>OX439385.1:12032899-12376015 GCA_949319315.1 Zelleria hepariella
CGCCTACTCTCTCACTGCCTTATACGATACAATTATTATACGCCTACGTAATACTCTCAATTCTATGATGTTATTATGATCCAAGAGATATTAAAGAAACATGTTTTTTTTCTTTTTTTCCTTGTAGGTACTTCATCAAAGTGGCTTTCTTCTTAAACTAATCAATAATTCCACTTGTTCGCTTCTGTTTACGCTTCTGAGAAACTCATACATCCCTGAAGCGTTATTTTTGCTTTAAGCTTCCAACAAGTTTTCATTTCCTTTCAGGAATTGATTTCACCCATAATAGCCGTCCAAGGAACTACTATTTGATGGGAAATAGAAACAAACCACTCGCTCATTTTCCGAAGACAAACTTGATGAATAGGTACAACATACATTACTGCTATCGAATCAATCAATGCAACTTTTTTGCGGCAAAGTTTTCTTACTTAATCAATCAAATCTATATTAATAACTGTATCTAGAGGAAACTTATCCTAACGAAGTTCTGATTAGTCTAGTTGCGAGATAAGTTTTCGATATCTCTGCTGAGTACAGTCAGCGACACGGTAGGATACTTTTTAGGGTTGCCGAAGGTTGCCAAACGGGACACTTCTCTTCTTATTCGTGTCAAAATTATTATAAGGCATGCAGCCATTGCTTCACGACCGCTATGGCTCTGGGTGTCGCTTTCAGCAGGGCCCTTAGCCTGTAACACAATGGTGACAAAATGGGCTTCCGGTTGACGGTTTTAATTACGATTTATTGACGCTGTCGGTCCAGTGTCGGTCCTTTTAGTGTTATTGTAGTACAGCTAAGAATATTATGAGTTTAATCCTAGAGGATTAGTTCGCTGGTTGTAGGAGAACAACGAAAAAATCCCGGTTTTGTCCTTCTACCTAGGACGCCATTGATACGCCATTGTGTTACAGCCTAAGGACCCTGGTCTTCGGTGGTGCACGTGCATGGAGAGTGTGGGCACTGTAGGAGGTGTTGGGTGCTATGGTCTGGTCGCAGACGCAGTTGGTGCTTGCGTCTGGTGGCAGGAATCCCCGTCTTTTGATGATAAATAAATATGTTTAATATTGATACAGTCACTAATGTTGATAGGTAACTAATCAGGAAACAATGTATGACAGAGTGGTTGAATAAGTGTTTCCACACTAACTGGAACAAATATGTGCTTCAATACTAAATAAAATATTTGACTTGGCTTTACATAACATCTCACAACTTTTTACGGTGGAAGCAAGACGTGGATTTTTGTACATTTTATGTTTTTGATGGGACAAAATTCGTCAATAGTAAAGAAACGCTGTTTAAAGTTATGCTCCCCAACGCTAATACTCACCGCACCACATAGAATAATCCCTTAATCACATAGAACCCCAACCAAGCGGTACAGGTTAGCACGTAAATGTTAATTCAAGCGTAAATCCCGATACACATGACAGTGTCAACACGCGCAAAACACCTCCGGTGAACAAAAGGAATCCGATGTTCATTTGTTTCGGTGTGCTATTCTCTTCATTGTGCAAGTTTTCGATAAATCAATTTCCTTAAGGCTAACTAGCCCCACCAATTTTGAAAACATCATACTAGAGGTTCGCCCCGAACTATGAACTCGCGACCCCATATCTCAGCAACCCCTCGACCGATTGGGCTCATGTTCGAACTTAAAAATTCTCTTGGCCTCATTTACCTGCCTACCAAATTTCATGACGATCCGACTACATTTACTCAAGTTATCGTCGAACGAACATTCATACATACATACATACATACATACATACATACATACATACATACATACAAACGCCGGATTGTTCCAGTAGACTCGGAGAACTTCGCTCGCTCGTTCAATTATCTTCCTTCAGAAGAAGTTTCTGACAAAATTAGAGCGATGAGTTTTTCGCGCTGAAAAAGGGGTTACTTTCAGCCGTTATTTACTTACATTATTACACTGTCTATTGGAGTCTAACTACCTTGGGAACATCAATAATTTTATTTGTCAGAAAAAAAATGATTTTTGAAATAGCTAATAAAATGTAGAAATGGTAGCTGAACTATACGAAACAATTTGGGAAATGTCGGCTATTCCGACAAAATAAAAGTAAGTGAAACCGTTAAAGCGACATAAAAATTTGGGAAAATAGATCTATTACATTACAACTACAACTACATACTCGCGAAAGGACACGAACACACGTAGACTTATTCAGCCGCATTGCCTCTCACTTTTCCCGCGCCCCGTCTCGCTCTGAGTGAAACAGCTATAGAAAATAAAAATAGGTAAAAAAACTTTTTAAGTTAAACGGTTTTATGTTAAACATACATTGCAATGTTTAAGATAAATGTACTAAAAACCAAAAAATTATAAAATAGATACAGTCGTGGGAATTATAAACATATGCATAGACTAGACTAAAATAAAACCGTGGGGCACGTCAATTGTCTACAATCGTTGATTAAAATGTTTGTTTTGTAATGTTACACTATAATTAGGCAGTTGACGTGCCCCACGGTTTTATTTTAGTCTAGTCTATGCATATGTTTATAATTCCCACGACTGTATTTATTTTATTATTTTTTGGTTTTTAGTACATTTATCTTAAACATTGCAATGTATGTTTAACATAAAACCGTTTAACTTAAAAAGTTTTTTTACGTATTTTTATTTTCTAGTTTTTAGTTTTTATTTCGCATTCTGTTTAATTCATATAGTACATTGTATTATACTGGTTGAGCACTTTCATTTGATACCCATATTGATGGGATCGATAAAACCTACGTTATCCGCCATTTTGTAGCGGCCGCCATCTTGTATTTCATTTTTTTATAGTATATTGTATTCTGCTTGTTGAGCCCTTTCATTTGATACCCATATTGATGGGATTGATAAAACCTACGTTATCCGCCATTTTGTAGCGGCCGCCATCTTGGATTTTAATTTTTTATAGTATATTGTATTCTGCTTGTTGAGCCCTTTCATTTGATACCCATATTGATGGGATTAATAAAACATAAATTATCCGCCATTTTGTAGCGGCGGCCATCTTGAATTTATAATGATATTGAATAAACATAATTGTATTGTCACCAAAATCCAAAGTGTATACAAAATTTCAGATTAATCGCTTGACAGGAAGTGGGTGAAATTTGAATTACTAAATTTGACCCAAGAATAAAGAATAAATAATATAAAAAAATAAAAAAATAAAACAAACGGGGTGAGTTAAATAAAACCGTTTAATAATAACAATGCTTCACGCGCTTGGCCATCGCCGAGTTCCCACCCTTGTACAGGGAATTTTTAAGCTCGTTGGCTAGTAGGGTTTCTAAAACTGTGTGCAGTACCCCCCCTGGTATATGACGCGTTAATTTTGCAAGGCAGCGACTCGCTAGGATAAACTTTTTGCTTGATTAAGAGGTAAGATGACTGTACCTTTACCACCTAGTAAGGGCTTCCGTTTTAGTTTAGTGCTCATTGTTTGGTGCCACTGTCGAGTAAGGCGTTGAAATATAGCTCTTAAAGTTAGTACGTAAAAAAAGTTTACTTATAGTTGGAGAGCTGGTGACCAATCGAGATATTTTTTCGTACAAGGCTGGGAGTTAGTAGGCTGATAGAGTAGACTTCGCTGAGTCTGGGAAAAATATTTTTTTGGTCCGGTCGCGGTTGAAAGTTAGATTTTTTCGACTTTGAAAGTTTAAATGTATGGGTTGAGTCATTTCTTTTTTGTCTACAAGGCTGGGAGTTTTTAGGCTGCCTTTTTAGTCTCCGCTGATCACGAAATCACTATTTATTACTAGCCAAACGCGGTAGAAATATTGTTTTTTATAACCTAGAAAGTGTGAATTTTTGGGTTATAAAAAACAAACTTTCAACCACGCTCAGCCAAAAAAACAAATATTTTCTTGTTCAACGGAGTCTCAACAACTAAACTAGAAGTTTCTAGCCTTGTACGACAAAAAAAATATACTGAACCCATACATTTAAACTTTCAAAGTCGAAAAAATCTAACTTTCAACCGCGACCGTGCCAAAAAAATATTTTTCCCAGACTCAGCGAAGTCTACTCTATCAGCCTACCAACTCCTAGCCTTGTACAAAAAAATATCTCGATTGGTCACCAGCTCTCTAACTATTACATTAACCGCTCGGTTGGCGTAAAATTTTCTCCAATACCCTCAGGGCGTCTATGAGCCGAAATCGAACCAATCATATTTAATACCTATCTTAAAACTGTACTAATAAAACACATCGAGCAAGCCTCGTGTCGTACAAAAAAAAAATTAGAACCATATTTTCAGATAGAGAAAACCGAGATTTAACTGTTTCAAATTCGCTTACACCGTGGTTCGATAACCGCTGCCACGGGAGACATGGATTACATTCTTTGATTTTGAAAGGATTTCCTCCCAAGTGATGTATTTAATTATAGGTTATGCTCTATCGAGGACTGAATTAATTATAGGAACAGTGAAAGAAAACATCGTGAGGCAAACTGAGCGTCTGATACATTATACTTCCAACGTGAAAATCGCCAATCCGCAGTACTCTCTCTCTCTCTCTCTCTCTCTCTCTCTCTCTCTCTCTCTCTCTCTCTCTCTCTCTCTCTCTCTCTTTCTTTCACTCTTTCTTGTAATAATAATTGTAAGAAAGCTGGATTCCTATTTACTTAGTGAGCACCCTATATTTCGGCATTTGTAAATGCTTCAAATATTTGGTTCCGGGTCATTTATTTCGAAGGAGCGGCGGCCACTTCGAGTGTTCAATTCACCCCCCATTCTTTGCGATTTTACACGGAAAACATTGTTGTGAAATGGCACCCGCTTCCTTCTCCAAAGAGTGCGCTTCCAAGGATTGTTAAGGTGCAAACAGACTATCACGAGGTGAAGACATAATTGAGTTAACTACTTTTCGTGTAACTCGATTTGAAATAGAGCGAGTGGAACTTTTTATTTCGCTTATCTACAGCCTTTGCATTTACGTAATGAGATGATCTATACAGCGTCCAGTGGCACCTTCACTCAAACCAAATGGGTGAACCAATCGCCCGGACGCTGCAGTGCCTAAGGGTGGTATTAATAGTCGTCTGAGATCACCTCCTTGAGCTCGATCTCAAGTACACCTACTTGAGATCGAGCTCAAGGAGGTGAACTCAGAAAAGTCAAATGCTAATGTCAAGCCTTGGCTAATATCAAACTTGAGTAGCATATTAATAGACACTATCTTGAGATTGACATTGATATTAGCCAAGGCTTGACTTTTCTGAGATCAACTACTTGAGTTCGATCTTGAGTCGCCGACTATTAATGCCACCCTAAGACATCAACGTGCTTACCAAGCGCAAAAAATATTCAAGATTTAAAGAAAAAAAAAATATTAAAAATTTCTCAGACGAGGCAGACGAGGCAGTAAGGTGATAATAAGTAATGCATGTCCATTATCCAGTCCAGTTTGAGGCATTCTTATCAAATGCCTCAGCTTTGGCCAGTCTGCTTGGACCTTAAAAACGAAGGATCCACAACATAGTTGTTAACACTCCGAGGAAGGGAGTTTTGTATCCGATTTCTTGAAGCAATTGAATTAAATTTGGATTCTTAACCCTTAAAGTATTTGAGTTTTTAAAGGTAAAGCTGTAAAGTTTCAGACACGATGTTGAATTTCGTGAATTTAGAGGAGTAACGAAAACATCAAAATCGGAACAGATACCAACAACTCTTGGTGTTATAATTTTTGTAAACGAATAACCCTTTGTTATCTTAGGTTGGCATGAGCCTTACGACGCTTAAACGAGTGACAAATCCCTTAAAAGTGAAGGTGTTATGGATAACCCCTTTGATAATAAATAACTTTGTTTTTATTTCTTTTGTTGCTTGTCAGTAAATTTTATTGTACTTCTTCCCTTTATGCCCGTTGATCCCCCAATTTCGAGTACCTGTCCGTCCAATATAGGCTTAACCTACACCTATTGTTTTGCATCTAATGTGATTGGAAAGGCGTGCCGCGTTTGGCGTCAATACAATGGATGCAAAAGCCTCTAAGTAATGTGTTGCGAGTATAAAGCTCAAATTGGAACGACCACATCCACATTTTCACTTAGCCGCTACCAAGTGAAAATTAATCAGGTCATCCTCGTCAAAATAAATGCACCCACATACCCGTAGCACAAAGAGGAAGAGTAAATGGAATTTATCCACAAAAACCACACAGAATAATTACCAAACTGGTACAGAAGCAAAGCTCAGCCGGCAGTTTATTCAGATGCTATGGAAACATTACTGATACTTTTAGGGTTGACCTTTATTGGTTGAATGACAATGAAAGCGTTTCCAAAAACATAGGCCTTTGTACCTTAGATGATGAGATCAGCGCTTGCCTCGCGAGGCTGCTTGGTCAGTTAGGACCCGGCTATTTTACTTATTTCCATGTTTTATAGCTTTCGACCGTAGTTTCTATTGATGATAAACCCTTCCATTCTCCTTCTTTTGTGACGGAAGGCGTTTAAATACGGGCCTCGTTTGAATAACAAACGAGTGTGAAAATGCAATGGCGAAAGAATAGCCTTCCCGTGACGCTTTCCTGACACCGCTTGCCTAAAGAGCTGTGCTCGGATTAAGGTCTTTCCATTCAAACCATAAAATGCCATTGTGAAAACGAACGACATTTTATTTAACGATTCGGAATGCCAATATTGTTAAAGCAAATGAAGTCGTAGCTTTAAATCAACAGAAATACAAATGACTGAAATTGTGCTGTATGTACGATCGTTATACAAAAGGACAAAAGTTAACTACCTATTATAATTCTATTATGTCACAACGGAGGAAAAGTAATTAAATTTTATTATGAGCCTGATCGATACATCGCATTATCGCTAGTTTAGATTATATTAATTCTAGCTCTATTAATCTAGACTCTATCTTGACTTCTACACCTAGAAGCATTGTACTTATCGTAACGGGAGGACCGTAAGTTTTTACCCGTGTATTTTTGGACCCTTTGTGAGCTTACTTAGCAGACGTTTTTGCTGCATCCATTCAAGGCAAGACCAATAGACACGTTGGTGAAACAATATCCATTGTTACAGGCTAAGAAACCGAAAACCGTTGGTAGTTAGGTGTTTCAGTTTACTACATATTAATTAAGTTATACTTGTTACACTCTAGACATCAAATACAATTATAGCAATTTAGCCCCAAAACGAACGAAATATGAGAACTTAATTACAGTTAAAATAAAGAGCAACGTCTATCTAGACCTTGGGAAATTTAATATTAATTTGATTACGCAATGAACTTTGTCTCTGACACGGAGAAATTGAAAGTGAGACCGCTATGAGGTGAAAAGTTCGTGATGAAAAGTTCGCATAAATCACACTCGCAATCATTTTTATGTCCATATTGAATTCACCTTAGACTTTCCCACAAATAAAACATAGTGAAAGAGACACTATGAGGCCGCGTTAACAAAAACGTTACATTTGAATAGACCGCACAAAACCCCGAGAATCCAACACAATACAATTGATAGCATGTCAAGATACAGCGCTCACCACGCCAGAGAACAATGCTGTTTATCTACTATGCCCAACAAGCGTTTCAACCGACCTTTGTTTCGTTCCAGATATACGACAACGCAGAGAGCACGCGCCCGAAGAAATGGTCGTCACGACTCAAACTGAATACGTCAGGAAACACCAAATCCCCCGAGAAGTCACCAGAAAGTCCGTACGGGATGTATGGAACGATTAGCGGACCGGGAGGGTCCGCGCTCTCCAAATCAATGAAGTACGCAGAGACTTGGCTGTATGGGTCAGTCAGGACCCAGACCCCACCGATGCGGCCCAGCGTCTTCTCCGCCTACCCCGAAGTACCCAGCCCCGTCCTTATCAGTACACCGCAGAAGCCAACGCCGCACAACTACGCCGTAATACTATGTTCCTGTCCTGAATACCTGAATGGTACTAAGAAAAGCAGCTCAACCAAAGTCAGTATATGTAAGAAATGCAAGGGATCTCGTTTGCCGCTGACGATAGCGGACAGCCCGCGGATGTTGGTTGGCGGCACTGTCAGGGGCCCACAGATTAGCAGAGATGCTGGCATGGTTGGCAGGGCGGGGACCGTCAGGGTCCAAAGCTCTAAGTCCAGACCTTCTATACTAAAGCAAAACGCGGAGGCTGACCCTTACGATATGATGCGAAGAAGTAGACTCGCGCCCCCTCATGAGGCTCGGATAGGAAGTCAGTTTGCGACAAGCAGGTCGCGAGCTAAAAGCATAAGTCCTTGCAGAGCGAAGAATAAGAGACCAAGTCCAGAAACTTTGAGAAAAAGCAGAAGTAAGTCGGTGGCCAGAGTCAACAACATTTGGGTAGAGGAAGAATTGAGCTCAAATGAATCTAAAAAGTCAATATTATCCTGTGACATCAATCCCTACGACTTAGTAAAATCCAATAATCAGTCCTTAGTAGAAATTGAGTTCGATGATCACTATGGTGATGTAATGAATGAAGCTCTAAAAAAGGAAAACTCAAGAACTAGTAAACTGAAGTCGAATTCCAATGTCAAAAACATCAGTGGACAAAGAATACGAATTGTAAATGAATCTCAGTCAAATTCGGGCCAAGAAGTTTCTATTTACGATACGGTAAAAGTAAGTTATGATCTCAGCCGCTACGAGCTTAAACCTGAAGATAATACTTCATTATTACCAAATATTAAACATGAAAATAAGAAGTTTGCATCTCTAAGCAAGAACACAAGTAAAAAAATTTTTAATTCTTCCAACGCAAATAGGACGAAACAAAAGAGTGTCTCGCCGAAAAGACCACCACGAAGAGCGAGGAATGTCAAAACTGATGATGACAGTGAAAGTGATCAACCTGCGTCAGACAGAAATTACACTAGAAAATCTAATGAAGTTTCAAAAAACCCGAAGTACAGAAACCAGAACGCTGACAACATAAAGTCTATTCTTAAAAAGCCTACAAACTTTGAAGCTATTGAGGCGCCAAGATCTGAACAAACAACTTATTCGTTTGAAGGAAAACGTTTCAATACATCCCACTTTTACCTACCGAAGCCTTATGAAAAGAGAGTACCATCAACGCAAAATACAATTCTGCAAAGGAAACGAGTTCAATTCTTAGTAGAAAACGAAGAGACAAAAGTCATCTACACAGCTGAGTTCAACTTACAAGAAAACACGGTTAGAGGAATCCCTGGTGACGTCATAATAGAAAATGAGGAAGACATTGTTGCAGAAGGTGACGTCGTCAGTCATAGTTTGACAGACACAAAAAGTGTGGAGATATCGGATATCATCAACCCAGAAACTAATAATGATAGTGGTGTATACGAAGATGTACATGTGGCTATGATTGAAACTATTGTTGAAAAGAACGCTCAAATTGTTTGCGCTAGTCCTGTTGCTGCAGAAACAAAGGAAATTGTACCTAATGCTAATGGTAAGTGGAATCTCGATTCGACGACAATTTTTTTTACCCCTGGATGTCATAGGTTTTTCTTTAGTTCTTTTTTATTTATTATTGACATATTATTATTATTTTTGACCAAGTATATTATTGCGAATTATATGTTTTTTTTTTATATTTGACATTTGGTTATTAGTCCCCCGATGCATCTAACGGTCAACTAAATAATACACTCTTATTTTCAGTTTTGGAAGAATAATTTTAATGGTTTAGTTAGTTAGAAGATCGTTTTCTGTGTCGGGGCAATTTTAATTAGAGCTTTACTATTTATTTCCAGATAACGAAATACCCAAAGTGGCTGTGCTACGTCGATCAGAATCAGAGCGACTGACATCAACTATAGCCATTACTCCACCTAAGTTCTTGGACACTATGGCTCTACGACCTAAGAGCAAACATGGCCATACCAGCCAAATATTCCTTGTAACGGGACAGGAGTCAGAAACTGAAGGACGGAAAGAAAAATACATCATGCCTACTCTGAAAGAAAACATTTCTATCTCAACGTGTGACTCACAGAATGATAGTTCCATAGTTGATTCTGGCAACATCAGTGACAACAGCGACATTACCAAGAATGTTTTAAAGCATTTGCGGTATGGTATACCTGAATCACCAGAACCTCCACCGAGACTGAAATGCAAGGAGAGATCTAAGTCAAAGAAGAGTAACTACGTCAAAACAAGATTTGTTAGAAATAATTCTACCAGCTCGACTAGTGATGAATGGTCAGATGCTAATGACTATGAGCAAAAGACCATTTTGAAGGTAAAACAATGTGATCCAGAGGAAACGGAAGTCATAAAGAGTTCACCACCAGTCATTAAGTCAGCTGAAAATGAATCAAGGAAAACCTCTATCCAAATTAATGGAAACGAATGCTACTCGACAATTAATGCCAACAACGATACTCCAATCTATCTTTCGTCGGTTGTTGTCAACAATGACTACGGAAATATTTGTGATACTTATCAGTCCGGCACAACAGTTACCATAAGTGTTGGAACTCCTACTAAGGAGGTGAAAAAATCCAAGAGTCAAATATACATTGGGGCTACTTTCTCAAATGAAGATAAGATTGAAGAGGTAAATAATTATGAAGAGTACACAAATGAGAACAATAGAGATAGCTCAAGGAACAGCTATGGAAAGCAAAATAGAAGTGATGCACGAGATATGGCTGCTATACTAAATGATCCCGTAGAAGCTGTAAGAAGAAATTTGATCCCGCATGTGTGTGGTAAAAAAGATAACAATAGTTCTCACGGGGATATTAAACCAGCCATAGAAAGCGCTGATAGTGAAATCAAGTCTTCTGAAGACGGAAACTTTGTGACTAAGCTCTTTGATGATCCTTTCTTCGGTCACTTAGCGGAGGGCCTAGACTCAGACCTAGTAAAGAAGCTTATAGAAAACTCATTGATAAAGTTACAGGAATCAAAGAACCAAGAAGGAGCAGACAGTGAAATAACCATTGAAAAACTGATTGAGAGTTCTCTTAAAAATCTTAAAAATGAAGAAGCTGCTGCAAAACAAGCAACAGAAACGAAAGAACAGCCAGTGACAGAAATCAAAGGCGAGTCAGAGTGTCTAGAAAGAGAAACGTCAGTAGATAATGATAATGACAATAGCTGCTCTGCTCCCTATGAAAGTATGGAGTACGAGAGCGGCCCAGTTGGAGTATTCTCGGATCTCGAACCAATGTCGGATTGCTATAATGCATCAGCAAGCGAGCTGTCTACCGAAGACGATACGAACTCCACACGATCTAAATTCTATCAGATGCTTGTCGACGCCGCAATGTGTGACATCGAAATCGCAAACAACACCGATGACGATCACCATTACGAATCCATACGACTCAATAGCGATCCTATTTATGAAGAAATTTGTGATATGCCGCCGCCTCTCCCTATCAACCCACCGCCTCTATCAATGACACTCTTAGATGATGAGAAAAGAAGTGGCTCTCGTTCGATCTTTGAAGGTGCTTCCAAATACGACATCTTATCTTACTTAGTAGATGCTAAAGAAAGGGGCATAGATGATGAAGATACTTACATAACTAACTACGAGACTGAAAATGGAAACAACGGTATGCTAGAACAATCTAAAGAAAAGCTCATTACAAATGAAATATTAGATTCGCATCTTAGCAGCAATACCAGTCAGCTATCGCATGGTTCTGATTCTAGTGAAGATAACTCGTTGATCATCAACCACGATAGTCTGGAAAAAACTCTTGTGTGTAAGAAGACATCAGCTGAGATCGAAAGGAATGACTCTGGTGTTGGCTCTGAAACTAGCAAATCCTCCAGGAGTAGGTTGCAAGGAAAATGCTCTCCATGTCATACGATGAACGAGAAAGATGCTCCGATTCATCTTTGTGAGGATTGTGACACTGCTGTGGATACACAAATCACAGAGCAAGGTAAGGAAATACTTTTCAACATAATTATGTGATATTAATTGAGAGTATGGAAAATTATGCAACGAAAAAATTGTCACAGAACTACACTGTGTTACTGTGAGCCCAGAGTGCTGGCGACGTTTCCTCGCTGTGTTGCCAGACTTAGGGGTGGTATTAATAGTCGTCTGAGATCACCTACTTCAGCTCTTAAGTAGGTGAACTCAGAAAAGTCAAATGGTAATGTCAAGCCTTGGCTAATCTCAAACTTGAGTAGCTGTCAGCATATTAATAGACACTATCTTGAAATTGACATTAGCCAAGGCTTGACATTAGCATTTAACTTTTCTGGGATCACCTATTTGAGTTTGAGCTTAAGATGATGACTATTAATGCCACCCTTAGGGCCGGTTTCTGAATTGAGAAATTCACTAAGTTAATAGGTACTTAAGAATCGTTCTGTTAAATTCTTTTATGTGACATCTGCAGAGACAGAACGATACTTAAGTATTTGATTAGTGAAATTCAGAAATCGGAGGTTAGTCTCTGGCCGAGGTACGCGCCAGCCCTCGAGTCGATGAGTCGCGCTGCGAGCTTAAATCAACAATTTATTTCAGGATCAATCTACGCACCTTTAGTTTGCCGAAAATGTGCCAAGAAGAGGGCGGAACGAAAGGAGATCTTAACAGAGATTGTAGAGACGGAGGAGAAGTATGGACGGGACCTGCAAATAATCCTTGAAGAGTTCTACAAACCTATGCTAGTCGCTGGGCTGCTCACTCAGGAACAACTAAGTGCAATATTTTTAAACGTTGAAGAGCTGATTGAGAACAACCAGGTGATGTCCGAAAAGCTGAGGGATGCGCTTGAAATCGCCATCGAGCAAGGAGATGAGGTAATCAACAAATATTTTCGTTGTTCTGTAAAACATGTCGCTGATAATAGAAAAAAACCGACTTCACTGGTGAAAAGGTACACTAATATTAAGCTACTGCCCTGATTCCGAGTTATCTGCTACTGTCAGTTTAGGAGTTCCGTTCTCCAAATCCGAAGTTCTTCATCAGATCTGTACCATTTTTTCCACTCTGAAAGTATACCCACACAAAATTGAAAAATTCACAAAATTGATCCACCTAGAAAAATGTTCTGAGTTAAGATACAGGGTCGAATTGAGTAAAATACCGGTCGGGTGCCCTCCTCCTTTTTTGAAGTCCGTTAAAAAAGCTTTGAATCCATAAATCAAATGGGTTAGCATGGAATGTTTACAAATTAAGCATTTTTCAGTTCTGTAGACTTGTCACCATTGTTTGGAAATCTGTGCAAGATTAATTGTGTTGCGTGAATTTTGGAAACAGTTTTTAGTTCTTGGTTCTAGGTTCTTGTCCTAAGAGTAATATTATTATTGTAAGGAATAAACTTTCAGTGTAAGATATTGTTTCCCATTGATAAAGTTAAGCTGTTTTTTGCATCCATGTGTGACCGGCCATTTATAATTGATACATTTATTTGGGAGAAAAGACAATAATTCAAAGGAGATACTTTCCTATAGGATGTCATATTTTCTGCATTAGACAATTAATTAATACGTACCTACCTACATATCGACAAAGGCGCAGGCATCATCTAAGAAGGGCCTCTACTCTTGACACTTTTTTCTAAATATAGGGCAATTTCCAAAATTTCTGTATTTCAGAAATTTAGATACATTATTTTAGTGTACAAAATAGCCTGACATTAATTTAAATAAACATTACAAATGAAATGAAATGAAATTAAAGCATGACTTAGCGAGTTTAAAGATAATTAATTTAATAAACTTCATCAATCTAAACAAGATATCTTCAAGGTTAAAGGTGCTGGTGTCGAACCCACTGCATTTAGAAGGAATCATTCTACTTTCAAGCATTCCGAAGAGATAAATAATTGTAGACAATAAAGATCTAAATCGCTCAAATATCAAGTCTACTAGCCCAAATTTACTGGTCCCATCTTCTAACACAAATCCCCTACCAATTTCCAGGACTTCCTAACGGTGAACGTGGGCAAGATCCTGCTGGAATGCTCCGGGATGCTGGTGGCTTTCCAGTCCTACTGTGTGAAGCAAGCCGGCGCTGCACTGCTGCTGGCTGGTCTGGAGAAGGAAAAGGAGCTTCTGAGGATATTCCTGCGCGTCTCACAGATGGAGAACCAAGTCCTGAGGCGGATGAACTTGAATTCTTTTCTCATGGTGAGTTTCAACCCTATGTGGGTTCATTTAGCATGTTAAAGAAAAGTCCTGTAAGACTGAAGGAAGTCGTTACAATCTTCAATTCAAGCTTCAAAACAGCTGATGTTCCATCATACAATTCGATACCTACTGCACTAAATATAGCAGCAGATTATTTTTGACAATCCGGAATTTGGTCTCATAATAAAAAATTCTTGTATCAATTGATGAGTTAGGCGACCGCCTTCAGTATGACTGAACGTACTCCAAACATGTCCCAGATCAAGTGGACACATCACGCAACTAGTATAAGAGTAGGTGCACGGGTCGCAGCGCTGTATTAATCATCTACAAAAGAATGTAAGACATCTGAAAGATTTTAGTCTTGCTGGATCACTGGTTCCTTAACCTAGACATCACATTGCACCAATGGCTTTCATAGCCGACCTCCGGTAGTAGATAGGTCCTAAAGTATAAGATCACATACACACATCATCCTCTCGACTAAGACGACTTTGTTATTGGTGACAAAAAACCACTTTAGACCAGCTATTTGGTCCGGTGCAAAAAATCGTAAGATCTCTATTGAACGTGCATGATTACATTAGAAGGTCAGTGTTACTACAATACTCCGGTTACCATAACATGTCCTTCAATTCCCAGGTGCCAGTGCAACGCGTTACGAAGTATCCGCTCCTGCTGTCTCGTTTACACCGCGCCACCCCCGCCTGCGCAGCGGAACGCGACGACGTGAAGGCAGCGCAGCGCTGCGTGGAGTCTCGTCTTGAGGAGATGAATGCGGCAGCGGCAGCGGCAGCAGCAGCCGCGAGAGACGTCCCTATATGGAGGAGGCTGGCGGTGGTCAGACGCACGGCGCACGATCTGCATGTTGCGGATATCAGGCTGAGGAAGATGGCTGTCGATGTCTTGGACTGGAATCATGATGACGCGAGGTAGGGGGACTAATCATTGGTTAAACGATCTTATAAGTGTTAGGTGAAGAGGTGAACGTGGCAGCCATAGCAGCAGCCACGAGGGACCTTCCCATCTGGAGGAGACTGGCGGTGGTAAAAGGAGGATAGGTACTCAATTCGACGCGTATTTTTTTTATGTGTTACCTACCTTAGAACTTTTTTTTTATGTGGAACGATTTCATGATTATTTTGTTCGAGAAGGTATACATCCAGTGTGGTCCCATATAATGGTGAAGATCTGATGAAGAACTTTAGAGACAGCAACAGATCACTCAGAATCAGCGCAGTAGCTTAATAACATTACAGTGTAAGTACTTTTTTACCCGTGAAGAGGGTTATTTTTTTAATACGAGTACAATAACTTAATTTATTTCATGCAAACAAAATGTCAGCAAATACAATAAATCATAATACAATATTCACAACAGCTTCGTCAAAAAATTTAAATAAAATAAACATGTCACAAAGTAAAAACCAAAAAACACAATGAGAAACGCACTCACACACCCTCACACAAACACACCCTGACATACCTTAACCAAATAAACCGCTCCGGGCCATCTCCGACCCAAAGGTCCCCAAAGGTTTTGTTAATTATTGTTTAGTAATATTTCACCACGTAAAGCAAATGGCGCTCTCGACAGCGAGAAAAAAAACATGTATCAATGCGCCTTGCGTGCCCCTGGGACTGCTAAAATTAAGATTTTCAATGAAATTTGATCTTGAACCAAGGTTAAGCACTCTGATGAGGTTCATTTTGAGGTGTTTTTGCCCTATGTAATTAATTTGTAACTTTTGAGGCTTCTACAAAGCGTGAACTTCTCTCACTCAAGTTCAAAGAAACATAACATACACTTAAGAACATGCATTTCTATAATTTGGTGTCGTTAAAGGTGACTCCAACACTGTTTTGTTTAAAATAAGGACGTGTGAAGTATCAATCGGCTATTTTCAAATAAGTATCTATACAAGAAAATCAATCAAACCTGTTGAAATAGGTACGACATAATATAAAAGTAAGTAGTCAGTCAATAAATTTTCCCTGTATACAGGGTGTTAAAAGACCGCCAACAGACCCGAAAGGTACGCATACTAGACACCAAAACAAAGTACTTTTTCGATAAATTATTGCTGGGAAATGATTTTGGTTTTTTAGGTTATAATTTTGATAAATATTTTATCACGCGATAGATGTGTACCGCACAGAAGCCATATTGCGCAAGCGTATGTATAAGTTTATGTTACTTAAGCTTAAAGTGCCGATGTTTAGAATACATTGCGGGTTGCAATTTTAACGTCGTTTTTTCAAAGAAATATTCATAATTTTGATATGTCCTCTTGGGGAGGTATGTTAAGAACTAGGCACTGAATACATTTCTTCAAAAAAAAAGTTTTGAAAAGTCCGACTTTGAACCTCATTATCTCGGAAACCGTAGATTTCCCAGGCATAGTTCCTTGGGCAAAAATGTTCCTTATGATGAGGACAATACGTGGTTTCCCGCTTTGTTGGCGGTCTTTTAACACCCAGTATATTCGGTAGTAATCACATCACACTTGACACTAATAAATCATCCTATTATGAACGTGAAAGTTTGGATGAAATGGACGGATGTTTGGATGTTTGATACTTTTTCACGCTCAAACAGCTTGACGGATTTGGATGAAATTTTGAAGCTTACATACCAAAAAAATACAAATAAATTACTAGAACTTACGTCATTCTTAAATTATAACATATGAAATTGTTCTGGTATTTTTTTGTCTAGTCCTACTGGCATGACTCGGCGACATATTATAGCCAAATCTTACTTTACGTAGTGAAATAAAGCAAGCTGGCGCAAGTCAATAGAGGGTTAAAACGATTGACGCGTCGCTATGCCGCCAGGGGCTGAGATAATTCTAGATTATTCTGTGAAATTGTTGTCCTGGGCCATTCGGCAGCCATTGGCGGCTGTAGAACGACACCATTACAGACATCATTGCGGGGCTCGGCTTTTTGCCCTTGGCCAAAGTTAAAAGCGAGAGCGACTAGGTACATAATGATACAACCCCTTGTTCATTAAGGCCAAGTAGTAGGCACAACTAGCGCCGCCTATGAAAAAAATCATATCTTCTTTTTGGATGCGTTTTTTGCTAAAAACTCTCCTGCAAAATCTCAACGCGAGGCTTAACTATTTTTAGGCTCATTCACACAGTTGGTCTTTCGGTGAATATTCTTTCGATGAAACGGTCAAATGAACTTTCGGTTACTTGGAATTATTGATAAAATAGCTTTCGACTTTCAGCGAGAAGTCGAGAAAGAAGTATTAGGTCTTTACTTGAGATCTAGTTCTTAGACGCGGGTTCACTTTTATGTCTGATTTTTTTTCCAAAAATATAAAAGTTTTCCCGGAGAATATCTAGCTTAAACTTCAGTTTACGACTTTTAAATATTGTAAACTCAAATTCAAACGCAATAAATATCTTTTACTCAAAAAAGCTCGTAATGTGGACATTAATTCGACAACCTTCTTTGAACAAAGTCGGACTTGCGGGCTACTTGGATTAGGCGCCAGAAAAGTTGTATGGAATTTCATTAATGTCGTGTTTTGCGGCCAGAAAAACTGTATGAAAATCCATTAATGTCGAGTTTTGTTTCATAAATAGAACTCAAACATCAGGCGCAAAAAGTATTTATTTAGAATTGGGCTGTATAGGTACTGGCAGTCGACACATTGCACAGAAAAAAAAAAGCGCGGCCATATTGTTTTCGGCTTTTCGCGCGTTGTTCGAAGTGATTTTTTCTGTGTTTTTGTTGAAAAAGTGAACTCTTAAAGCGACGAATCCTATATTTAAGGCGCTGTACATAGTGAATAGCCCGCGCGCCAAGAAAAATGCACAAAATCGAGTCCTGTCTCAAATACACTAAACAAATCAAAAATTTTCACATATCAAACCCTAGAATTAGGTGATACCTATCTAAAACAGCCAGTTTCGTGTTGACATTCATAAACGTTATGAAGATATTTTTGATGAAATAAAATAGGCGACGCACTTTTTTTCGAACAAAATATCTTGCAATCTGTTATGGGTATCAACACAAAACTGGCTGTTTTAGATAGCTCTCACCTAATTCTAGGGTTTGATATGTGAACATTTTCGATTTTTTTAGTGTATTTGATACAGGAATCGATTTTGTGCATTTTATTTGCGCGCGGGCTAATTCACCATGCCCAGCGCCTTAATAGTTAGAGAGCTGGTGACCAATCGAGATATTTTTTCGTACAAGGCTAGGAGTTAGTAGGCTGATAGAGTAGACTTCGCTGAGTCTGGGAAAAATATTTTTTTGGCACGGTCGCGGTTGAAAGTTAGATTTTTTTGACTTTGAAAGTTTAAATGTATGGGTTCAGTATATTTTTTTTGACGTACAAAGCTAGAAACTTCTAGGTTAGTTGTTGAGACTCCGTTGAACAAGAAAATATTTGTTTTTTTGGCCGAGCGTGGTTGAAAGTTTGATTTTTATAACTCAAAAATTCACACTTTCTAGGTTATAAAAAACAATATTTCTACCGCGTTGGGGTAGTTATAAATAGTGATTTCGTGATCAGGGGAGACTAAAAAGGCAGCCTAAAAACTCCCAGCCTTGTAGACAAAAAAGAAATGACTCAACCCATACATTTAAACTTTCAAAGTAGAAAAAATCTAACTTTCAACCGCGACCGGACCAAAAAAATATTTTTCCCAGACTCAGCGAAGTCTACTCTATCAGTCTACTAACTCCCAGCCTTGTACGAAAAAATATCTCGATTGGTCACCAGCTCTCCAACTATAATGTGTTTATCACCACCGGACATTCAAAAGCAAGCGAAATTAGTAATTGGAAATTTATTGCCACCGAAGTCAAAAGAAAAATACAAGCAAGCAAAAAGTTTGCGGAATGGTAAATCGACAGAAAGTACCTAATCTACGACAAATGGTAAGCTAATTAAATTACTATTTTAATTACTATTTTAATTACTCGCATTGTTTGAGTAAAGCACTATACAAGCCTTGGTCTGCAATGAGTGCGCTTCTGGCCACGCTATGATTGCCTCGAGCTTAGCTTAGCTACGCTCTCGGCCCTCAAGCTTGGCCATCATTGCAGCCCTTGCTGTCCGCGCTATAAAGGCCTCGACCTTCGGTCTCGGCCTTCATTTCAGCTTGTCCATCAAGGGCTGCAATGCTGACCGCACTGTGAGGGCCTTGAGCTGCGCTACGCTGCGCTCTGTCGGCCATCAAAAGCGCGCCAGAAACGCACTCATTACAGATCGCGGCAGTAATGTACTATTCTTTAGATCCCACAATGTCTAAAGACCAAGACATTTAACCAGTGTGTTCTGCCCATTCTCACATATGGGGCCGAAACATAGACGCTCACGAAGAAGAACAGGCACCGTATACAAGTAGCACAAAGGTTTATGGAGCGAGCCATGCTAGGCCTCAGACTCGTAGATCGAGTACCGAATGCCGTCATCCGACGTCGAACGAAGGTTGACGATATCGGTGATCGGATCTCGAGTCTCAAGTGGAAATGGGCAGGACACCTGGCGAGGAGGGAAGATGGCCGGTGGACAAGGGCAGTGACAGAGTGGCGGCCGAGAACTGGACGACGATCGGTCGGAAGACCAGCAGCCCGATGGTCGGACGACATTTTCATAGCGGCGGAGGGTCCATGGATGCGGATGGCTAGGGACCGTGAACGAGAGGTGGCGTGAGGGGAAAAAGGCCTATACCCAACAGTGGGCAGAGGTGGACTGATGATGATGATGAAATTTCTATTTCTATTTCTCTGTTAAAAAAATCACGTCAACGCGTGGCTCTCAAAATTTTAACCTTTGAAATATTAACGGGTTCGAAGTTTGCAACTAAAGTGAAGGTACATAATACCCATTATCATCCATGCAGCTAATAAATTATCTAGCAGAAACTAAAGCAAAGTTTGTTAGAGAGATATTCAAACTAAATCTGACAAAGTTTCAGCTGATCACACTTCATAATATCTTGTTTTATAGAAGCCACTTAAACAAAGATTAAATATTTTAGTTGGGTTATTAGGTAAGTACTTTCATAATCATGAAAAAGGTCCTGCCTACTGTAAAATATGATAGTCAATCTGTCCTCTTGCGAGCGAAATGGATAATTCATACAGCGTTTTTGGCGTCAAGAGTTTTTTGTTGAAAAAGGAACAAGGACCGAGGAGGAGTTTTGTAACAGGAGCGAATTTTCACTATAACTGAGCCAAGTCCAACTAGGTAGAAAATAAATAAATAAAAAGAAGTTTATATGAGCCAAATTTTTACACTCTACATGTTCGGGTAGAGGGGCTGGTAGCTTTGACTAGCCTGAAGCTTTGGAGTCTAACTGACTCTATGTAAATCAGCCTAATGCTCTTTCCTTACTCGGAAAACGAAGCATATCGCAGAAAAGTGCATCATTTTATATGTGCAGAGTCATACGTCTCAAGTGCACCTTTGCAACGTCACTAAACACTTTCAACGATATCAAATCCTTAGAGAAGCAGTAACAAACAGCGTTTAAGTGCTATTCTCAAGGGCGTTTTATAGCTTCCGACCTAGGAACATAAGTTGTAATGATTCGAATAAAAACGGGAGCGGCCTGGGCGTTCTGGGTACGGAATTAAAGGGCAGAAGGTACTATTGATACTTAATTTAAGAAGATGAGGTACTCAATACCTTCTATAAAAATAGCTAAAATTAAGACTAAATACGACGCACAACTAGCGCCGCCAATGAAACAAAAATGATATCTTTTTTTTGGATGTGTTTTTAGCAAAAAGCATCTAGGATCTGGAATTCAAACCTTAAGTCCTAAAAATAGTTAAGCCTCGCGTTGAGAAATCGCAGGAGCGTTTTTTGCTAAAAACGCATCCAAAAAAATTATATGATTTTTTTTCATTGGCGGCGATAGTTGTGCGTCGTATTTCGTCTTAACAAAAAATAAAAACCCGAGTTCACTGGTGAAAAGATGCACTACTACACTGATTCCGAGTGATCTGCCGGTGTCGGTTGAGGAGTTCCCTTCTCCATCTCCAAAGCTCTTCATCAGATCTTCACCATTTTTATGGCACCTCGCACCTTTAAATAAAAATAGAATCATCAAAATCGGTCCACCTTCTGTAGCTGATCGTATGATGGGTCCCTTCACTCATATTATATGTATAGGAGCCACAAAACGATGTTTAAATACACCGTGGAATTTTAGTGGTTTTAAAGCCGAAGGTATTTAGTTGCACTCGTGATTCTGAGCCAAATTACAAAATTTCATACCAAAACGCGCGAAAAAAAAAATCACTTCTCCATACAAATGGTGTCGATTGGCGTTGTTTTTTTTTTTCGCTCGTTTTGAAGTAAAACTTTGGAATTTGGCTCAGAATCACGAGTGCAACTAAATACCTTCGGCTTTAAAACCACTAAAATTCCACGGTGTATTTAAACATCGTTTTGTGGCTCCTATTCATATAATATGAGTGAAGGTACCCATCACACGATCAGTGGCGTAGCTAGGTAACCCAGGGCCCTGGGGCAAAAAACTAATTGGGGCCCCATCTAAACTGTTCAAGTTTTATCAAGTCAAAATATAGATGGAAAATACAATTGAATACTTAAAGGGCCCGAAATTTTAAATGGAAAAGTCTCTATAATAATAATTTCAAACCACTTTATTTGTTCTAAGTAAATAACGCGCGCAGTGCTTCCGTAAACACACCGAATTTACCTCTTTTTTAAGCCAAAGTCCTAAAATTCCGTCTATAACGGTTTAATTAATTAAAAAGGTGATAAACAGGGCGTCCCACGGCTATGCCACATGGAGGGAAAGTACCTTAAATATTGCAGATGGAACATTTTACTAAAAGAAGATATTATTTTAATAAAAATAAAAAATTAAGCATTCATAGATATCTAAATAATTACATGGTTGAACCGGGAATCGAACCCGTTACATGAGAAAAATAATTACCCTGTAGTTTTATCATACCGATCGAAGGCTTCATGATAAGGATTATTTTTTGCTAAATAACATAGTGTCATAAATAAAAGTAAGACCATGAATTTTTACGTTTCCCTGGTAGTATGCAACAAATCGAGCCGTATCCTGAGCCGAAAGACGCGTAAAATTTTGTCCATCGCAATGCGGCTGGCAAATTATAAAGAAATAATTCAAAAATTTGTTTCATTTTCATACTTTTATTCTTTTGTTACTGTGATTTTCATTGATAAATTGATTAATGTGGTATTAAAAATGGTAAAATTCATGGTCTTCCTTTTATTTCTGACACTATGTTATTTAGCAAAAAATAATCCTTATGATGAAGCCTTTCGATCGGTATGATAAAACTACAGGGTAATTATTTTTCTCATGTAACGGGTTCGATTCCCGGTTCAACCATGCAATTATTTAGATATCTATGAATGCAGTTTAAATTGTTTTTTAAATTCAAATAATGTCTTCTTTCAGTAAAATGTTCCATCTACAATATTCAAGGTACTTTCCCTCCATGTGGCATAGCCGTGGGACGCCCTGTATAATCATGGCATCCTTAGCACACCGGCTGTATCGGTACAGCTTGTGTGAGGTTTAGTGGTTACCACTTTAACTCACCCACCTGGAGGAATTTTTAGCTAGTTCAATACGGTTTGGTGTCAGGGTCTGAGGGGGCCCCCTGAGCTTGGGGGCCCTGGGACATTGCCCCTCCTTGCCCCTATGTAGCTACGCCCATTCACACGATGTGGTGTCTGGGGCATGTTTTAAGATGCAGTAGGGACTAAGGGACTTTGGGTTTTGTAGGGAAACCCGCGGCTTAGTTTGCTCCACACATATTGACTTGTCTTACCTGTGGGCTAGGCCAACTGTCAGGATGGTATAAGTGCTAGGCAAGCCTACTCTATCTAAAACAATGTCCCAGGCACTGCAGCGCCGAGTGGTCTCTTCACACATCTAGTGTGAGTGAAGGTGCCACTGGACGCTGTATAAAGGCAAAGGCCTTAGGGACTTATGCCCGTTTTCATCAACCACCCCTAAACGTTGTGAGTTGAGTTCATATGGTCCTTCATCCATGACAATCCATGACTTGCAGAGGTGCAGATAATTTTCGGTAAAAGGACTTTTATAATTGGTGAAAACGGGCGTAAGTCGCTCAAATATCAATAGGTTATTGTTGTTTGTAGTTCAGTAGGTAAGTGAAAGCAAAGCAGTCCTTCTTTCCTTTTTATTGGGTCCCGTGGTTGGGGGCGATTAGGCGTAATGGATGCTTAAATATATTGTTGGCTGCTAAGCTTAGTGAAGGAAACGCTCCTTATTTATTGTTTCTTAGCACTGCCAGGAGATGGTATCGGGGGCGGTCGAAAACTCGTTAAAAGTGAAGCTCAATTTGGGAAATTAAAATGTTAAAAATGTGGGGGCCGATTCTCGGGCATGTAAAATACGCTTCTGCTGAAGGAAATCTCGTAGATAACTACTAAATTAAAAATTTAAACGCACTCGACGTTTTAGCTTTAAGTTAGCATATCTCATTAATGGCTAAACAGATTAAAATAATTTAAGAACACTCGCTAAAATCTACTTTCAAATAAAAAAAACACGTGAAACAAAAATCGCTAAATAACTACGAAAATAAAAAAATAAAAAATGTGCATTTCCCGCCACGATACTTTCGTTGAGCCTTAATAACAAGGGGATAAGACTAAAATCAATGTAGAGACTCTCTATCCCATGTAATTGGACAAAGATCCGCTATCTGGCGGGTGTATGGAATGTGTAATCTAAGCTCACGAGCAGATTGCCTCCGCTGCAGCGATATTACACGATGGGTTGCGAGTTTGCGACAAGGTTTCGACTCAAAGGACGCGGCACTGCGCTAGATCTAATAATGTTTAAGTAAGTAGGTTTTGGGTCTGGAGAGTGATCGTCATATTTTGTTGAAATGCCATGTATTTCTAATAAGGTATACAGGGTGTTAAAAAACCGCAAACAGACCCGAAAGCCACGCATACTAGACACCAAAACAAACTACTTTTTTGATAAATTATTGCTGGGAAATGATTTTGGTTCTTTAGGTTACAATTTTGGAAAATATTTTAACACGCAATGGACGTGTAATACAAGTCATATTGCGCAAGCGTAGGTATAGTTTATGTTACTTAAGCTTGAAGTGCCGATGTTTAGAATACATTGTGGGTTCCAATTTGAACGTCGTTTTTTGTAAGAAATATTCATAATTTTGATATGGCTTCTTGAGAAGATAATTATGTTAAGAACTAGAAACTAAATACATTTCTGCAAAAAAAAGTTTTGAAAAGTCGGACTTTGAACCTCATTATCTCGGAAACCGTTGATTTCCCAGGCATAGTTCCTTGAACAAAAATCCATTTTTGAGATTACTTTCGTCATTTGTGTATTTTACGTTCCTAGTAATTACCCACAGCGCGGGGCAATTCTCGGGTATATCGCAATCCAGATTCTGTGAAAAACAATTCGAGTTTTCCGAGAATTAGCTCCCAGTTTTTAATTTTGTACTTACCTTTTGACCAGATGCGCTGTAGTCCAAACAATAACGAGCCCTATTTCTTTGTCCCCAAGGTTCGCAATGGAGGGCAAGCTGCTGTTCACGCAGCCCAACGACAACAACTGGCGCAAGGGACGCACCATCAAGCTGACGCCCATCAACGCGCTCTTGGTTACCAACGGAAAGGTCAGTTGTAGAGTTTGGTTCCCATTGGTTTGGTCTACACATAAGAAATCCCACCAAAAACATTTTCATGTAAAAAATGTTGCCAAGACGAGACATACACCCCGCACTGTCAATAAGCTATCAGATCTCATGTAGAGCCAAGCTTCTTACTTTACACGCCCTAAGCGCTCATACAGACGAACGGCACGTGTCAACTGCAAGCGTCGACGGCTGCCGTCGTGCTGTTCGTCTGTATGAGCCCTAACTCTACAAGCCGTTTACACCTTAGTCAAAATAATTATGTGGCTTGGCCGTTTCGCTTGGCCAGATACATAAGTGTGCCCATTGAAGTACTGACACTACCAGAAATCCTAGCCCAGCCGTCGGCTTCATTTATGGGCTAGAAAGACATACATATACAAGGTGTTACAAAAGATGCTAACTCTTTTTACAGGGTAATAGCACCCGGTGATAGGGATCACAACCTAAATATTTTTTTTGCTCTATGACGTTCCGTTGATTTTTAAATTAATAAAATGTGAACGCTCTGGCGGGAGAAAAGTATTTTTTAAATATTGTTTTCATTGACTTTCACAATGTTTTAACAACTCAAAGCTATGCAAATGCACCTACACCCACACACATATTTTTAAATTTGAGCTAATACCAAAAACAAAAAAGTTATGACAAATGTTCAATTTTGAGGTTATAAAAAAAAAAATGTTTTTTTCAACTTTTTTTTAAAGAATTGACATCTTGTTGACCAGTAGGTTACACCCTGTAAAAAGAGTTAGGATGTTTTGTAACACGTTGTAGATAGACTCTTCTTGTGTACTTTTCAATGAGTTTTCTGTCAAATATAAGATGAAAGGAAAACTCACAAAATCCTTCGATTTCCTCCCACAGCCAACGATATCGAACAAGACGAACGAGATCCGAGAGACGCGCGAGGCGCGCGATCGGGAGGCTAGAGAGAGAGAGAACGATGCCCTCTTCGCACGCAGCGGAGTGAGAGAGGCTGCCTTGCTACTCGTTCGTGAAAAGGCGGGGAGATACACGCTGCAGAGGGAGCCACTGTTCCTGGATCGATGCGTGGTGGCCGCTGACCATGAGCCGGAACATTTCTTCGAAGTTCACGAGATTACTTCCAAGGATTCCTATATTTTCAAGGTATGTGGGTGTTCAGCGCAGGTTCTTTCTATTCTTCTTCTTCTTGGGAACTTACGCCATTGGTACCAACAATCCGCGAGCTCCTTGTTCCATTTGGCAGCCTCGAAGGTAGAAATAGCCAAGATGATTGCCAACCTCCGATAGGAGACGGCACTACAAGAAGAAGAACCTGTAGCCATCCGTTTTTGCTCACTAGTTGGCGCCACTATCGAGTAAGGTCCTGAAGTATAGCTCTTAATAATATGTATTATTTGGTATAGGTGCTGGCAAGCCTACTAAAACAATGTCCCAGGCACTGCAACGCCGAGTGGTCTCTTACCTATCTAGTGTGAGTGAAGGTGCCACTGGACGCTGTATAAATCATCTCATTACGTAGATGCAAAGGCCTTAGTTTATTTGAAGTCTAGCAACTGTGCGGATTTTTTAAATAAACTGAGATCGTCAGTACATCTTATCGGTTACCTGTGCGCCCCATAACGTTGTGTGGGTCTCCATTACGGTATCATTTTACCTCATCTATGGTCTTGTCTATGTCTACTCTAATGTTCTTAACCTATCAGTGAGAAATGTCCAGGAGTTGGCGAAATTTATTACTATTATTACTTTCAACATTTACTGTATTTTCAGCTATGTTTTTTCTCCTCAATAAATAAAATAAAAGTTTAATGAGAGGAAATATTGTCCTGGTTTGGAAAACTTATCGAATCAAACCATGCTGATCAGTACAAAAGCGATAGCCATAAAAACTCATTACGAAGAATAGCATATTTTTTTTTATTTTGATCTAAAGGCATTCATAAATCTCTGCATTTCAGCCAGCACCTAAAAAAAGAAAATATATTGGTGGCCGTTAAAAATTTTGATCACCATAAAACACTGATTGTTAAGTTAAACTCACTCTTTTTTGTCTTTTTTTAACCCAATAGAATAGCAGTATATTTTCGCTGAATTTCAGCCAGTAGCAAAGTGTAAAACTATTATATGGCGATCAGCATATTCCATAAACTTTAATATTTTTGATCGCCATAGAAAAAAAAATAGGTAAAAAAACTTTTTAAGTTAAACGGTTTTATGTTAAACATACATTGCAATGTTTAAGATAAATGTACTAAAAACCAAAAAATAATAAAATAGATACAGTCGTGGGAATTATAAACATATGCATAGACTAGACTAAAATAAAACCGTGGGGCACGTCAACTGCCTAATTATAGTGTAACATTACAAAACAAACATTTTAATCAACGATTGTAGACAATTGACGTGCCCCACGGTTTTATTTTAGTCTAGTCTATGCATATGTTTATAATTCCCACGACTGTATCTATTTTATTATTTTTTGGTTTTTAGTACATTTATCTTAAACATTGCAATTTATGTTTAACATAAAACCGTTTAACTTAAAAAGTTTTTTTACCTATTTTTATTTTCTAGTTTTTAGTTTTTATTTCGCATTCTGTTTAATTCATATAGTACATTGTATTATACTGGTTGAGCACTTTCATTCGATACCCATATTGATGGGATCGATAAAACCTACGTTATCCGCCATTTTGTAGCGGCCGCCATCTTGTATTTAATTTTTTTATAGTATATTGTATTCTGCTTGTTGAGCCCTTTCATTTGATACCCATATTGATGGGATTGATAAAACCTACGTTATCCGCCATTTTGTAGCGGCCGCCATCTTGGATTTCAATTTTTTATAGTATATTGTATTCTGTTGAACACCGAAGGGCTCAACACCTTTCATTTGATACCCATATTGATGGGATTAATAAAACATAAATTATCCGCCATTTGTAGCGGCGGCCATCTTGAATTTATAATGATAATGAATAAACATAATTGTATTGTCACCAAAATCCAAAGTGTATACAAAATTTCAGATTAATCGGTTGACAGGAAGAGGGTGAAATTTGAATTACTAAATTTGACCCAAGAAAGAATAAAGAATAAATAATAAAACAAACGGGGTGAGCTAAATAAAACCGTTTAATAATTAAGAGGGCTAGCCACCGCGCTCACGCCCATATAAACGGAGTAACCGTTTACCCCTTAAGGGTAGACGATAGCAAGTTGGCGGGAAATTCAAAATTTTCACAGTTTTTTACATTTTGTAGCTAAACTGAGCTATTTTTGTTCAGCGATTTTTCGTTCGCGGAAATAACAAAGTATTCTTTTCATTATTGTAAAATGTAAACAATAGAACAACAATAATTCAGCCGATTATGTGTTCTGGTCTGCGACAAGTTTTTTGGGCAGTACCACTGCTTCGTACACTGCTCCTTTGCTTTTCAATAATGAAAAGCATACTTTGTTGTTTCCGCGAACGAAAAATCGCTGAACAAAAATAGCTCAGTTTAGCTACAAAATGTAAAAAAGTGTGAAAATTTTGAATTACCCGCCACGTTGCTATCATCCCACGTTAATCCCACATTATCCTATTTAATAATTTTTTCTTTACAACCGTTTCTTTAGTTTACAATATATGTCTGTATGTTTTCCTATGTGGAGGTACTTATCAAAACAGCGCCAGTGTGAGCGCGGTAGCCTGAGTCCTAACAATATCCTACTAAAGTATGATGATAACCATAATATAATCACTTTTCGCATCGCTTAAAAATAAAACACATAGGTACTAAATATATTTTTTATTTAAGTTTATTTAAATATTAAAACTTTTTATATCCTCCACAGGCTGAAGAGAACGCGCGAACACGCACTTGGTACCGCCAACTGCAATACCATGCGCAGGGCGCCGGCGCGTGGCGCAAGCGAAGAAATGCACTGGCCAATATCATGATCAACCCCATGCTGACGAGGAATTGAGGACCTTTTGTCTAGGGAGCTAGAGTTGGATTTGCTTTAGACGAAGCGAAGTTGAATAGGACACAGCAATTTAGAAAAAAGAAATGTTCGAGTTATTATAAAAGCGTCGTTCAACTTATTATAAACCGTACCAATAGAGAAAACGAGTGTTTTGCAGAACATCCTAAATGTTTTATCTATTGGTAGGATTATACCGTATAATCCGTGCGGAATCAGAATGGGATAATAATACCTTTTGGAACTGAATCAAAAATGACAGTTCTCGAGTAGCGTCAGTAAAAAAATTGCTAGTTCTACGTTCTATCATAGGGTTATGAAATTGGAAATACACAAAAATGTTTAATGGTTGTAATCTAAAAGGATTCAATGTTATTGCATTAATTGAATAAAACGTGATAAAACTCGAGCAGACACCCACGCGCACAAAAAACACAAGCAAGTTTTGACTAGAGTTTGCCGAAATGCTGACGCTACAGGACCGCGAGCTTCTCAGTTCCAAAAGGTATTATCCCATTCTGATCCCGCACGGATTATACCGCACTAACTGAGATGCCAAGATTTGTGTGACGTAACACAAATCAAGCGTTACATCGAGAATTCGAGAACGTTGGGGACAGATTTACAGCTCATGGTAGAGCCTACTAACGAATAGTGCTGCATTTGGTTTAATCTTTGAACAAAATAATTGAACAATAGGTACAGTATGCATTTAAATTCTCCGTAAATTATTATAACCATTTTTTTTGTTTTGTCTGTATCAAGCACTTTTCTAAAATAATTGTCAGCACATACCTTAGGGTTTTTTGTTTTCAACTTCTATTTTTATTTTCAGTGTAAAATATTAATTTTGCTTCTGCATTGTATGTAAGTATTTCTATAGGTATATTTATTCGTTTTGTCAATATAATTTTATTGTTGTAGAAGGAAAAATATTGCATAGTTGTAAATAAAATCAAAACCATGTACTTTTGCCACTAGATTAAGAGCTAGCTTTACACCAAAATGTAGTTAATAATAAAACTTCAAATAGACAACTTCTACTGCATCAGATACAAAATTCATATTTCATTGTAAATAATAAACTTAGTAGTTCTGTGATAAGATGCCTACAGATTATGGAATTCAAATTGTAATAAAAAACTAACTGATTTTGTTTTATATTCTAAAATTATATAAAATACTTTAGCTATTCCTGACTAGTCTTAAGTTTTTTTCTCTCGTTAGTTGTAGTAAGAATATTAAAGATATTATTTGTATTTATTATATTAACGTTAAACGGTATCTTAATATTATTAAATAAAAATGTACGTATAATTAGTGGTTAACTGTCTACATAGTTAACATACACGATGCTACATACGCCCTGGAAAATATGTATTTCGTTTATTTAGTGTCACGTGAAATAAATGATTTAATAAAAATATCTCTCTTTTTTACTCAACAACATACCTACCTACATAATAATATACTTGAAAACAAATTCCACTTGCGGTCCTTTGTAACCAAACCTTAATTCTAGCAACAATCCAAAAAGTATTTATGAAGGGATATTTATGCTTGCGTATATTCAGAGGCTAGCCGCGGAAGTGTGAGGATCGTCTCTGCTCCATGATTAACTTCCTCGAAAGAGAACTGAAACTAGTCGGCTTTCCCGACATAAATACAAGAGAATAAAACTGCTTACAAAACACAAAATGTGTAGTGCTTACGATTAATAATGTTGCTAAGTAGTTATAACAAACATGGTGATTAGTTTTAACCAATCAACATGTTGAAACTAACCTTTTTGGACTGTGATTCATACTACGGATGAACTTAGCAGTACAACGCTTGCAAGGAAATATTCTATCAAATTACTGACAAACTATGTTAGTATGTTTCGATTCATGCCGGGGGCTCTGTCAACTTTGTATCTACCCAATCTACCTATCTCTATTATTTTCCAGTACTCTAACCACCATTTACAATCAGTTTCTTGAAATGCTCCGTACATTTCTGACCCTAATTCAACATGTTTTATTTTAGTCTGAAAATCGAGGAATTGTAGTCTAGTGATTCAACAATATTATGATCATAAACATATAAATAATAAAAAAAACACATGTCGTGTCAGCACCTGCCATTAATATTTTGTGACACTGAGTTCTGCTTTAACATAAAAATGGTTCTGGGGGTCTACCGGCTAAGACGAAGCAATGGTAATTGGCGAAAAATTGGCGAAAAATTGGCGAAAAACGAAGTTCGATTTTTGATAAATGTACCTACTGCGACCGTTCATTTCACTGCCATCCAGTTAGGCTCAAATGGGTTGCCCGTGAACCAAACAAAATGTGAATGGGTAATTCTACGGCGGAGCAATTCCCGTGGCATTTTTTATTTAAGGGTTTTCAGATAATTTGATGTTCTCACATTACTTTAGAATACATTAGTAACAATTTTATTGTTACATGATTATAAAATTGTTACTAATGTGTTCTAAAGTAATGTGAGAACATCAAATTATCTGAAAACCCTTAAATAAAAAATGCCACGGGAATTGCATAATGAAGCTCTGCCGTTTCAACGTAATTCTTTACCCAAATCAAACTTTACGTACACCTATGCAACAAATCAAAATGGTAAATGTAACTCGCCCCCAAATAGTTACCTATCATCCAGGAAAATTCCAAGACTAATAATTTATTGATTGAGTCTAAAATATGTATATGTATAGAACTTATATCATCAGGTGTTCACACGACTACGCTCTCCACTCCAGGGCTGGTAAGTAAATTCTACCATGATAAAGCTAAGATCAATACGCGCCCCGAATTGATATCCTGAGCAAATATGCCCTTTGTTTGAGCATCGACATCAATAAGGGCTTGATAAAATGAGTAGGTACCTACCTAAGATTGTTTTTTTACGGCCTAGGTCAATGAACTCGGTTCAGAGGCTTCTATTTCAGTACTTATTTTTAACTGACTTCGAAAAAGGAGGACCGGAGGCAGAGAAGGAACCCTAAAAATTAAAGAAATAAAAAACAGAAAGGCAAAAATAACTCATCGTCCGTAAGACGAGTAACAATAGGGTTCTTAATTTCGTATCGACAGCTATTGGCTCTTTAGCTCAATAATTATTAGTAGAGTGCCTGCACAGTATGCAAGAGGTTCCGGGTTGAAGTCCTGTCCCATCCCGATCGAATTTTTAACTTCATAAATATAATTAATTTTATTTCCAATGCACAAACATGTTGAAGAAAATTGGGATAATGACAGGTCAAATGATCATTCCATTGCGGATCATTTAAATCATTCAATCAATAATTCTAACGATATTTTATCAGTAGGCCCAAGAATAGTTCACTAACAGTCAAAATTAAACGGAATTTGAATTTGGAGTTCGACGCTATGCACGCACAGTCTTGTATTTGAACAATAGATGACGTGCAAAACCTTTGCAAAACCAACAATATTTGTATAAACTGTGACAATAGAGAAAGGATTTATGATGAACTTCAAAACACTCGCTCTAATCAATACAATCGAAGCGAGACAACGCTAGTTTTGAAGTTCATCCTAAATCCTTTCTTTAATGATACGGCTTATATATGATAAGGAAAGCGGTGTAACGCAGAGGGAATCGATGACATGCGAAATACTCATAGAGACGGGTCGATTTGGGGTGATTATTAAAATAATAACCCGTTATTATGAGTTAGCAAACTACTAAATACTAGTTAGAATCGATTGGAACTTACAAACAACTAATCAGTTGGAAATCATTCGCCGTACAACTTGGTGCGTCGGCGTCGATTCGCGGAGCCCGCCGTTCCGTTAGAGCGGGTTGTGCCAATTTGGGCCCTCAACTTAGGTCACAAATGAAAGCATAAAAAAAACAAGAAAGTTCCGCGGCTGACCACTAAATGGCGCTGACATAGGTCAGCTTTCTAGACCTTCTTTCTGCAGTCATTCGTAGGTATTTATAACATAAACACAACCTACATGATAAACAAAATGATCGCTTGCTTGAAAACAATTTAACAATTTTTCGATATTGCCGATAGGATGGATGGTCCAATCCCCTTGCATGACCCAGTATGGAAATTGGAGCAGATAATCTTTTAAAATATGACATTAAATAACATTTTAAAATGTATTTACATTATATTGATATTTTAACTGGACTACATGCACTGGAATTTTAAAATTTTAATTCATCCATCGATTTTAACTTGACATTTTAATTTTCCCAATATTTTTTTTCTACATTGTTTTATTTTTAAATTTTTATTTGGCATATTTGGCATATTTGGCAGAGTAACAAATAGCTCACTATAAAATGTAAAGTGAGCTATTTGTTACACTATATTACTCCTAAAGGTATACATTTATTTTATCAAATTTAATTTAACTAGTTGTTCGCTCCGAACTATGAACTCGCGACCCCATATCTCAGCAACCCCTCGACTGATTTGGCTCATGTTCGAACTTATAAATTCTCTTTGCCTCATTTAACCGCCTATCAAATTTCATGACGATCCGACTTTTACTCAAGTTATCGTCAAACGAACCTTCAAACATACAAACATACATACATACATACATACAAACATACATACATACATACATACAAACATACATACATACAAACGCCGGATTGTTCAAGTAGACTCGGAGAACTTCTCTCGCTTCGCTCGCTCGTTCAATTATAATGTATATGGACAATTTTGTAAATATAATTTTAGTCTGAAATAAATGATTCATTATTTATTATTATTATTTCTAGGTGCAACTCCTCAGGGTCCATAACGGAACCGCGTGTTTGTCCTAGTTTTCAATATGACGCCTGCGGTTGCTAGTTACTTCAGTTGCAATTCAATCTCTATCCCGAAGCGGAATGCACGGGAAATTCGCCGGCTGCACCTTGATTTATGTCGTGTTAGGAGCGCTAATTGCAATCCTAATTACAAACACGTCTTTACGGCATCTCTATATTCAGAGAAGCTACCACGAGTGCGAAAAAGCTGTGCCGGACGTCTGCCATGTATCCTAACGCTAATAGTAGTAAGGTTGTTTATCCAACTTATCACTTTTAGCGACAGTGACAGTAAGCGCTCGTGGTAGCTGCTCAGCTTTTGAATGGAACCCATCCTCGATGTTTATTCGGTTTGCTTTCATCCTTCAATGCATTTCAGATCACTCTCAATTCGATAAAATGGGATAATTTCGACGTTCAGTCTCTGTAAATAGCAGCCAAAAATAGGTAGCAATTTGATTCGGTCCGTACGGACCGGAGGGATTTGAAGTACCGTAATGGCCACGGCCAGTTATTTTAACTAACGATCAAAGATAGCATATTGAAAACTCTACACTGTAAGTACTTAATAGCTAAACTGTGTTTTCTTTTTTCTTCCGAGTATGAAATTATCATCTACGCTTACTCTAATTTGACGCATATGCATATCAAAATGTGGCATAATAATTATAGTTATTACAAACCCCGCTATCCTCCTCTACCTCAGAAAGATTGCAATCAAAATGAGTAGGTAAGTATGTAGTGGATTTATCTACCTAGTAAGATAAGTTATAAACCATAATAAAGTCGTTAAACTTATGTGGAATATTACAATTAGTTCGCAAATTCAAGTTCATTTACCAACCAACCTCATCCTGTCACACAGAATCTAATATCCAATATCCAACTCGAACAAACTACGTGGAAAAGACCCTCTACTCGAGATTGTAGCAATCGGACTTTAGTGGAAATGCAACTTTGTGAAATACTTCTTCTCCACAGCGTGCCTCTTCATTAATAGAGGTTGGGCTTCAGAGTAGCTACTACAAGTGCGAAAAAGCTGTGCCGGACGTCTGCCGGACGTCTGTCATGTATCCTAATACTGTAGTAGTAAGGTTGTTTATCCAACTTATCACTTTCAGTGACAGTGACAGTAAATTTCTCTGTTTATTGCCAATAGAAATACAAGGTCGTACAAAAGGTCTCACTTTTTTTACTGGTGATATACTTACTTATTACAACCAAATTATTTTTTGGTCTATGAAGTTCCGTTGATTTTTAAATTAATAAAATGTAAGCGCTGAGGCATGATAAAAGTATTTTAAATATATCCCAATTGTTTCTGAATGTTTTATCACCTTAAAACCACCGATGCACATAATCATGTGTTTAAATTTGAACTAATAAAAAAAAAACCGTGTCGCGACTCAAGAGTTGTTTCTTTAAGGGTAGACGATAGCAACGTGGCGGGAAATTCAAAATTTTTACAGTTTTTTACATTTTGTAGCTAAACTGAGCTATTTTTGTTCAGCGATTTTTCGTTCGCGGCAATAACATAGTATTCTTTTCATTATTGTAAACAACAGAATAACAATAATTCAGCCGATTATGTGTTCAGCACCTGTACCACGAGTGCTTATATTGTCTGCCGGATGTCTGTCTGTGTCTGCCGGACGTCTCGTCAAAATATGGTATTGTAATGTTGGTTAAACTGCTTCACTAATTGATGTAAAATGCATCCTAATTCTTTAGTAGTAAGGTTGTTTATCCAACTTGTCACTTTCAGTGACGTGTTTCCTTGATTAACTAGTTTGATTTAGTAACCTTAATGTAAGCTAATAGGTATTATTTTACTTTGAATAGCGCTTTTGGATTTAAGTCACAGACTTGCAGTGAACAATTGGACAAGCTATTTGCGAGTACTTATAGTAAATCTGACAGCTCCTGAATTTATGAATCTTGGTGGTCGGTATTGATTAAACATTACCATTGTATATCGCACATAGAAGCACTTTTGTATTTTTAGCACGTTTATACTTAAATTGGAACTTATTAGCATCGCGTTTTCTATACATTTTAAATGACACGTGAACATAATCTAATTTCAATCGATATACAACGTGTTACAAAATATCCTAACTCTTTTTACAGGGTGTAACCTCGTGGTCAACAGGATGTCAAAACATTTTTATTTAAAAAAGTTGAAAAAAAACATTTTTATTTTATAACCTCAAAATTAAAAAAAAATCATATTTTTTTTATTTTTGGTATTAGCTCAAATTTTTTAACGAGCGAGCGAAGCGAGCGAAGTTCTCCGAGTCTACTGGAACAATCCGGCGTTTGTATGTATGTATGTATGTATGTATGTATGTATGTATGTATGTATGTATGTATGAATGTTCGTTCGACGATAACTTGAGTATTTATTTACCCGCCTACCAAATTTCATAACGATCCGACAAAATTTACTCAAGTTATCGTCGAACGAACATTCATACATACATACATACATACATACATACATACATACATACATACATACATACAAACATACATAATACAAACATACAAACGCCGGATTGTTCAAGTAGACTCGGGAACTTCGCTCGCTTCGCTCGTTCGTTCAATCAATACTTCAATCCATTAACTTGTGTTCTTCAATTCCGGAGAAATCAACAATACATCATCCCACAGCCTGTCCAATGGTTACTTGGAAAATTGGTCAATGATTTTGCAACTTCCGGTGAGCAGCGTACCTACGACATATTATGATGAAGCTACACATAGGTCCGGCATGGTACGCGAGCCAAACACTCACGCTTGTCCTGATACCAAGGAGGTATATTATGTTGTAATACTTTTTAACAAAAACTCTATATCAGTCTGCAAGCTTAGCATAAGGACGGCAATGCACGTCCGATTTTTCCATTCGATTGTCTGATCAGACTACATTTCTATGGACAGGCAATACACGTCCGATCCGATAGTCGGATCGTACGTCCAACTCGGAAACAGCGTACGATTTTATGGCCGATCCGATTGTCTGAAGGCGCGGTCTGCATACTTCTGCATAGAGACACAATACACGTCCGATTTTTTTCGTATTTTCCCGTTTAGTATTATTGCCATTTTGGCTCTACAAGGTGTTACCAAAGATCCTAACTCTTTTTACAGGGCAATATCACCCGGTGATAGGGATCACAACCAAAATTACCAATACCAAAAACAAAAAAGGTATAACCCGTGTCATTAAAGAAAACATTTAGGATGGACTTCAAAACACTCGCCCTCTCGCTCTAATTAATACAGTCAAAGCGAGACAACGCTAGGTTTTTAACTCCGTCCTAAATGTTTTCTTTAATGACACGGGTTATATGCTAAATTTTCAATTTTGATGTTATAAAATAAAGGTCGATTATTTCAACTTTTTTTCATAGAATTCACATCCTGTTGACCAGTAGGTTACACCCTGTAAAAAGAGTTAGGATGTTTTGTAACTCGTTGTATATCGTTCGTGACACTGAACGGACACATGCACGGAATATTCAAATAATACTTATGCCTTTGAATTTAAAGTAATGATATGATTTATATAGCGTCAAGTAGCACCTTCACTCACACTAGATGCATGTAGTGACCACTCGGACTATGCAGTGCCTGGGACATTGTTACGATGTAGTAGGCTTGCCAAGCACCTACTTATACCATCCTGCCTGACATCTTAGTCAGAGCCAACGAATCCGCGGGTTTTGTCACGATGGTAAGCGAGTACCAACAGGGTGCAAACTAAGTCGATAGCGGAACTTTAAGTAGGCTGTCTACTGATCAATACAAACAACTTGTACTAGGTGGCGAAAAAAAATGAAGTGAAAAAAATATCAGCTGTTTCATGCATTTGGCGCAGTACTAAGTCGACCTTTAGTATGGAACAGCTGATATTTTTTTAGCTTCATTTTTTTCACCACCTAGTACAAGTTGTTTATAATGATCAGTAGACAGCCTACTTAAAGTTCCGCTATCGACTTAGAGTGCACCCTGTAGTATTGATACTACAAATTCACAAATTTACGTAGGTAACTTTGAAAATAGTCCGTCATTAGGTGTCTCAGTTTAAAGTCCAGTCCATTGCTACCTATGCTACCGCCGCTTATGCAATAAGTAACAGTTTCATCCTTCCGCTCCGTATGCAACCATCGGGATGATAGCTCGAGAACGACTGAGGTCAGAAAAAGTCGGACGAAAAAATCGTACGTGTATTGCCGTCCATCCGATCCGATTGTCTGATCACTTTTGACCGACCCAGCCACGGTTCATAAAACTACAAATCCTCATAAATAGGTTTCGGTTCTTAAGAAAACTTTTTTTCAGAACTTCTTTTTTGCGTAAAGAAAAATTATTGATCTGTACTTTATGTCAATGTCAATGATAGGAAAATGGAAATTCTGACTCTCATAAGAGAAGAAAAACGACATAATATATATTATTTGGAAGATTTTCCTATACTTTATCCCGCGACCTAAAGTTATAGCATGGAAAAACGTGGCTGACCTTAGGCCTACTCCACAAAGACTGGAAGTCTTTGCGAGATACAGAAAAACTGGAAAAAAAGAACGACGGTAAGTACCTACTTACTTCCTAGTGAGAAACTAAGTATCTACCTACAGGTGGAATCATAGGTACAGTCAGCCACACGCTCGGATACCTACTCCTTTTTGTTTATTGGCGCCCTTAAGCCGCGCGCGGTAAGGGTATCTTAGACTGTGGCCGACAGTAAATCCTGTTCAAAGGTACTTGTTTAAAGGTACTCTCATTAGGTACACACGAGTGAGTGAGTGTTTCGTGACCTAAGCTGTCGGTAAAAGGGCCACTATAATAAAAATAGTAGTCTGGAGATGGTGCTGATGTTGGCTCATTGGCTGCAATAATTATTTTCGTTTCATGCCTGTCCCTTGTTATGCTTTGGTTCATCCTTCGCTTGCTCGGTTTTCTATACAATCACTCGCACCTAATAATAGTTTTACAGCCTTGCATAACGAATAACTACTTACCTACTGTTTCAGAAAAAAAGAGAATAGAAGACGGACGGTCTTCGGTGGGGGCACATCCTGCATATTTTATGAAGAAGACAAAATTATATTTCAAATTATTGGTGTAGTGTAGGCTCACCAAACCTAGGGTTGCCAGCCCCGGAGTCGAAGGTAATAACAATACCACAATAAAACCTTCCTCCACTACCACCACCTCTACCACCAAGTGTTTTCTCTCTCTCTCTCTCTCTCTCTCTCTCTCTCTCTCTCTCTCTCTCTCTCTCTCACCGCCACCAACCCTTTAAAACCACCAACCTTAAAAAAATATTAATTTGGTATACTTACCTATAAAAGCCATCCAACCTTAATGGTATAGTCAAATGTCCGCCATTTTAAAAAAATCGCATATTTGCGGCTAACTTTAAGGGTGGTATTCATGAACGATACTTAAACTGAGATCAAAATGGAACTCTGTTTAAACTTAATTTAAAGTGAGATCAGTTTTGAACTTACTTTAAACTGATTTCAAAACTGATTTCAAATCTGATCTCTGTTTAAACTAAGTTCAGCGAGATCAATTTTGAACTTACTTTAAATTGAGTTCAAAATTGATATTCGAATCGAATCGAATCCAATCCAATCGAATCGAATCGAGTCGAATCGAAATGAGTTGAATCGAATCGAATCGAATCGAATCGAATTGAATCGAATCGAATCGAATCGAATCGAAACGAAACGAAACGAATCAAATCGAATCCAATCTAAACAAAACGAAACGAATCGAATCGAATCGAATCTAATCGAATTGAATCGAATCAAAACGAAACGAATCGAATCGAAATTAATTGAATCGAATCGAATCGAATCGAAACGAATCGAATCGAAATTAATTGAATCGAATCGAATCGAATTGAAACGACGCGAATCGAAATGAATTGAATTGAATCGAATCGAATCGAATCGAAATTAATTGAATCGAATTGAATCGAAATGAATTGAATCGAATCGAAACGAATCGAATCGAAACGAAACGAATGGAAAGGAATCGAATCGAATCGAATCGAATCAAATCGAATCGAATCGGCTATTGCTAGATTCATGGTACGGTCGGCCACAATCTCAGATACCCCATGGCAGCTCTTATCGCGTGCGGCATAAGGGCGCCAATCGAACAAAAAGGAGTATCTGAGACTGTGGCCGACTGTACACATGGTATGACAGCACGTCAGACTGTACACTTTTGTTGTAAAATCACCCGTAACGTAACCCAGCAAAGTGCTAGCGTGTAAGGGTCGACGTGCTGTCGTATGTACTGATTCAAGTATCAAAACTTTAACTGCCCATATCTCCTAAACGGCTAATGCTAGACCCATGTTTATCGCACTCTAAAAAAAGGGCTCGACGAGCTCTACCTGATGAAAAAACAAAAATAATAAAAAAGAAGTATCAAAGAAGTATCAAAACTTTAACTGCCCATATCTCCTAAACTGCTAATGCTAGACCCATGTTTATGGTACTCTAAAAAGGGCTCGACAAGCTCTACCTGATGAAAAAACAAAAATAATAAAAAGTAAGTATCAAAACTTTAACTGCCCATTTCTCCTAAACGGCTAATGCTAGACTATAGGACTAGAGTACCATAAACATGGGTCTAGCATTAGCAGTTTAGGAGATATGGGCAGGTAAAGTTTTGATACTGGCTCTAACGGTATCCTGAGCACTGTAGCGAATAGGGTAGATGGCCCATTTATTAAACAATGGGTCGAAATACATATAAAAAGAAATAAATAGGCTACGTGGGTGTGTGCGTGCGTGCGTTATGTGTTACTCACAATAATGCACAGTTAAACTTTGCGAGCTTATTTATTTCTGAAATATTGCCTACTTATAAACTATTATTTATTTTAAACTAGTCTGTAATTCAATGGATCTCAGTTATCTGAATAAATAAAGATATTATTATTATTTGCAGTTTAGGAGATATGGGCAGTTAAAGTTTTGATACTTCTTTGATACTTCTTTTTTATTATTTTTGTTTTTTCATCAGGTAGAGCTCGTCGAGTCCTTTTTTTAGAGTACGATAAACATGGGTCTAGCATTAGCCGTTTAGGAGATATGGGCAGTTAAAGTTTAGATACTTACTTTTTATTATTTTTGTTTTTTCATCAAGTAGAGCTTGTCCAGCCCTTTTTAGAGTACCATTAACATGGGTCTAGCATTAGCAGTTTAAGAGATATGGGCAGTTAAAGTTTTGATACTTCTTTGATACTTCTTTTTTATTATTTTTGTATTTCATCAGGTAGAGCTCGTCGAGTCCTTTTTTTAGAGTACGATAAACATGGGTCTAGCATTAGCCGTTTAGGAGATAATATGGGCAGTTAAAGTTTTGATACTTGAATCAGTACATACGACAGCACGTCGACCCTTACACGCTAGCACTTTGCTGGGTTACGTTACGGGCGATTTTACAACAAAAGTGTACAGTCTGACGTGCAGTCATACCATGTGTACAGTCTGAGATACCCCTTTTTGTTCGATTGGCGCCCTTATGCCGCGCGCGATAAGAGCTACCATGGGGTATCTGAGATTGTGGCCGACCGTACCATGAATCTAGCAATAGCCGATTCGATTCGATTTGATTCGATTGAATTTGATTCGATTCGATTCGATTCGATTCAATTCATTTTGATTCGATTCGATTCAATTAATTTCGATTCGATTCAATTCATTTCGATTCGCGTCGTTTCGATTCGATTCGTTTTGTTTCGTTTCGATTCGATTCGATTCAATTAATTTCGATTCGATTTGTTTCGTTTCGTTTCGATTCGATTCGATTAGATTCGATTCGATTCGATTAGATTCGATTCGATTCGATTCGATTCGTTTCGTTTCGTTTCGTTTAGATTCGATTCGATTTGATTCGTTTCGTTTCGATTCGATTCGAGTCATAGGTCCTAAGTCTTATGTCCTAGATCCTAAGTTCTAAGTCCTAGGTCCTAGGTCCTAAGTCCTAAGTACTAGGTCTTATGTCGTAGATGCAAGGGCCTTAGTTTTTTTTTCTGTCAGTTGGGGCAATTTTCATCACTGGCCTTTTCGGTCTGATGACCTTCGGCTATCCCGCCCGTGCAGGGACAAACTTAAAAAAAAAAGAAAAATCCCTGGCCTTTTAATAATCTAAACCAAATACCTACATATTGTAGCTTTATTCGCTGCTACGGGCCTATGCACACATGCTTTACCTTCAATATGTGTTGTGTCGTCGTTTTTTTTTTCGTTGAGGTTTTGTGTTCCAAGACTTTTCTTTTATCAACATGGCGGTCTGTAGTTTTGCTCTAGGCAAAACTGAATTTTGAAACCACTAAATCTCCGTAAATATATCGTTTCAGACATTTTTCCTAAGAATGTTTTCGTCTTTTTTTTTTCTCCGTCTATTAAGATATGTTTCGTCCTAAGCTGGAAGATTTTATTTAAAATCAAAATCTTTGACCCCATAGGAAAATTTCGGACTGAAAACTTCAATCTCCATAGAAAAGCGGATCTTAATACTCTAATATCTTCATAACGATATCGTTTTAGACATTTTTCCTAAGAATGTTTTCGTTTTATATTTTGTTCCTCAGTCTAATAAGCTAGGTTTAGTTACAAGCTGAGAAAACGTGATTTTTTTAAAATGGCGGCGGTGTCACTATGTAACTTGCCATACAAAATGTTGGAAGCTCTTTGCTGTGGATTACGATGCTGGTTGTACAATTAATTAACACAACGGAAGATAGTAGTGTTACGGGAAATTCAAAATTTTCACAGTTTTTACATTTTGTAGCTAAACTGAGCTATTTTTGTTCAGCGATTTTTCGTTCGCGAGAATAAAACCGTATTATTTTCATTATTGTAAACAACAGAACAACAATAATTCAGCCGATTATGTGTTCAGGTCTACGACAAGTTTTTTGGGCACTACCACTGCTTCGTTGACCAGAACACATAATCGGCTGAATTATTGTTGTTCTGTTGTTTACAATAATGAAAATAATACGGTTTTATTCTCGCGAACGAAAAATCGCTGAACAAAAATAGTTCAGTTTAGCTACAAAATGTAAAATACTGTGAAAATTTTGAATTTCCCGCCACCTTGCTATCGTCTACCCTTAATCTTTAAATTTAACACTCCTTTGTACTGCTGTTTGTTTTCCTTAATAAATAAAATAAAATAGTCAATCAGACGAGATAACTCAAAAATAATGAATCATCATTCGACAACGAAAAAATACTATTAAAAAAACCGGCCAAGTGCAACTGGCACTCGCGCACCGAGGGTTTCGTACCATCATTCTCTGCATTTAATTGGAAGAAAAAAAAACATCCATCGCGCTCTAGCGTTGATATTTGTAACTAATATAGAGGGCGCTAGTTTCTATGTCATGTTACATTTCTAGAGACCCCATTTTTTGTAGTATCTTTTGATTCAGTTGACTTAGAAGCTTGATTTTTTTAAGGCTCAAAGAGACTGCAGACCTGAGTATTTTGATATCAATTTTAACCTGATACCTCCACGCGTTCTTGAGAGAAAGGTCTTTACCGACAGACAGACCGACCACAAAGTGATCCTATAATGGTTCCGTTTTTACTTTTTAGGTCCGGAACCCTAAAAACGGTTGGGAAACAAGAACACTTTGTTGGCCTGACAAGAACTATATATCATCATTGCTAACACGTGATAGAAAGAAGGGTAGAAGGTAAGAGAGGTAGAAGAAGGCCACGGCGAAGGTATTTTGATCAAATTTAAGAGAAGGCTGTGGTCTAGACGTACCAGGCTGCGAAGGAACTGGCCTGTAACTGAAGTTCATGGAGAATGATGCACCGACAAGAGGATAACTCTTAAATACGTTTATAATGATGATGACAAGCCCTATATGAAAGAGAACTGCGAAAAATGAACCTGGAAATATTGCTCTTAGAGTAGCAGGGGGCGAGACCCGAACAGACCGCTTGGATGGCCTCCATCAGCAGAATCAGTAAAATTGTTCAATTTACCAACAGTGGAAAGTGAAGTCAACGAAAACAGAGACGTTTAGTTTTAGAAAAACCAGTAGAAAGTGAAATAGTGATTAGCTTATTATTATTATTAGCTCTATTCATAAAAATTGTTAAGAATAAAGTTCGTTTTGTGCAACAAATCACCTACCTATTTTTTTTTTAGTGCAGCAGCACTTTCTCGATTAGTTTAGTGGATCCGTTACACTAATCTACACTTCTACACTAATATTGTAAAAAGGAAAAGTTTGTAAGTGCGTTGTTGTTGTTGTTGTTTTGTTGTGGTTCTAACTTCTCAACATAAGACCTTATTAGGTATCTATGAAGAAATAAAAGAATATTTTAAGTACAGATTCCTTTAATTTATTATATTTACAATAGGTACCTACAAAGTCACGAACGCAAGTCCCTGCATACGTTTTAGAAATCAAAAATACTGGAATCATGTTTTTCTCCAGGTTATCCAACGTGGTTTATAAGATTGGAATAATCAGCCACTGTCGAAGGCCGTTTCCACTGTCGCCCAAAATAATTGCGTCTGGAAATGGCCTCCATCCATTCTCCCATTGCGTGTACAATGAGAAAAACTATCATGCACAGAGCCTGGCCAGCGAGCACGTGCATTGACCTTGACGGACCAATTTCGGGATGCAGTACTTAGTTGCAGGTCGCAGCGGCATCCAGTCGTTTGTTTCCTCATTGGAGTCTCCATTGAGTTCTGTCACTGCGGTATCACATCACGGCACTATCAAGTCATCGGAGGGTTGTGTGGCTCATGCGGGTGCTTTTGGATAGCTTTATTCATTTGGTAATTTAAGCTACAAGCCATAAAATATATTTGTAGCTTAATGACTTGCTTGACATTATTTGTAAGAGCCAGAGTAGATTATGCTTGTGTTTTTAGCCCCGCTTCTTGTCAGGGTTAGGTTTCCTTGTCTTCTCCCTCTATATTTAGCTGGATTTGTGCCATAAATTCATGCCCACAGCACTGCACTAAAGGCGCATTGTATGATCGACTCAATGGATTTGTTTGAGGTTGGATAATTATTATCAGCGTAAACTTGAACCTGAGTAACCATCTGCCGAGAAGTACTACGGCTGTAAATACATTATTTAGTTTGGTTTCATTTCCAAAAGATTTTCCAGGTTTTCTCTTGAGTGAAAGTGAGTGACGCATGACTTATGTCAATTCTGGCAAGTATATGGTCAAGTTGGCAGCACACTTTCATTTGTTTTCACGTCGCGTGGTCGTCTGCCGGACGTCTGCCGGACGTCTGTCCAAACGCACTCCTGGTAGACCCTCTGTCTACGACAAGTTTTTTGGGCAGTACCACTGCTTCGTAGACCAGAACACATAATCGGCTGAATTATTTTTATTCTTTTGTTTACAATAATGAAAAGAATACTATTTTATTGCCGCGAACGAAAAATCGCTGAACAAAAATAGCTCAGTTTAGCTACAAAATGTAAAAAACTGTAAAAGTTTGAATTTCCCGCCACGTTGCTATCGTCTACCCTTAAAGAAAAATAAAGCTGTAACTCTTGAAGAAGGTAAGTTAAAAAAAAAAAAGTTTTCTATCCTAATGGGCTATAAATCCGGTGTGGGGGCCTAAAACGAGGAAGTAGATTTTAGAAGAGGCAGAGATCCGAACTTATTAAGTTAATTAGTAGCAGTTTAATCAAATGCTCTGCCACCTTATGATCTTATACCACTCTCATACCCTATTCAGTTAAATGAAAGATGCTCGAGGAAGTTTCTAAGGCGAAAATTATGAGGTTGTACCGCAATTTCTTTGATTAGATTTCGCGTTTTGATAATTTTAGGCAGCTTTAAGAACATTATAATTGGCAAGCGTTCACGCAAGTTATCTGGATTGATCAAACACACGCAATTGAGGTAAAGTAACGATTTCTATGATGGTATTATACAATAGTTATTTGTTATGCAAGAATGCAAAATTATTGTTTGCGGCGAGTGCTTGTATTGAAAACCGAGCTAGCGAAGGTTTCTAAAATTGAGCCACGAGCGTAGCGAGTGGTTCAAAAAAAGAAACCTGAGCGTAGCGAGGTATTCAGAAGCACGAAACGCAAATAATATTGCATTCGTGCGAAACACAAAACTTTTCATCTCACTGAAGCGAGGAAATGACTTTGTTAGCCAAGCGGGACAAACTCTATAGACAACTACTTATAGGCAAAACAGGTGAGTCAAATAAGTTCCTTTTAAAAGCATATTTTACTGTAGTTACGGCTGCCGCACTAAAGTTTTGAGCTTCGTTGGTATTAAAACCATTCGTTTTATTAATAATTTCCTGAAGTTTATTTATCCAGACACAAAAATAATGTAAATAAAAGAATGTTTTTTTTTCCGGGTGCATTCTGAACTTTTACCATATAAATTAAAAATTTCTAGGAGATAAAAAATGAAATTAGTAATATCGTTTGAAAAAATGTATTTAACAAACCAAAACATAATTATCTATTTGATAAAACAGAAGCGCAGCATTTTTTTTATTTACTGGTATTTAAAAATAAATATGTGTACAAAATATTGAAAAGACTATAAGAAGAAACCGCGTTTCTGAACGTTCTATTCCGTGACTTTACCTTTTTAAAAGATGCTTATGCACCATTTACATTCACAGTTTTGTATAGAGAATGGGCACGAACAATCGCTTTCACTGAAATACGCGTTTAAACGAACTATGAATGAGGTTTTATTTTCCATCGGGATCTGGCATCTACTTAAACGGCCAGTGTTTTTTTCTTTTTCAAAACCATAGGGCGCGGGAAAGACTGTCCCGGCGTCGCGTTCAAATTTCGAAGCGCACAAAAGTTCAGATAGTTTAAATCCGGCCTTTACACGATCGTAAGTTACTAGTAACAGCAAACTTTCCGAGCGTGGGAGATGAAAATAACATTATTGTGCGATAATTATATTATGTGCTTATTATAAACAGGGGTCAGGAGTCTGTAACGTAATGGTGCCTCGATAGGCTCTCCCAATTGTAGGCTTCAATTACGATTAATATTAATGCTTTTAATTAATGTTTTTCTAGTTCAGCAAAGAATATTCTGATTATAATTCTAGAGGATCAGTTCGAAGTAGGAAAACGAGGAAAACGAGGAAAACCTGTTTTTGTCCTTCTACTGGGAACTTGTGTTACAGACGCCCCTGGTGTTATCTTAGCGTCCAAGTGGGTCCCGAAGGTGCCACTGGATGCTGTAAACTACTATCCCACCAAAAACATTCTGTAAAAAACTAACCAGGTCTCGATGGAGCTACTTGTTTATCTCTAAAAAGTAATCAAATCTAGACAAAGTCGTGCCAAGTCTAAGGATCCTTACTGCGATTTATTTATTATTATAGTTAATGTTGTGAGACTTGGCCGTTGAAGGGTACACAAGCGGTTCTGGCGACAGATTGGTGCAATGGTGTCATGGAGCACCTGCGTCATGGTGCGGTTTTGTACCCTTGGGTACCCTTCAACTGCCAAGTCTCACAACATTAACTATAATAATAAATAAATCGCAGTAAGGATCCTTAGACTTGGCACGACTTTGTCTAGATTTGATTACTTTTTAGAGATAAACAAGTAGCTCCATCGAGACCTGGTTAGTTTTTTACAGAATGTTTTTGGTGGGATTTCACTTCTTTTTGTAGAAACGTGGGCATATTGATTTATTTTATTAGATTTTCTGATTTGAGAGTTTTTTAATTTGTGTAATGTTCGAGTAGAATAAAGTTAATCATTCGACTATTTCTTCTTGTTAACTTGTAAGTACTAGTGGTTCGCCCCGAACTGTGAACTCACGACCCCATATAAACTTAACAACCCCATATCTCGGCAACCCCTCGACCGATTTGGCTCATGTTTGAACTTAAAAATTCTTTTAATTTTATTTACCCGCCTACCAAATTTCATAACGATCCGACCAAATTTACTAAAGTTATCGTCGAACTTTCATACATACAACCATACATACATACATACAAACAAACAAACGCCGGATCGTTCCAGTAGACTCGGAGAACTTCGCTCGCTCTTTCAACTAGTGGTTCGCCCCTGAAAATTTTTATGAACATTATGAATGTTCGTTCGACGATAACTTGAGTAAATTTAGTCGGATCGTTATGAAATTTGGCAAGCGGGTAAATGAAATTAAAAGAATTTTTAAGTTCGAACATGAGCCAAATCGGTCGAGGGGTTACCGAGATATGGGGTTTATATGGGGTCGCGAGTTCACAGTTCGGGGCGAACCACTAGTATAGTTTTCCCTTTATGTGGCCATTAAACCCTAACTCTGTACCAAATTTCAGCTCTCTGTGTTTATGGGAAGTACTATTTTGATGATCATGAGTGAGTGTGTGTCATAAATGCGAAACTTTGCTTTCGCTTAACTTCGGAACTAAATGACCTACAGACTTGAAATTTTGGAGTGAGTGTGTGTCATAAATGCGAAACTTTGCTTTCGCTTAACTTCGGAACTAAATGACCTACAGACTTGAAATTTTGGATTTTGAGTATGTGAATATCATTTACTAGATGACGAAAATTTCTGCGTTCTCGTCTTATCCAGAGGTTCTCAAATAGGGGGCTGAAAATGCGGCGAAATGGTTCCAGTAAAGGATGGTACGGCAGTGTTTGCTTTGCGCTCGACCTGGCGGGGGCACTGCCGTGCCCCCAGATTAAATTATATTTGTATTTTAATAGTCGCGTATCTGTTAATGAAATAACTAGTAAAACCATCGCTACCTATCGAATTATTTTGATGGAATTAATAAACAGACAATTAAAATGTATGTTCTCTTATAAATTCAAAACGTAAACAAATAAGCCGTAAACAAATAAACAACATTGTAAATATTTCAAAGGTTTTGAAACTAATTTAGCAATTTTAAATGTTGCTTCAAACAAGCGTTTTAAAAACTAATGAACTGTCGTCGTAGTGAAACGCAGTTGCGGTAAACAAATATTATAGCAGAATGCATAATAATAGTGGTGTTAACAGAATTTTCGTCAAAGCACAGGCACTGCTCAAAAAAGTAGTTTATGACCAGAACAAATAATCGGCTGAATTATTGTTGTTATGTTGTTTGCAATAATGAAAAGAGTAGGTACGAAATCGCTGAACAAAAAAAGCTCAATTTAGCTAAAAAATTAAAAACTTTCGTGAAAAAATTGAATTTCCCGCCACGCTGCTATCGTCAAACCTTAATAATATTATGCTGACAGCTACTCAAGCTTGATTGATTTTGTTTTCTGAGATCGCCTACTTGAGCTCGAGCTTGACGACTATTAATACCACCCTTAATAATTTGTAGAAACCTCATCTGTTAGAGTTGAGGAGATGTTTTAAGATATTTGTTTTGATAAAGCATTTTTTTGAATAAAAATGAAAAATGTATGAAATTTTTGATACATTTAACATCCGTGCAACGAGAGCATTTTCAGCGATATAGAAATCAGTGTCTGCGAAAATTTTGTGACCGCGTTTTTGTGGTTGGCCGACCGCCCATTTGTGTTCCCTACTAAAATCATAGACCACTCCGATAACTCCCGTGAAGTTCCCAACTTTGTGATAACAGTCAACAAATAGATGTTTAAATGTAAATTTATTCAATCGGGGAGCGTTTGTTATTCAGCAGCCCTTTCAATAATGATAACAGTCTGATTTACAAATAGATTAAAGCTGCTTTCCGCAGAAATCATTAATGGCCGATCATAAGCCAGGCCCCTGTTGCACGAACGTGACAACGACAGGTGACAAGCGACAGGTGACAATACGACAATTTGACAAGTTTCTGTTGCACAAAGATTTCGAGCGACAAATTAGTCATGGTGGAAAATTGACAAATTTGTCGAATTGTCGCGACAATTTGACATATTTCTGTTGCACAAAACATTTTACTCGACAGGCAAAAAGTGACAAATTGTCCTGAAAAACTTGTCTGATTTGCTTTGTCCAACCATAAATTGTCAAGACGACTCGACATATTTGTCAAATTGTCAACAATTCCGACGGGTGACTAATGTCGAGAGCTGACAAATTTGTCAAATACAGTCGGTGAATCCTACCATGGTTTTTTGTGCAACGCTTATCAAGTCCTGACAATTTGTCAATAATTCACCTGTCGCAGTCTGACTTATTTGTAATGTTTGTGCAACACCATTTACTTGACAATCCGACAAATAAAAAAAGACCAAACCGGGAAACCACGTTTTGCCCTCATCATAACAATTTTGCCCAAGGAACTATGCCTGGGAAATTTACTGTTTCCGAGATAATGAGGTTTAAAGTCGGACTTATTTTTATTTTTTTGCAGAAATGTATTTTGTGGTGTTTGCACTGTATTGGTGGTGGTATTGGTGAGTTAAGCGACCCCTTTCAGTGTCACAGGAACTTTCTGAAACACCCTGTTTGGAATAGAATAGAATAGAAAACTCTTTATTGTACACGAAAATAATTAGATAGAAATAATCAATCTCTACCTTCCTCTACGCTTGGGCAGTTAATAACCAGGTATCAACTCGTAAGTAGGATCTAACAATGATGATTATAATGATCCCATTGTCAAAGTCAAGGATTGTGACAGGATTAACTCGGCAACTGAAAGCTCGGTTCAGCAGGGCTCTTCCCAAGTGCCCAAATAAGTCCGAGAACTTACGAGTATTTAAAAATTCACTATTAATTTTATTGACAAATTTAATGACGATTTTCTGGTTATTGGTATTAAAACATCAGACGCGCCATAAGGATTGCCGTTTTCATGTTCGCTTTCTTTTATTTTTATTTTTAGTGGTGTTGCTAGTGGGTATAAATGTACTATAACTCGGAATTTTCGTTACTTGTTTTTTTATTTTTTTATCTGTTTTTGGCAATAAAGTATTTTTCACATTTACTTTCACCATTGCTTGATCTTGAGCAATAGCTTTTGGGCCATTTGGGCACGACCCCGCAGCCGCACAAGTCGCAAAACGGACGGATTAACAAAAGGATTAACGTGGAAACTGAACACTACCCGCCGAGTTATCGCGCTAAGACTTCGTGAGACAATAGATTAATTACGGATCGCTTGCCGGCGAGATCGGCTTCAGATCCCTTCTGATACTTTGTATCGGCTTTGTAGGCTGACGGATCACTTAGGTACGGTCGGCCACATAATATGTATACCCCATGGCACCTCTTAATGCGCGCGGCATAAGGGTGCTAATCGAACAAAAAGGGGTATCCAAGCGTGTCGCCGTCCGTGCCTACACCTACTACTACTATTACAGGGTGATCTAGAATCCGATAGCGGAACTCTAAGACGAGGCTTTGATTTTACTTGGCAACTTCATTCACGCAAGTGGAAATATCAACCGCAGCATATTCGAAATAATAATTATGTTGCGCTGCAGCGTGGCGGTTGTAATACGCGTGGGATGAGAATGGGATGCGACCTTTTGGAACTGACAAGCACGCGGTACACTCGCAACCTTGTCAAAGTAAAATAACGTATATTTTCGATTGATTTTGACAAGGTCCCATCCCATTCTCATCCCGCGCGCATTATACGACAATCGAACTAGAAGTTCTCGCCCGTTTTTACTGTTTTTGTCAAGACAAATAAACTTGAATAAAATAACGTATGATAACTTAAAAGCTACATTTTCTTTTTATTGTTAAGGGTGGATTTAAATTCATTGGAATTGCGACGTCGGGGATAAAAACGCTGGGATAAAAAAGTGGACGGGGTAGACTCTTCCCTATTGTAAGTATGTAGGTAATGGTATGACGCCTAGGTAAACGACTAACGAATATTTCATACAGGTACCTTTAAAAGTTCATCCTTGTCTTAGATAGAAAACAAACGCCAATCGCTCGAGGCAATTTTCTTCGAGCCGAGAGTGCATTGAATCTTGGCAGAGTATGCTCAGGAATTTTAAAAGGTGACTTCGAAACTGCATAAATTGTTTACGGGATGAATATCTGATATTCCTTGGTAATGTACCCTACTTGCGTACAGGTTAACCGGGTTTAGTGAAGTGATTTTCTTTTAGAAATATGTTTTTCTTTTAGAAATGTTTGATCATTTAATTTTTGATCATTTAAGGGTGGTATTAATAGTCGTCTGAGATCACCTACTTGAGCTCGATCTCAAGTAGGTCAACTCATAAAAGTCAAAAGTCAAGCCTTGGCTAATGTCAAAATTGAGTAGCTGTCAGCATATTAATAGACACTATCTTGAGATTGACACTGACATAGCCAAGGCTTGACATTAGCATTTGACTTTTCTGACATCACCTACTTGAGTTCAATCTTGAGTCGACAACTATTAATGCCACCCTAAGTGTCGTTACAGTTACAGTGGAAGGCACTATAGTCCGAAAGTAGCTCAGACTTACATCGCTCTTGAAAAATATATTTTTGTATTTATTTTTATTTATAGGTAGTAAGATTTTCAGCACCATAGTAAGAAGCAACAAGTGAATATGAGTGAAATAATCCGTCATAGAAAAAAAAAAACTTATTTTGGGCTCGCGACAATTGGCAGCGCATCTCTTTCTTTGAGAGAAAGCATGTACCCTGCCAGTGGGACAATACAGGGTGTTGTTTTGGTTAATGACATCCGACTCAAGGAAGTTAGTTTTAATAGTAATATTTTTTTGCTTCAGTATTGTGTAAATAATCACCCCTATGTCGGGTGTCATTAACCAAAACATTACCTTGTATGTATGAGCTATATTTTTTTCGTTTGATGGTTCATTTAATCCTGTCTACCCTGTACATAGGTAGGTAAGTATAAATACTAACTTGAATTTTAAATTGAGCTACCCGCGCTTATACAATATTCTAATGAGGAATTCCTGTTACTCCTGCAGCCACAGGATCCCAGGGAAAAGGTCTTTAGGAAAATTTCCAGCGAGTATTTTAAAATTCATGCGGAATTTTCTTATGCCGTAATTAATATGGAACAGCGAATACGATACAGTTTTACCTTTGAACCTGCACTTCGTTGTCTAACTTTAATATCTGTTAGGCATGATACCACTCGCTGACGGCAAAGTAATCCATCATGAATACGTCGTGAAAAATCCCGTTGCTTAGTTGGCTCTACAAGTGTCTTGACTAGGCCGATTAAGCTGTCAGCTGTGCCAAATGGTCACTTCACTTATCTAGTGTAAGTGAACGTGCCACTGGACGCTGAATCTTCTTCTTCTTCTTGGCGTGCCTCTCCACTAATGGAGGTTGGCCGTCAGCTCTTCATATTATTTTTTGTTCTTCGCCAAGCGAAATAGATGTTCGACGCTGCACAGTGGTCGATTTGTACGATTTAGGCGGCCAAAACTATTTTATGCTTTATTTCAGTAATAAATACGACAACAAATGCTAATCTGGTATTTTAGAGTGAATATATATGTTTATCCCTATTCGTTTCATTGAAAGCGTATTTTTCTATACAAAAAAACATTTCTGTGAAAATATTTTTGTAAATAGCGCCAATGTTTTTAAATTTTCTTTAAATCTCCCTTTGGTGTAAAATATATATTTTGAGTTCATTTGAATTATCGAAATCGGCTTAGTAGTTTTTGATATTTGGGTTAAGAATTATCACAATTTGTTAAGTAAAAGACGGCCGTACATAAAAAAAATGTTTATTCTCTACAGTCTGCATGCCTATTTAAATTGAAAATAAAATATGGATGACAAAAAAATACAGTATACACTAAAATTAAATGGTCAACAGTTATTACCACATTATTATACTAAATGTTACTTACAATGTTAGGTACCGAATCATAAACAATAAGACAATATTTTATGAAAGTTTAACATACAAATTGTTATGTTACTCTTTAAAAGACAATTCTTCCTCACCGTCACTTTCCATGCATTTATCACAAGTGCCTTTTGTATTTGGCTCTGCAGGAAGCAAAAGCTCCAAAGTTTCCTGCAAAAATGGTTTTGATCGGATCTTCTTTTTTTGTCTCATTGAACTGATGAGTGGATCTGATGTCAAGAGTAACCTGTGATAAATAACAAGGTTACAGTCTTCGCGTGAAAACTTTCGAGCAAAGTTTAGACGGTATGAGCGAAAGTGCTTATTACGAGCTTCTGCAGCTTCCTCCGAAAGTTGACCAATAGGCACTAGAGAATTTTCTATAACTTTTCCACCATGTACCAAAATTTTATGCATGGTAGGAGTCATAGAATGCCAACCATATAACTCTACATACAGTTTTGCTGTCTCCATGGCGTATTCATCAAATTTCGGGACATCTATTTTGTGACCGCTTGATATGGCTTCCAAAATAACTTTAATTTTATTTATAGTTATAGTTAATTTTATAATTAAAGTCTATTCCCGTTATTTCAGCAGCCAGATGTGGGTTTTCAAAAAATCTTCTACTAGTATTGCCGTCATTTGTGTTACCAAAATTACATTTTGGCATATCTACCAAGATACCTACTTCTTCTCTGAATCTTTGCTGAATCTCTTTTTTTTTTTTGTTGTTCTAGCATCTTTTCTGCTTTGGTTCTTTTTTCACGGTATTTCCCAACGGGCAATTTATAAGCTAAATGTAAAATACTCTCGAATAATCGAATTCTGGCATGTAAAGTTGATAGGCCAAATTCAAGCGATTCTGGGTGAATTTCGTTTTTTTTACTTAAGTCATTAAAGTTTTTTGAAGTGGCTCCGCATATGTAGCATCTACTCGTTGATTTGGTGTCAGTCGCCGCATTGCAAACTTTGCCGTCCACCATGGTCATTTTAAGACTGTGGCTAACCGAGAATTTTTGCCCATTCAGTTCCAATTCCGTGGCTTTTAGGGACTTCACACTGTCCCGAACGTAATTTATTTCATCTTTTGTAATGAGCTCAAAAATATATTTGCATCCGAGTCGGCGTCATTCATTAACTTTTGTTTGTATTGAGCTTGTTGTGAACCATCACAACCCCATTTGCAGATAATCTGCAAGGAATTTCTCTCAGTTTCTGTAAGAGTCATTAGTACTTCTTCGAGGAAAATTGATAATCGCGTGACGGTGTGATCTAACAAAGATTGTAGATCACTTTCAGCACAGGAAGCGGTCACTCGTAGCGTCTCTTTGGGTGGGTAACATTCCTGTTTAGCCTTCAACACTAATTCGTAGCACGGGTAAAAGCTTCTGTTGGTTGCTCGCACAATTTCATATTGACTTCGTGTCAAATCAGCGTCCACGCACATTCGCAGTGCCTCCCGAGGCGTAAGGGGATCTTGTGCCTTTGATTTGGAATGTCTTTTTTTACATTCGTTTGCGGCTGCAGGCGAATTTGTAATATCTTTTAGGACTTGCCAGGCGTTTCTTTTTCCTTCTTTTTGTAAAATTACTTGCGCTGCGTGAACTATCACTTCTTTGCCTACAGAGGAGCGAACTTCTTCTGTTTTCCTCCTTTTAGTTCTTTTACTACATTCACTGAATGTTTTGCTAGGTCGTCCTGACTTATTATGCGTTTTTATGGGCATCTCGAACGTTCCTGCTAACCATGCATCATTGCTTATAAGAATTTTTTCTAGCGTGTTGCGTGCTTTGGACCATCTCTTTTTCATTTCTGTTTTAAAATATGAAAATTTATGATTTATATACTTTTTGTCTTCGTCGGAGTCCCCGTAAGACACTAACAAATAATTTTGTAAGTATTCCAATTTGTCGTTTATTGATGGAGAGTTTTCCTCAATCATCTTATCAAAAAGATATCTGAGAGTTACTACCTCCATGCCCGAGTAACTTGATGAACCTAGAACAACGAAAAGGAATTTTAACGCAAAAGAAACAAAAAAGGAATTTTTCTCACTTTCTGCCTAAGTTAATGAATTATTATTTTTCTCGCGAAGTGGTCAAAGGTGGTGGCTATTTTTTTTGTGGTTATCTGCTCAAAGAGCTATACTATTAGAAACCATAAGGAATTTAACTCGGACGGTCTCGGAAGTACAACATTTTTACTATTGAAAATAAAAAAATTATAATATTTTCTATGAAAAAGGGCGATCTTTGATACGTTGTAACTGCACTAAATATTGATATTCCTTATCTTAATTTAAATTATATTTGAAGGAGCTTACCTGAATTTTCGACTTCCATCACTTTCACTTGTAACTGAATAATATCCAATGAAATATTCACTTTAGAATATCGGTTGCGCTAAGAGTGTCGAGAACGAACGCGTACAGCTTGCGCGACGATCAAGTTCCGACTACCTGTGGGGGCGCGCACGCAGTTCTAGGAACTGGGGAGGGGTAGGGTTTGGGCAGTCGGGGTGTCTATTTTTCCGGGAATCAATTAGTTTTGTTATAAGTTAACTTTGAGAAATGGACTTTTGGCCGCCTAAATCGTACAAATCGACCACTGTGCGCTGGCTATCTCCGTCCATTCGTTGATGTTTCTTAGCCAAAACTTTATTCTTCTAGGCGTGCAGCCTCTTTCCCTCAATCTATCCCATCATGACCACTTGAAAAAGTCGGTACCTGTCGTGTCGAAGCACATGTCCCACATAATTATCTTCTTCTTTTTTACAGTCAATATGAGTTCTCGGAAACGACTGTAAAAAGGTGGCATTAATAGTCGTCAGCTCAAGCTCGAACACAAGTAGGCGATCTCAGAAAAAAAAAATGCTAATGTCAAGCCTTGGCTAATGTCAAGCTTGAGTAGCTGTCAGCATATTAATAGATTGAGCGTGTCATTGCCATTAGCCAAGGTCCTGTGCGAGGACTCAAGTCGGTGATTTTGTTTTCTGAGTTCACCTACTTGAGTTCGAGCTTGAGATGACGACTATTAATGCCACCCTAAGATTATAACGTAGATTAAAGGCCGAAGTTTTGTTAACCAAACCGGAGAACATTGACTAGGTAAAGTTAATTCGTATAGCGTTACACGGCTTGATATCTAGTTTAATTAAATTTAACAAACTTTACCCACATTAACTCGTATTCAAACTGCAATTTGTCCTACTAGTTCCACGTTTTGGGGTAATTAATAACTTTACTCATTTTATGCGCTTATTTATTTAATAAGTACACTACACAATTCACAATATAATGCAGTTAAGTAACCTGTAACCAAATACGTGGTAAATATTGAAATAATCTTTGGTTTAAAACTGACCACAAAAAAAGGCCGTTATATGGGGTTGTGCGAATGGTGTTAGCAAAAGTTACACATCTGTAACTGTGGTCGCGAGTTCACAGTTCGGGCGAACTACTAGTAAACAGGTTGTTAAAAACCACTCACAGAACAGAATGAAAGGCACGCATGCTTGAACTTTGAGCCGACTTTGAACCTCATTATCTCGGAAACCTTTGATTTCCTAGGCCAAAAATGTTCGTTATGATGAGGACAATCGGTACATGGTTCTTTGTTGGCGGTCTTTTAACGCCCTGCATATTGTTTGTATTGCTGAATAGAGAGAAACAAACTTTGTCTGACAAAAGTCAGGTCGTATATTACCTGTCGAACATAGGAATCTTACAAAATGCTCCTTTCCCGTCTCTTCCAATCTCTCCCCACCGCTCAAGAATTCACAGCACGGCTCAAACACATTGCAGCGGCTCCTAATGCACAGAGAAGGTCAATAGGTTTATTTCCACTTCACACTTGCCAGAAATGAGCTTCTTGTTCTGACTGCGAAATTAGTACTGGAACCCGGGTAAGGTGCCTTGGGCATTGCGGCCACGAGAATGACTGCTTGAATAAAAGGTCACTGGGCAAAATCCGACCCAGTTTGCAATAGATTAAAAACTAATTTTGTTTATCTGAGCAATAAACAAAATTAGTTTTAAATTGTTAAGATAGAGCTCACATTTGATACGTTTTTTTTTTAGGATTCTGTACCTCAAAAGGGTAAAACGGAACTTATAGGATCACTCGGGCGTCCGTCTGTCTTTTCGTGCGTTGCGAAAGTGGCGAATGAGAGATAGTCATACTGTCAGATCCTTACAATAGCATCGATAAATAACTACCCTTGCTTTCTCTCGCTTATTCCATAGCCCCATCCCAGTCTAGCACGGCAATCAGACTCCGTCCCGCTCACACAAAGTGTCTTGCTTTAATTTGCTTAACCGATTGAACTACATTTGCGAGCAAGCCATCAATATTAGCTAGGCATTTGATTTGGTGATTTGGTGCATTATTCACATAATTATCATCCTACTAATATCATAAACGCGAAAGTTTTTCAAGTTGAAACGCACCTATTAAGTCCGGCAACGTACAGACGGAATTCCGGATGGAAAAAAAAATCGAATCGGGATTCCGAACGCAGTGACTGCATACAAGTCTACACCAACCACACGTACGGTTTTTTTCCGTCCGGAATTTTCATAGATTTGTATGCAGCTGCTGCGTTCGGAATCCCATTTAGTTTTTCCGTTATGGAAAAAATCCGTATGGATGTGGCCGGCCTAAGTGGAAGAAACGGTGTTTGCAAACTTCTAATAAGTGTATAAAGCGAAGGCTGTGTAGTTCCAGACTTATTTGTTTTGTGGCTACAAAACAGGCTTGTGGTTACTCTTCGGGGACCCTAGTATTTAGGTGTTTAATTGGATTGGCCAAATTACTAAAACATCAGCTGTTCTGGGCTTCGAATGAAGGCGACGTTAAGGCTCTAATTAAGTAGACTTAATAAATGTTAAGCAGTGCCTAAGTTTTCTTTTCTTAGTTGGTTACGTGTAGGACTTAGTAACGGGGTTTTAGGACTTCGGTTCCCTGAAATGGCTTAGCATTGTTGTTATCTCGAAAGCACTGAGACGAAAATGTATTGCTTAATAGACTCTTGACTATACAGGGTGTTAAAAGACCGCCAACAAAGCGGGAAACCACGTATTGTCCTCATCATAAGGAACATTTTTGCCCAAGGAAATATGCCTGGGAGATCACCGGTTTCCGAGATAATGAGGTTCAAAGTCGGACTTTTCAAAACTTTTTTTTTTTGCAGAATTGTATTCAGTGTCTAGTTCTTAACATACCTTCCCAAGAAGCCACATCAAAATTATGAATATTTCTTACAAAAAATAACGTTAAAATTGCAACCCGCAATGTATTCTAAACATCGGCACTTAAGGTTAAGTAACATAAACTTATATCTACGCTTGCGCAATATGACTTCTGTGCGTTATACGTCCATAGCGTAATAAAATATTTTTCAAAATTATAACCTAAAAAACCAAAATAATTTCCCAGCAATAATTTATCGAAAAAGTACTTTGTTTTGGTATCTAGTATGCGTGGCTTTCGGGTCTGTTGGCGGTCTTTTAACACCCTGTATAATATTAACTTTATATGCAAGTAATTTTATGATGGTAAATAGGTGGGTGTAATAAGCGATGTTACTACACATGAACGATTTTCTTAAATATTTCAATCCCATAGGTTGGTACAAAAGAAAAGTGGTCGCTTCACCCGTCTAGTGTACCTAAGTGGAGTTGCTACAGAACGGGTTTTGAGCAAAAACTACCCTATTCGAACGTGCGATTTAGTGGTGCATCACTACTTCATTTTAAAAAATCCGTTTAGTTAGGTAAAATTACATTCATATGTTTGAAGTTACAGTACCACTCGCTAAATCTGAACTGGGCAAGCCTGCTTACGTATCGTGAACGTATTTACCGGATTATGTTTAGACCTACTCGGTACTTGTCGACAAAACGTTACAAATATCTTCTTACACTGAAATCTGTTCCCAACAAATTCAACAATACAGTCGACAGCAAAAGCGTTTAAGCTCCGCTAGATCTTAGCACCCACAACCTAAGCGCGAAAACCAAGCAAAAAGTTTATATACCCGAGCGTGGTCCGCTTTACTAAAGATGTCCCGGGGTTGGATTGTATAACTTGAAGATCGATCGCGATCACTTACAAGTTGATATTTAAAAGCTTTAAAACACAAAATTAAATATTATTTGACATGATCAAACCGTATGATATTCAAAGATGATGAGACTCTGATGAGGTATTTTGGGTAAAGTGACAATATTACGATCACTCAGAAAACCTGCTTTTTAGGGTTCCGTATTCGAAGGGTGCCAACGGGACCCTATTACTCTGCCTCCGCTGTCTGTCTATCCGTCCGTCTACCTGACCTTTAAAAAGGGCGGTATCTTTGGAAACGTAATAGGTAGCCAGTTGAATAATAGTTGTTATAATGGCGGATGACCTAATAAATAACAAAAATAAAATATTAGTAAGAAAAAAAGTTAGGGTTCTCCATACAACAAACGTATTTTTTCGACGTCTCTTTTATTTGTATTGCATTTTAAACTTTTGACCGATTCGTTCTGTTACCAATAATAATTGACATTCTAAAGTCCCGATCACGATGCCTTTGAAAATGATCCTAAATATGTGGAACTTATACAATTAAACCCTCAGCTTTATTCGCCCAACATTAGTGTAAAGGCGAGACACGGGGTTGGGGTTCAAAACGTTTCGCACAAGATTTACGGATATTCTTTTTCTTTTTTCGTGGGGTTTTGTTATCTATTTTTTCCGACCATTTACCCCGCTTCCGTTGTACGGAGATCTTAGATGACCTACTTCTTCTGAAACAGGTAAGTAAAGAGGAGCCCAAATGAAACCTCAAACTTTTCATGTTCAGCCTACGAATAGTCGCCAACAATCTTCAAAAGCAAAGTTTTTGTTCTTAGAGTGCAAACGATAGCTTTGTATGGAAGTTATTAATACAGAAAAGTTGATTTATTATTTTTTCAAAAAAGCCCGCAGGTGTTTTTAAATAGGATTAGCAATTTCGTTCACGCATTTTTAAGTAATTTTATACACTAATTCAATAATCACCGTGAGAAAACCCGCCGTGTATATCCCTTGAATGTATTCTGTAACCTGAAATAGATGTAAAGGTCACAGTTTTTACCCGGCTCGGGGCAGTCTCTACCAAGCGTTTGTTCGCTCATGGTTCTCGCGACTTTGAAGCGCTAAGCACTGTTTAGAATAGTTTCTACAATTACTTATCTAAAACCTTTCTTCTGCTCTATCTCTCTATCTGTCTATATAGCTATCACCACGCGCTCCGCAACGATTATTTCGCAAAAAAATATATAGAATAGAATAGAAAACTCTTTATATTGTTCAGTTCGCCTAAAAGTTAAAAAATCGTGATTAATCCGAAGCTATAATCCCGGCGTAAATCTTCTTCAAGCACTATAACAAAATATGATTATTTTCTCGACGCTGGAAAACTCCAAATGGAAATGATAGATGAAAAAAAAAGTTAATTTGTTCATTCAGCCGATTGTAATATCTGAAAGTATCTCAGTTAAAAGACAGATAGGCGTTAGATAGAGTGAGTGATTGGGTCAGGACGAATGGTGGAATCTCGTGATTTTGATATAGCGGGGTCAAAGTTGTCTGATACGTAAGTAGGTAAAATACTTTTTGGTTAACCATAAAATTACCTACTTGTATTCGAAATGGGTCTAATGGCGGTTGTTTTTTTAAGGCAAAAACAAATACAGATCTTGCAACTCACAAATGCGACTGGGCTATCGTTGTGTTAGTTCGTATACATGCACTTTACGATAGTGTGCGTGCTTTGTGTGGGGACACAGTATCGAATTCAATTTCGGAATTTCAAATTTTAACCAAAAAGTTTCTAGCTCCACAGTAGAATAAAAAAAAATATCGTACTCATAAAAGTATCGAGACAAAAGGATTGATATTTCAAGTATCGAGTACTTTTCCTAAGGCCGTCAGGACGTCAATATCAGTCAGTAAAGTAAAGTCAGTTTAGGTAGCTAGAATATGAAAAAATGGTACATTCATTTTATACAATAATAATAAAAAACAACTGTAAATTCACAAATGGTTCATTTATTACACACATTAAAGTTCCCATTCCTCCTCCGTACAATCGCTTAAGAATTTAAGTTTATCGAGCCGTTTTCTTAAGGTACCTAGGCACCAATGGAAAAAATATATATCTTTTTGGATGCGTATATTGCGAAAAACTAATTTTTAGGTCCTAAGGTTTAGATTCCAGATACTACAGGGTGCACTCTAAGTCGATAGCAGAACTTTAACTAGGCTGTCTACTGATCAATACAAACAATTTTTACTAGGTGGCGAAAAAAATGGAGCGAAAAAAATATCAGCTGTTTCATACTTTGGCGCAGTACTGAGTCGACCTTTTGTATGGAACAGCTGATATTTTTTTCGCTCCCTTTTTTTAGCCACCTAGTACAAGTTGTTTGTATTGATTAGTAGACAGCCTACTTAAAGTTTCGCTATCGACTTAGAGTGCACCCTGTAGAATCTATCTAGTTTTCTACGTTGGAATCTAAACCTTAGGTCCTAAAAATAGTTAAGCCTTAAGGGATTTATCATTTATGATTCCTTTTTCGCAAAATACGCATCCAAAAAGAAGATATGATTTTTTTGGATTGGAAAAGTAGGTACTCGATACTTGAAGCATCAATACTTTTGTCTCGATACTTTTATGAGTACGATACTTTTTTTTCGATACTATTCATGAGTACAGTATCGATACTTTCTATTCGATATTGTGTCCCCACACAAAGCACTAACACTATTGCAATGTGCATGTATACGAACAAACACAAGTATGGCTCAGTCGCATTCGTGACTTGCAAGAACTTTACTGTACCTTATAATGTTGCCGAAATGTTAGGATATACTAATAAGGTAATTTACCGTAGAGTCGTATGACAATCAGGTTGCTGCACAAAACATCTTCAGGTCAGCAGAGGGTCCGAGAATGCGTGCAGCGAGAAACCAAAAAGAATGTTGGAAAGGGATAAAAGTATTATATCCAGGAGTGGGCAAATGTGATGTTAGTGAGGATAGAAAACTAAGAAGTGGTGGAATACAACATAGACTGGTGAAAAATAAAAACATGTTTTAGGTAACCAGCCTCTGAAAGCTAAACAGTTTTAAAAATGTATTGAAGATTAACCTTTTCGTTTGATCCAGGACTTGAACCCACAACCTCTGGCTCGCTGAACAGGAGCGACATTGAAAAAAAATCCTCCTGAAGAACCGGCAGTTGGTGGCTGTTCTACACTTTACACGTATCCCTAAGCTATTAATTTAAAAAAATACAAGAAAGTAGACAAATTAGGCATTATGCTACTGTACCCTCGACCCTCAGTAGCCATGCTGTCGCTTAATTAACGCCATCGTCCAAAAGCAGCGCGTGGCCCGCTAATAAAACGCTTTCAACGTATCACGCTGTGATTGGAGCAAGAAATTAAGGATAGCATTAATAGTCGTCAGCTCAAGCTCGAACTCAAGTAGGTGATCTTAGAAAACAAAATCACTGACATGAGACCTTGGCTAATATCAAGGTCAAGCTCTACTCAAGTTCGAGCTTGAGCTTGAGCTTCAGTTTGACATTGACATGAGCACAGAGGGGAGATCAGTTAATGGGTGGATCTATGGTGATCTTATTTTAGCTAATACAGTGGCTGGTGATAACATTGGCAAACAGTTGGGACAGTTGAAGTTGTTTATTTAACCATCATCCAAGCACTGTCACCCTCGAAAAAATTGGCAGAGCATAGACCTATCAAATAGTACCATTCCTGAAGTTATACTACCTCGCAGCGCGCAGGGCCTGCTACGCCGTAGCTCGTAGCGCGTAAGGCCTGCAGTGCTATGCCGTAGCTCGTAGCGCGTAGGACTTGCTACGCCGTAGCTCGTAGCACATAGGGCTTGCCACGCCGTAGCTCGTAGCACATAGGGCTTGCCACGCAGTAGCTCGTAGCACGTAGGGCCTTCTGCGCCGTAGCTCGTAGCGCGTAGGACCTGCTACGCCGTAGCTCGTAGCACAAAGGGCCTGCTACGCCGTAGCTCGTAGCACATATGGCCTGCTCGTAGTGCGCAGGGCTACGAGCTACGCGGCGTCGAGATGTTTCAGGAATAAAGCTGTTTGAAAATTGCCCTGTATTTTGGTATCTTTCACAATGATGATAGAGTTAGTCGAAATTTGCTATGTTTTTTCCGTTCCTTATTAGGTGTTCTATAGTATTTTCAGTCTAATCTATTAAAAGTTCAGCTCCGGCAACTTTTTCATAAAAAGATCTATGGACAGCTGCTACAAGAGCAGCCCAAGTATCAATAAATAATTACAATTTATAAGACGAAACTATATAAATTAGCTGTCAGTAACTAATGATGCGATGTGAGTAATAAAGAAAGTCTAGACCAAAATAGATGCGCCTTCTGCAATCTATCACAGTCTAGCTTGATTGATTCACCAATCTAGATTCTTTTTTTATCTTAATCATTAATTAGTCGCTTACGTAAGACATACTGGGCAATAAAACCTGAGCGTGAGTGAGAGGTCTTATTGATGATTTTAACAATAAAATTAAGTTTATCTATGCATGGCAATATCGGCTTCTCATTGACACTGTAAGCTGAGTTGCACAAAAATTAACTAGGTGGCGCTACCTGGACTACTGTCATCTCCATAGAGTGTATCTAGAATAGTGAAGCATGCTAATCAATAGGTCACCCACGCCTCTTTTTTTATTTTATGCCCCTCTGAAAAACTCTTTGTTCAGTGCAGTAACTCGTATTTTTTTATATTCGGGTTTGCAAATAATGGTTGAGAGTTTTCAAGCTGGCTTAAGGCTCGGTATAAGGCTAACTATCGCCACCAATGTTAAAAAAAATATATCTTCCTTTAGAAGAAGTTTCTGAAAAAATCCTAAGATGAGCCTATACGCCATGCTTTTCTAGATTTTTAAGTGTAGATACCCTCTTCGAAATTTACTTTTAAGCTAAAAAATTTTCGATAACCGCCAAAGGTGGCCGTTTTTGGCGGTTATCGAAAATTTATTAGCTTAAGACTAGAAATTGAGTTGGGTACCTACACTTAAAAATCTAGAAAAGCATGGCGCATAGGCTCATCTTAGGATTTTGTCAGAAACTTCTTCTGAAGGGACATATGATTTTTTCAACATTGGTGGCGCTAGTTAGCCTTATACCGAGCCTTAACAATAGGTACACTAGCATACCAATAATTATTAGTCAAAATTTAAGTAGGCCCCAACAAGAAGTAATGAGGCGATAATATTAATTAAAAACCGAACCGCGGCGCAGCCATTTCCACATTCGGGCGTACATTTCAATAATAAAATAACGAGAACTCTCATTTAACCAGTTAGTTACAGGAATATCTCGCTGGCAAACAGAGAATGGGAGGTCGGTGGCTTTTTCACAAATCCCGCTGATGTAGCCGCGGTGCTATCGTGAGAGGGGAAAGTAAACTTTGGCAACCCACAAAACGAAGCGCTCACAGCTTGGTTGGACTTGTGATTCTTAATCGATTGGCGAAGTTAAGCAACATCGGCCGCGGTCAGTCCATGGGTGGGTGACCGTTAGTGACAATGATATCTGAGAGCTTCCGTGCTTCGGAAAGCACGTTAAACCGTTGGTCCCGGTTGTTATTTATTAATAACAATCGTTAAGCCATGTCAGCGGCCTAAAAAGTCTAACACCAGGGGTGGCCACTACCTCATTCGATAACCTACCTAAAGTAGAGTTTGGCCAACGAAAGCGTGATCTGTCAGCTTCATAAGGGCGTGTTTATTTGACATGAATTTGGAACCCAAAGTCTTTTCTTCGAAAGTCCGTTATTGGCTTATTCAAAACTTTTGGCTATTATAAGACACTAATTTCAATATTTTTTATTTCGGTTCAGTAGTTTGGATTTTACAACGTTTCAAAGATACAGTTTTATGACGTCACGCGACGGTCTGCATACTGTTGGCGGTCATAGGAACAAAACATTTTAGCGCATAAAAACAAAACTACTGGCACAAATTAAAAAATATTTAAATTAGTTTCTCAATATTGTCTAAAGATTAACGGACTTTCGAACAAAACACTTTGGGTTCCGAATTGGTTTGCCCGACCACTAGGCAACCGCCTTCATACCTAAAGTGCAGAGTGCGCCACCTCTGGTAATATTACGAGTTTATTCTCGTCCCTCAAGATATGGCAATCAGTGGGTCCGCAATGCAGCTGCCCGGATTACCAGCCTCGACTTTTTTCAATTAAAATAGTAAATGAGTCTGCCAAGATTAATGTTCGCAAACAAGAAAACTACTAACGTATGTTTATGCCAAAGTCTTAAGCTTAAAGACTAAAGACTTATTAAAATTACTAATTTCATTCACCTGCGAAGAAAAAATAAGTTGTGTCTGTCTGTGTTCAGGGAAAAGAAAAAGTTTTTTTATGACTTATATATATATATTTTTACGACTGGCAATATTGAAATCTACATGTAGCTAAAACAGATGCTAAAACGGGTCTATTCCAATGGAAAAACAAATATAAACCGCAATGGTTTCATCAAAATATTATGTTTATTCCATTTCAAATTTTCAGAAAAAATAGGAAAATTGGAATATTCAACTTTTGAAAAGTACCTCCTCCATTTGTGTTTGCTAGAACAAAGCCAGTTTGGATCCTAGTAAACATAATAACTCTACATTATCGTGCTTTGTGAAACTGCAGGATTATTTTAAAAGTTGGAATGTAAAAAATGTGCTTTTAATAAAAACGAGCTATTCAAGAATATTTGTGGACACGCTTGCTGTTATACGAGTGTGAATAAAATAATTGAAAATACTTAACTTATTAAATAACACGAGCATTTCACAGTTGAGTAATTGAGAATGCTTAGTGCTAAACAAATTACCTAAACGTCAAGAAGTTGCGCGTATGGTAGAGTATTCATATTCTTGTATTGAATATCTTTGTAGTTGAATTGTATTGCCAAAATGTGTGACAACCTGGGACCTAAGTCTGTAAACGTAATGGTGCCTCGATAGGCTTCCAGTTGTAGGCTTCAATTACGATTGATTAATGCTATCTTGTCTGTCCTTTTAATATTTATCTTTACATCAAAGAATATTCTGATTCTAATATTCTAAATTATTAACGAACTGATCCTCTGAAGTTAGAATCAGAATATTCTTTGCTGGGGCATTGTGGGGGCATTGGGGCATTCTATTTATCTTTACATCAAAGAATGTTCTGATTCTAATATTCTAAATGATTAACGAACTGATCCTCTCAAATGAGAATCAGAATATTCTTTGCCGGGACATTGTGTGGCTGTGGCAGTGGCTGGGACATTGTTTTAGATGGTGTCAAGACTCCATCTAAAACAATGTCCCAGCCACTGCAGTGTTAAAGTGGTTTAGTGTATAAATGTAGGTGGGACTGGCTGACATGATAGCTGACAGAATGGTACCTGAGAAAAATATACGAAATAATCGGTGCAAAATTAAGCAGCAAGTTCCTTCGCGAGATTCCACTGGTGCTTAAATAAGTGACAGCAAAATCGCGCCACGTAGCTAAAATTCCACCCGGCGCACTTAAAGCTATCCCATCATATTCTTCGGACGCTGCAGCAGCCGGTTGCCGTAATTAATTGGCGCAAGCAACGTCGGGAGAGGGGCTAAACACCGGGCGAGACGGTGACGATACTGCGACACGACACGACACTTAAGCTAGGGTTTCCTCCAAAAGCGGTGTCCACCGCTATGAAACTAACGCCTGATTTCTGCAAAAGCGATCAAATGTAATAGACCTTTTAGACTCATGTCAACCAACCACGTGCCGCTATTTTAAATAATATTTGATCGCCCTTGCAGAAATTTGGCGTTACTTTGATAGCGGTGGATACAAATAATTTATTAATTACTTGGCATAATAGGTAAGTATCTACGGTACATCTTCTGTGGCTGATGATATAGATGGAGGATTTCGGATGAAGCCTCTCTAAAAAAAATTTTAATCCACTTTTAATTTTGTAGAATCTATTGTGTTGAAATAAGTTTGTAATTACTTCCATTGTAACATTGTATTTTCAACATTTTGTTTGAAAGTGTGTCTTGTGTAAAAACCCTCACTTCGAGTGAATCCTGTGCTGTAATTAACGACCTGCACTTGCTTTACACCCGATATACTTTGTACTGCTATTATCTGGAGATTTGTTGATGTTTTAAAACGAAGAGGTGATTTTATGTTGCACTGTAAATTAACTACCTAGTTTCGTGTTTTTTCTTATATAAATGTTTAGTGGCTATACTCATTTTAGTATTTTTTTTTAAATTATTCTTTAATCCACTCTAAAAAATTATAAAACTTGTTTTTTTTTTCACAACTGTTACTGCAGGACCAAAAAGATCGGGGCAAAAAATCATCAGCTATTTCATACATCTGGTGCACTGCCACTAACTTTAGAAAACAGTTTTGTTAATTTTGTACCCCATTTTTTTTGGGCCCCACAAAGATAGAGAAAAATAGATAAAGAACGCCTCCAAATTTGGCTATGGAATTAAAATTTACCCTGTATTTATCACGAATTTTATTCCTCGTGTCGACACAAGTTTAGAGATTACAGACGTTTAGCAGTTCCTAGTTTTTCCGGGAACCTTTACGCTAAACTTGCAACTTTTAATGAGTACCTAGACGAAAAACGTTTTGTACCTGGCAGTCCTATTTAACTAACGCTTAAATGCCCTTAGAGCAGGAATAACTCAGCCGAAAGTGGAATGGTCTATGCCACTTGGATCCAAATCAGTAGTCTACACTAAGCAGTATATTTTCATAAATTGCTACTTTATTGGATTCTAATCCAATAGTGACCCATTCCAATGTGATGCTATTTCTGATTACTAAAGTATATATTGGAATAGAACAATTATTTTTGGAGGTACGTGGCATAACCCAAATCGAGTCGCTGAAGCAAAGGCGCAGTCACTTAGCGAAAACTACTTCCTAAGAAACACAAAGATAACCATACATTTTGCGAAGAGTCTAAAATAGAAACACCTGGTAGCAGTTAAAATGTATTATATTATTGCGGAAGCTTATATCTCTTTGATGTGCTGGGTCAGGCGTTTTCGTTATAGAGGCCTTTTCACACAGCGTTTATTTTGCGCCCCACGCACGTTTTGTCTTTCTATGCGAGAATCAAATATTGGCGCAGAAAAACTAATTGATAAAAGCAACAATTTTTTTTACAGCAGATAACAGGAACATGCACTCGATGGACTTTATAGTTAGAGAGCTGGTGACCAATCGAGATATTTTTTCGTACAAGGCTAGGAGTTGGTAGGCTGATAGAGTAGACTTCGCTGAGTCTGGGAAAAATATTTTTTTGGCACGGTCGCGGTTGAAAGTTAGATTTTTTCGACTTTGAAAGTTTAAATGTATGGGTTCAGTATATTTTTTTTGTCGTACAAGGCTAGAAACTTCTAGGTTAGTTGTTGAGACTCCGTTGAACAAGAAAATATATGTTTTTTTGGCCAAGCGTGGTTGAAAGTTTGATTTTTATAACCCAAAAATTCACACTTTCTAGGTTATAAAAAACAATATTTCTACCGCGTTTGGCTAGTAATAAATAGTGATTTCGTGATCAGCGGAGACTAAAAAGGCAGCCTAAAAACTCCCAGCCTTGTAGACAAAAAAGAAATGACTCAACCCATACATTTAAACTTTCAAAGTCGAAAAAATCTAACTTTCAACCGCGACCGGACCAAAAAAATATTTTTCCCAGACTCAGCGAAGTCTACTGTATCAGCCTACGAACTCCCAGCCTTGTACGAAAAAATATCTCGATTGGTCACCAGCTCTCCAACTATTAAGCAAAGAGGTAAGTATATCTCTCAGAGAGAGTATTCGCGTACTTGCACATGTTTACTAGACTAAATTTTTTAAGCACCTGTAATTTCAGCTTAGTCGGCCTAATCCAGAAAAAATACAATACAAAATGTAGAGGCAACTTAATTACGGCTTTCCTCATGATCTTTCTTTCACGGTTAGCAAGCTGCTAGTGGAGTTGCCATAGTCTAGATGTAAAGGCCAAAGTTTTTAAAGAGCGAATATACAAAGTGTCACAAAAAGTCCTAACTCTTTTTTACATGGTAATAGGGTGATATGGATTACATCATACATCTCAAATATATGTTTGCCCTTTGAAGTTCAATGATTATTATTTAAAAAATATTACGGTATTTTTAAATAATGGTTTTCTTTGATTTAACAATTTCCCATCAACTTAAAGGGTGATTCTTTAAAGGGTCGATTGGATGAGTCACACCCTAATATCTCCTAAAGTATACAACACACAGTACTGTATTAGCATTTAATCGACTTCTTAACTAACGCACTATGGAGGCATATCTATAAAAATCAATATTTGATTGAAGAAGTCGCTTAAATATCCCATTGAAGCTGGCAAATTGGGTAATTTTGTGAGTATTTTGCATGTCACACGCGCGGCGCCTGTTTTGTTATTGTTTATGGTTTTACTCACAAGTACAGTACTGCCATAATTTATACTTTTCTGAATACCTAAAGAGTGCCTCTATCACATTATGTATCCATCGTTCTACTAAAAATAAAACCCTTGTGTCTGTAGAGGTTCAAACTAATGTCACGCGGTGAGCGAAGTTGAAACCGCGCGACAAAAGTATGCTTTTAAACATACTTGAATACGCGGTAAGTGTCTTGTGATTGGTGCAAAATATCGTCAGTTACACCACGGTTCTAATATGGGACGGGTAGGTCGCTAACTTTCGCGCAAACACTTTGAAACTTTGCGAATGTATCATGCGCACAATGATGTGTTCAAATTTTAACTAGATCCATAAACAACACGTTGTTTATGTTCAATCTTGCTTGCTGGAATAAATCCATGTCTGAAAGAATGCAGGAGCACTACCTATCTTGCATTTGATACACAAGAGCATTTGTACCTCGAACAAGGACCACGGCATCCATTTATCTTCAACTCTATGTCCCAAAGCGCTGGATAGACTGACAGACCATTTCCTGAAACAACTCGTATTCGTAGATACAGTCAGACGCTGTAGAATACTGATACTTATGGCATGTGGATTAAAAGTTAACAACAGTGGAAGTGCCGAGAATTGCTGACCATTTATACGTATACGTATTATGCGACCATACCTTTTATGCGCTATTGTTCACGAATATGATCTGTGTGCTTATTAAATAAAATAAAAACCGCAGAGTTTAGCAACTGGTTAAATTGCGGAAAAAAATACAAAAAAATATTGTTATTTCGATAAGAGCTATTTTCCTGATTTTTTTACGGTATAAGTGGTGCGGTTGACCATAAAAATAGTTTTTAGTGTACACACTACCAAATAAAAGTGCCTTTATTGGTCGAGCGCAATGTCCTTGTAATTTTCTTGGTCAAGAGGGCGTTACACTGTCCTTAACCAACTATTTAACAGAAATAAAAAAGAAACTGTTATTAAGCTACTGCACTGATTCCAATCTGAGTGATCAGGGGGTCTACCGGCTAAAACGAAGCCGATTACCATTGGCGAAAATCGAAGTTCGATTTATGAAAAATTAACTGGTTGGCAGTAAAATGAACTGGGTGGCAGCACATTTTTCAAAAATCGAACTTTGATTTTCGCCAATGGTAATCGGCTTCGTCTTAGCCGGTAGACCCCCTGCTGCTGTCCGTTGGGGAGTTCCGTTCCATCTCCGAAGATCTTTATCAGATCTTCACCATTTTTTACGGGATCACACGAGAAGTATACGCTTTCAAACAAAAAATAAATCATCAAAATAGGTCCACCTTGAAAAAAGTTCTGAGGATAAAAAAAAAAAAATATTATACGGGTCGAATTGTCCTTTTTTGAACTCTATTAAAACACCAATTTTCTTTTAACTTTCATCCCTACACATTTGAGGTCTATGCAGGCGGCACACTTATTACCGGTTTCCCCGAATTGGTACAAAGCAGAGGCCGTCATATTGCTGGCTATTATCAGTGCTAGAGATACATAAGACGTTTCACATGATGGGCAGCTCCAAAACCTAGCCCTAGCGCAGAAAAGCTAAGGCGTTCGCCCGTCCCGTAATAAGAGGGCCATAAATCTCAAAGTTAATGCAAGTTAACAAGTGCCGAGTCACGTGCACGGAACGGGCTCGAGATTGCGCTAACACTCGGGACGATGCAACTTCTGACCGAAACTCCCCTTTAATATCACACGGCGGTATTACGTATCTTGGAGCGGTCGCGAAAGCACTGCGCCCAGCTTGCAACACGTCAAAAAGCGCTTACCGCGTTGCTAAGTTCGCCCTTCCTAAACTGTGACTAAATCGAGAATCCGACCATTTGCGAAGACTTTTTCATTAATTTATTTTTTTACAATTACATTCATAACTTACAAAGACGTTATAAACTTGAAAGTAACTTAATTTTACAAAAGTATGAAACTATCGTAATAATAAAAATTAAAACCACATTCATACCTTTTCAAGCATTCTCTTATGCCGCCTCCACACTACTCGCGAAGTTGACCGAGGTAAGGCGAATACGATAGTGTGGAGAGGCACTTCGCCTAACTTCGACAAACCTCGGCTCGCCTCGGGCGACTTCCATTTGTTGTCGGTTTTTGCGCCCGAGTCAAAGGACTCGAAGTTGCTCGAAGTGCCTCTCTACACTACTCGATCTACTTCAGTACACTTCGCGACGTCGTCGCGAGTAGGTACGTGTGCGCCTAGTAATTATTTCTTATATTTTATTTTCATACGACACCACTATGAGTGTATACCCTGGTTTACAGTAACTTCTGGAGGCTCATTTTCCACATCATTATCATCATCATCAGCCCACCTCTGCCCACTGTTGGGTTAGTTAGTTAATCTATGAGTGGTAAAATGTGGTCGCAGGAGCAAACTATGTTGTTTCTAGAAACATTGCAAGTGGAGCCAATTATTTGGAACCCAAATGAGAGTTTTCATAGCTGCTACTTGAGCGTCCATGACGTGCGAGTCGTGTCACGCGAATGAGTTCCTCGCGAAGTTAAACGAGTGTGTAGCCACGTACTTCGGACCTCGGTCAACTTTCCCGAGTACTTTGCCAAGGAACTTAGCGAGTAGTGTGGAGGCGGCATTACATACTTCAACCATTTTTACCTTCCGTGTCGTAAACAAATCGCAGTCAGCCTTTGCCTTGAGCAAGGAGTTGAACAGCGTGAGTGAGCGTGACACGGACAACTCCGTATGAAGTGGTGTTCATTACTCTGTGTCGCGAATACTGTCCAACTACTCGTATTTTGCTTCACGAGGAATGAAAAAAATATGTGCTTTTGTGCACATATTTTTATATGATAAAATATGTGTGACGTGCGGCACCCTTCCTGAGGGGATGCACGTAAAGAAAAGAAGAATTACGAAAAAAATATGTGACTATCGCCATCTAATGAGTTAGATAGACTATTAGATGTGGATAGCAAAATAATTGCAATGCATTCAAGCTCAAACTCACTCTTGCTTATTAGTTGCAAGATACATAATCAGGGCACAAGATGGGACAAGGGTGTCTGAGTTTTGGAGATGCACAGTTTTAGTGATACTTTCATCCAAACGTTATGGACCTCATAACGTTTGAAACTAAAATTAGATTCCAAACTTTCTGACACGATGTAACGGAAAATTGTACCCTTATTCAACAATCAACCTTTTGCACAAAGAGGTGACTCTAAAAGTTAAACTTCACAAATTGTATCCTGATTCATTTCACTCAGCACCAAATGAATCTCCCATTCGACGTTGCGGCCCGAAATGGCATCAAATTCTACTTCCCTACTGTGTCAAAGCGCAATTTCAAATGGGAAAACGATTAGGACTGCCAGAGCGGAAGAGTGACGCATACAGTCGGTGCAGTAAGCCATGCTAAAGGGACGTGGCGACTGATTCGGTTGGAATTCGGACTCTTAGGGTGGTATTCTAGAACGCTACTTAAACTCTGTTTAAACTCAGTTCAAAGTAGAAAGCTCCTTAAACACTGTTTAAACTCAGTTTAAGTAGAGTTTAGTAGTGTCGACTGTCGATAAAACAGCGCATGTTTTGATTTGAATATCCCTCCCTTCATATCAAAACATGCACTGCTTTATCGACAGTCTGAACTCTGTTTAAACTGAGTTTAAGTAACGTTCTAGAATACCACCCTTAGGCCCGCATGTGCCCGCAATACAGGGTAAAGCTAGCCATACACGATACATTAAAATGGAAGGCATACGGGCAGACGGCGTCCAATGGACTCATGCCCAATTGAAAATGGATCTCGTGTTCCACATTGACGAGCTGATTTTGGAATGCTACCACGCCATTTGGAGTGTTGGACGCATCGTCAAGGTTACTGACTCCAATTCGAGGCAAGTCAGTGGTATCGAGACCCTGCGTGAATTGATTTAAGTCAGTACCTTGATTTGAAGCGCCCGCCGCCGTCCTGTTAGTTAACACGGCTCCACTATTAGTTCAGATCTAATAGGCAATCTATACTAGTTTTGGACGGTATGGCATATAAATAAAAAAACCTTTTTACCGTCAATGTATCCTTGTACAAGTCTACTAAAAAAATAACTACCTACGATACTTCTGATTGGATGTTTTAGTGCACTCGGATGAAAACGACCACTCAGAAGCTTCGAGTTGACTTTGACGACGCACTTGGCACTTTGACCGTTAAAACGTGGCTTTATTGGGATATTTTTTGCAAAATTAAAAAAGGTTGACAACGTTTGGACTTAGATATTTTTAGGTTCTAGGACTTTGAATTCAGACCTATGAATAAAAAGTGCATGTCTTATTTATAATGTTTTTGGATCTCTAAAATCGGCGTGTTTCCGCTTTTGTGTGGTCCATGGATGCGGATGGCAATGGACCGTGAGAGTTGGCGCGAGGGGAAAAAGGCCTTCAAACGATTAACTAACTAACCCAACAGGTGGGCTGATGATGATGATAATGATGTGAAAAATGAGCCCCCAGAAGTTAATGTAAACCAGGGTATAGGTACACTTATTAAGTAATTGTTGAATTTTTAATACGAGGTTGTACTGAAACTGAAATGCTTACTCTACCCCAGTCTTATGTCAGAGGCCCTGCAGACGGCCCAAAAACTGTGACAGGATGACCATTAACTCATACGATTACCTACCTACGCACGCCTTGGATGTTTAGACGGATCCTGGTCTCCGCTTTCTTGGATTATGAACCTTAATGTCTTTCAAAAGTCACTGTACACCAGGGCAGTTGTATCTGGGAATGTACTGCGCACAGTAACATTAAATTGAGTGGAGATTTCGCGACGTCTGCTCCCGGGGGTTGACAGTGACAAATCGATGTTTTCAGTTTTATTTAAATTCTCAGATAATCGAAGTGCCTGCCCGTTGTATTGCGCTGATTTAGTCTCTGTCTCCGAGCTGAATGTGCCTTTGTGTGATCTGAAAATAACGTGTTTCCCAACCTTTGTTATAGGCGGCCCGTGGCCCCCCCTTACCATACTTACTAGCTTGTATAATTTAAGGAAAACCCTGTTTCCGAGAGCATATTTTATGTTACCCTTCTTCAGGTATCTACCAGGGATTTAAAACTTTGTGACACCCTTAGTGGAATAAATGGTCTATTCCTTCGAAAAACAGCAATTTAGAAGAAACATTTTTTATAGACCAACCGAATTGAGATTTTATTGTAAAAAATCTGCGGACTGCTATATTCTCAAAATCTCAATCAACAAACAAATAATGTAAGTAGGTAAAGTTTACAGCCACCTCTTGCAGCCGCTTGACAGCCGCTTGACTCGTCATACCATCTTGAAACAATCACTACCAGTGTAATTTGTAAGGTTACCTCAGCAACTAAAAAAACGTGTTAAACAAAAGCCAAAATACAAAGTTTGATAGTCAAGGCATACTTACAAGCGCCGCCAATGAAAAAAAAAATACATCTATTTGGACGCTTTTATTTGCTAAAATGAGCCGTCAAATGAGAATAGGCCCTAGGCTTAACCATTTGTAGGACTTAAGGCCTAGATTCCACATCCCAGAACCTATGAATAAATCCCGCCCAAGTCAAAAGCAAAAGTCAATGTTTTTGAGAAAGCACTTTTACTTTTACCGCATAATATTTTCTTCGCCAAAAAACTAAGATATCTGGTTATTTAACTCTATAAGTTATCCATTCATCCCATTTTGTGAACACTATGTTTGACAGTAGCTATTTTTAAGATGTATGATGTTTATGGGAATGGGACTCAAATGGAGCAGACGTAAAAACAAATTCAGTGGTTACAAAGCTACAAAAAGTCATTGAGTTGGAAGCTTAAAAACCTGTTGTAGCGGAAAATAGACAAAACACTGATGTACCGAAAAAGTAAAAGCCCTTATCAATATTCATCATTTTACAAAAAGTCCAGTGGTTCGGATTGTTATTAGTTGGAGAGCTGGTGACCAATCGAGATATTTTTTCGTACAAGGCTGGGAGTTGGTAGGCTGATAGAGTAGACTTCGCTGAGTCTGGGAAAAATTGTTTTTTGGCCCGGTCGCGGTTGAAAGTTAGATTTTTTCGACTTTGAAAGTTTAAATGCATGGGTTGAGTCATTTCTTTTTTGTCTACAAGGCTGGGAGGTCCTAGGCTGCCTTTTTAGTCTCTGCTGATCACAAAATCACTATTTATTACTAGCCGAACGCGGTAGAAATATTGTTTTTTATAACCTAGATAGTGTGAATTTTTGGGTTATAAAAATCAAACTTTCAACCACGTTCGGCCAAAAAAAATTTATTTTCTTATTCAACGGAGTCTCATCAACTAACCTAGAAGTTCCTAGCCTTGTACGACAAAAAAAATATACTGAACCCATACATTTAAACTTTTAAAGTGGAAAAAATCTAACTTTCAACCGCGACCGGGCAAAAAATATATTTTTCCCAGACTCAGCGAAGTCTACTCTATCAGCCTACCAACTCCCAGCCTTGTACGAAAAAATATCTCGATTGGTCACCAGCTCTCTAACTATATACCCTTTTTATACTTTAAAGAACTTCCTATTGCTTCGGGGCGAAAAAAATGGTAAATGAAGAGTGTAAAATAAACAAAAGAAAAAATAACCTTAACTTTTTTTTTGCCAGCCAAAAATGCCTCGTGAAAATTATAATGACAATAGAACCACAAAACGATAATAATTATAGAGACAGAAAAAAAATGCTTTGACATGCGAGATTGGCGATTTTCGCGTTGTCGGTGTTAAGGTTCAATAAAAACAGCTTGGCGGGAAATGCACAATTGTAACAGTTTTTTTTTTCAATTTGGTAGCTAAACTGAGCAATTTTTGTTCAACGATTTTTATTTCATGGCAATTTATAATATAGGATTGTTTTCATTATACTAAACAACAAAACAGCAATAATTCAGCTGATTATAAGATTTGCTCGAAGTCCTAGTTTATTGCTTCAGCTGTAAGTATTGTATTGTTATGTTGTTTAGAATAATGAAAAGAATACAATAAAATTGACCCGAAGCAAAAAATTATTGCTGAAAAAAATACATCACTTAGCTACAAAATTAAAATTAATACTAGCACGGGTTAGAGCTTTAGAAAATACAAAAAGTGGTTAAAAAATACTGTCAAAATTTGGGCTCTCCCGCCACGCTACTTTCCGGTTTCTTTTGCCGTTAGCGAGTGGTATTGCTACTTACAAATTTACAAATGTAAGTAACTTTTAAATTAATTATAAGTAGTCAAGATTCGAACCTGGGCCTCTGGCTTCCGAGTCGATTGTTCTACAACTGGGCTACTATCGCTTTTTGGGTAGGTATGGAACCCTAAAAATGTGCCTGACGTCAGTTTCTTTCCCCTCCGGCTTATTGACGGTGGTACGGTGTGAGACTGCTTCCATCCATCAATGTCCTTGGCTCTTTGTTGTCCAATATCCACTTAAGCAGGGCTCACCTGGAGCTAAAGTCTGTAACGCAATGGCTTATCGATGGCGTCCCAGTAGAAGGACAAAACCGGGGTTGCCTCGTTTTTCTCCTACAACCAGCGAACTAATCCCCTAGAATTTGAATCAGAATATTCTTTACAGCATTAATAAATCGTAATTGAAGCCTGTCGAGGAGGGAAGATGGTCAGTGGACAAGGGCAACAATCGAGAGAGGCCAAGAATTCGGAAGGCAAAGTTTTTGGTTCGAAAGTCCGTTATTGGCTTAATCTTATCTTTAGACAATATTGAGAAACTAATTTAAATATTTTTTATTTTGGTCCAGTAGTTTTGTTTTTATGCGCTAAAATGTTTTGTTCCTATGACCGCCAACAGTATGCAGACCGTCGCGTGAAGGTCATAAAACCGTATCTTTGAAACGTTGTAGAATCCAAACTACTGAACCAAAATAAAAAATATTGAAATAGTTTCTCAATATTGTCTAAAGATAAGATTAAGCCAATAACGGACTTTCGAACAAAAAACTTTGCCTTCCGAATTGGGGCCTTAGACTGTAACACAATGGCGTATCAATGGCGTCCCAGGTAGAAGGACAAAACCGGGATTTTTACGTTGTAGAACCAGCGAACTAATCCTCTAGAATTAGACTCATAATATTCTTTGCTGTACTACAAAAACATTAAAAGGACCGACACTGGACCGACAGCACTATTAATATCGTAATTGAAACCGTCAACCGGGAGCTCATTTTGGCACCATTGCGTTACAGGCTAAGGGCCCTGGACGGCGATCAGTTGGAAGGCCAGCAGCCCGATGGTTGGACGACATCTTCATTGCGGCAGAGGGTCTACGGATGCGGATGGCTAGGGACCGCGAGAGGCGGCGCGAGGGTAAAAGGGCCTATATTATACCCAACGGTAGCCAGAGCTGATGATGATTAATTGAAGCCTTCAACTGGGAGCCCATTGTGGCACCATTGGGTTACAGACTCAGGCCCCAGCTCTAACAAACGAGGCGAAAACTGTTGCTTTAAAAGAACACGCCGAAGAATTGTTGCCGCTTTTGGGATCGTGTCAGTGAATGGGAGAATAGCTTGTGTGAGTTTCTATTTATGGCTTGAAGATACTATTTGGCAAATAGTTTCACACATACACCGGGTGCTTTTTAGGGTCCCGAAAACGGAACTAGGGTTCCGGACCTTAAAAGGAAAACGGAACCATTTCAAGATCACTTTGTTGTGCGTCCGTCTGTCAAGACCTTTTTCTCAAGAACGCGTGAAATAAAGGAACCCATTTGACTCATATTTCACTTACAAAGAAGGAAATTACTCATTTCACTAACCTTTATGTACCTAGTTGTCTATTGTTTTTTGGTGCATCTAACATAACCATTTTCTCGCTCTGTGAGATTTAAAAAGTTGTGTGTTTCGCACGGATGTCATATTATTTGTGTCTCGTGCTTCTGAATACAAGCGCTCGCTGCAAACAATAGTTTTGCATCCTTGCATAACAAATAACTATTTATGGCAACTTTGATCGAGTTGAGGTTCTAATCAATGTTTTTCAGTGCTCCAAATAACATCCCGTTCCTAACATTCGCAAGTAACATATCAACTTAATAGGCGTACGTACGTCGATAGAGGGCTACTAATAGATAATTTAGCAAATTGATTTCTCTCTATTTGTAGGTCGTTTATAGAGGGGAAGGTATCCGATAATTGAACAACAGTGGTCTATGTCGAAAACATTAGGCTTGTGTGTATGTCTGTGTACAAAGGACCATCGCCTTCCCATTAGTACCCGAATCTCGATCTTTGGGTGGCTAAAATGCTGCTAAGGCGTGGGAAGATACGCGTGGCGAGGCTGTGAAGCGGGCGTATTGCCGTTGCATTCATATTTCAAACATAATTATAATGAAAACAAGGGGCAATTTAAATCACAGCTAAATTTTAAATTTAAATGATTAAGCGTAAGACACACAAGAGATGTAAGGTAGATACAGTAAAGTATTAAATAATCAAGGCTTTTATCGTGCACGAGAATAGCAAAGGAGTTGGAAGACACGCGACGCGATGATAAAGATAGCAAAGCTCAAAAAATAGGTAGGTGCTCCGTATCCATTTCATTATAAATTTTCATTTACTCCATTTCATAAACACTTCAATTTCATATAAATTTAAATGTACTTGACAATAAATAAGTCCAGCGTATTATGATAACGATACAATCATCATGAGTTAAGGCTCCCCCACACAGGTGCGTTTTATCGGTTGATGGTATCGCATGCGGTATTGCGATATCTGTGATCAGTACATTTCCTAGTAGGAACGTCCTACTTCCATTGCGGCATTATTATCGCTGCAGTATGTAACTCCATGGCCATCCTAATACAAAATGTACTAAAAACAAATATCACAATAACGCATACGATATTATCGACCGATAAAAACGCACCTATGTGGGGAGCCTTGGATTAGGTTAGTCGAGTAGTTTTCAGAATCCTGACAAATGTAGTTATCATAGGTTCACCTAGAAGTGCCAATTTAGCGCTGTTCTCCGCGTTGTCCTAACAACATTTTGCCGGTAACCGTATACATTGTGTGTGTGTGTGTGTGTGTGTGCTAATGATCCGTCGTCCAGATGAATGTGCTATTCGGTTTGCCTTTATTGTTAATTAACTAGGTAGTGGTGTCTCCAATACGTTAGATTACACACAAATTAAATATAGATGCTTGGAGAAATTTGTTGTAAGTTATACATAAACGCAAGCCAGTGACGCCTTTGAAACCAAAGCACACAAAGGGTTATTTATATTTTAATGAACCGACCTCCAACAGACCTTGTCAACCTTCTCTCGCTTTTGAGCACCCTCAGAGGTCACCAGTCGACACAACATGGTTCTGATGGTGATCAATTTTCAGCAATTATTATCAGTGACACGCTAATATACCCCTTTTGGTTTGATTGACGCACCTATGCCGCACACAATAAGAGCTGCCATCTGAGCGTGTCGCTGACTGTACGAACCAGGAATGATACATTAAACAAAAAAGAAGGCACAATCTGGGTAAAAGGCACAATCTGGGGGCACGGCAGTGCCCCCGCCAGGTCGAGCGTGAAGCAAACACTGCCGTACCATCCTTTACTGGAACCATTTCGCCGCATTTTCAGGCCCCTATTTGAGAACCTCTGGATAAGACCAGAACGCAGAAATTTTCGTCATCTAGTAAGCTATAATCACATACTTAAAATCCAAAATTTCAAGTCTGTAGGTCATTTAGTTCCGAAGTTAAGCGAAAGCAAAGTTTCGCATTTATGACACACACTCACTCACTCACTCACTCATGATCATCATAATAGAACTAGTACTTCCCATAAACTCAGAGAGCTGAAATTTGGTACAGAGTTAGGGTTGAATGGCCACATAAAGGGAAAACTATAAAAACTAGGATAATCGAAGATCTGGAGTACCTGGTGACCCTGATTAGAAAACACAAAAGCCCTAATAGAACTAGTACTTCCCATAAACTCAGAGAGCTGAAATTTGGTACAGAGTTAGGGTTTAATGGGCACATAAAGGGGAAACTATAAAAACTAGGATAATCGAAGATCTGGAGGACCTGGTGACCCTGATTAGAAAACACAAGAGCCCTAATAGAACTAGTACTTCCCATAAACTCAGAGAGCTGAAATTTGGTACAGAGTTAGGGTTTAATGGCCGCATAAAGGGAAAACTATAAAAACTAGGATAATCGAAGATCTGGAGTACCTGGTGACCCTGATTAGAAAACACAAGAGCCCTAATAGAACTAGTACTTCCCATAAACTCAGAGAGCTGAAATTTGGTACAGAGTTAGGGTTTAATGGGCACATAAAGGGAAAACTATAAAAACTAGGATAATCGGAGATCTGGAGTACCTGGTGACCCTGATTAGAAAACACAAGAGCCCTAATAGAACTAGTACTTCCCATAAACTCAGAGAGCTGAAATTTGGTACAGAGTTAGAGTTTAATGGCCACATAAAGGGAAAACTATAAAAACTAGGATAATCGAAGATCTGGAGTACCTGGTGACCCTGATTAGAAAACACAAGAGCCCTAATAGAACTAGTACTTCCCATAAACTCAGAGAGCTGAAATTTGGTCAGAGTTAGGGTTTAATGGCCACATAAAGGGAAAACTATAAAAACTAGGATAATCGAAGATCTGGAGTACCTGGTGACCCTGATTAGAAAACACAAGAGCCCTAATAGAACTAGTACTTCCCATAAACTCAGAGAGCTGAAATTTGGTCAGAGTTAGGGTTTAATGGCCACATAAAGGGAAAACTATAAAAACTAGGATAATCGAAGATCTGGAGTACCTGGTGACCCTGATTAGAAAACACAAGAGCCCAACCAAACTATTATAGATCGACATATACCGCCCTTCCAAAAAATATTCAACTTGGTGGGCCGCTTCATTTGATGTCAAAAATCTAAGGTCTGAAGTATCTGATGAAGAACCCTCAGCTGGTATCAGCTTTATTAGAGATATTATGGTAATGCCCCTTCTACTATTGGTACATAAAAAAATCGACTGTCATTGCAAAAATCCAGCGTAGTGGGACACATCTTCATTTAATCTAGCCTATAGCGTCCCACTAGTGGTTCGCTCTGAACTATGAACTCGCGACCTCAGTTACAGATGTATAACTTTGCTTACGCCATTCGCGCAGGCGCGCGCGCGCTTTGCATTTTAACTATACAACCCCATATCTCGGCAACCCATCGACCGATTTGGCTCATGTTTGAATTTAAAAATTATTTTAATTTAGTTTACCCGCCTATCAAATTTCATAACGATCTGACCAAATTTACTCAAGTTATCGTCGAACAAACATTCATACATACAAACATACATACATACAAACGCCGGATTGTTCCAGCAGACTCAGAGGACTTCGCTCGCTTCGCTCGCTCGTTCAACAAGAAATAGTCGGACGATTAACTTTATTCCACTCTAACATTACACAAATTTAAAAACTGTGTCAAATAAGAAAATCTAATAAAATTAATCAATATGCCCTCGTTTCTACAAAAAGAAGTGAAATCCCACCAAAAACATTCTGTAAAAACTAGCCAGGTCTCGATGGATCTGCTTGTTTATCTCTAAAAAAGTAATGAAATCTAGACAAAGTCGTGCCAAGTCTAAGGTTCCTTACTGCGATTTCTTTATTATTATAGTTAATGTTGTGAGACTTGGCTGTTGAAGGGTACACAAGGGTACAAAACCAGGTGCTCCATGACACCATTGCACCAATCTGTCGCCAGAACCGCTTGTGTACCCTTCAACGGCCAAGTCTCACAACATTAACTATAATAATAAAGAAATCGCAGTAAGGAACCTTAGACTTGGCACGACTTTGTCTAGATTTCATTACTTTTTTAGAGATAAACAAGCAGATCCATCGAGACCTGGCTAGTTTTTACAGAATGTTTTTGGTGGGATAAACATTATCCGGAACGGAATCGAAATGTTTCGTTAAAATGTATCGAGTTCGGAACATTTGATTATCATATTTTTATTTCGACTTCCCTTTATTTCTCCCTAGAGGATTCCCGTAGGTAGTTCTATTTGCATTCGGAATTCGGAATGTACTTTTACCATATTCTAGTTGAGAGAATTTATTATCCACTTTATACTTTGCCTTTCGAATCGGCATCGCTATGTTTATTGTCACAGGAATGTATTTTTCATTGGTATTTTTATGGTCGTGAGTTATTCGATTTCAATCAAAATAATTTCACAATTTTGTCATATCGTCCGTATTGCAATAGAATAATAATATTGCAATAAATTATCACTGTGCTCAGAAATAAGACCTAAGGTATAAAAATGGTGGACGTCGTCATTTATAGAAGCAACATTTCAAGTGCATTTCTTCTTTATATTCTTCTGATTTATTTAGGAAAATGTAAGTAATAGTACATTATTCGGGTACATTATTATACATAATAGTACATTATACATTATTCAAGTAATTAGTACAGTATATCTTTATAGGTAAATGTTAAGTAAAACTAACAAATTAATTAATTCAAATCGGGTCTGAACTTAATTTTTCATAACTTAACTGACCAGAAATCGGTACAAAAATGGGAAAAGGCGCTAGAGCATTACATCATAAATACTTTTAGTATAACAAATAAATTTCAGCGACTAAAGCGGTGGGCAACTAAGAGGTGCTCGAATTGCGTGCATTAAACTAGCAAGGCCACATTGTGTACACACACACAAAACTAAACCTCGGTACAAAAAGACGGGTGTTGTAATTTTTACCATTATGTGTGTGTATAACTGTCTGAGTGTCTATCTGTGGCACCAGGTCTTAAACGGGTGAATCGATCTGCATACGTTTTTTTTTAATATTTGAAAGAAGCTTTTTTAGCGATTGTTCTTAGATAATAATATTATGTTTCATAAAAATCGGTTCAGCAGTCTATGAGATATGCTAAATCGTAGCTAAAATCTAAAAAAAAACAATGTCCCAGGCACTGCAGCGCCAAGTGGTCTCATCAGCCATCTAGTGTGAGTAAAAGTGCCACTGGACGCTGTATTAAATAATCATCTCATTACATAGATGCAAAGGCCTTAGTTTTTTTAGATAAAATATCGGGAGTATTTTAAATTTTTAATTTAGTAGCATTGTGTTAAAAGACCGCCAACAAAGCGGGAAACCACGTATTGTCCTCATCATAAGGATCATTTTTGCCCAAGGAACTATGCCTGGGAAATCTACGATTTCCGAGATAATGAGGTTCAAAGTCGGACTTTTCAAAACTTTTTTTTTGCAGTAATGTATTTAGTATCTAGTTCTTCACATATCTTCTCAAGAAGCCATATCAAAATTATGAATATTTGTTACAAAAAACGACGTTAAAATGTCAACCCGCAATGTATTCTAAACATCGGTGTAACACGGAACACGGTCAAAGAAACCAACATCTTAAACTGGAACGCATTCATGGCGAGCACACTAGCAGCAGCGTGTCTAGACGCGGACCCTCACGCACACCACCACAGCCGACGGCCTTTATAAGCAAGATCTCGAGCTCTGAAATTCATTCCACCGCGGCGATCCGCGAAAGGAACACCTCTCCTGCCTACCTACCCTCACTCCCTGGGCTCCTGCCGTGGCCATCCACGTGGAGTCCGCCCTTCATCAGACCACTGCCGCGGCTACCCGCGTGTGGTCTCCAACTCCTGGCTCCTGCCGTGGCTATCCACGTGGAGCCGCCCTTCCTCACACTCCTGCCGTGGTCATCCATGTGGAGTTTCCCCATAGTCTCCAACCTGTGGAGCCACCCCAGTCACGCCACCTACTGTATTCATCTGTACCAATAAAAGTTAACCTCTGTGCATCACCTGGAGTTTCCCTTCTTACACTGGACATCCGACGTGGGGCACTTATCTCCTGTATTGCACTGGCGCCCAAGGCACACAAATCACCCCCCGTTATACTGGCGACCAACGAGTGGCCCCGACTACGCCCTAAGATCTTCGTGACAAGGTCTGGAAGAGTCACTTCAACTGTAGCAAGAGCCATCATGCAAGAACGTAAGCTGGGACATGCCCAGAACCCCTAGAGCTACATGTGTAGCCTCGCCCGATTAGTCTTCTGCCGCGGCTATCCGCGTGGAGCTGATCATCAGGCCACTGCCGCAATCCGCGCGTGGCCCCTCCAACGCCTGGCTCCTGCCGCGGCTATCCGCGTGGAGCTGATCATCAGGCCACTGCCGCAATCCGCGCGTGGCCCCTCCAACGCCTGGCTCCTGCCGCGGCTATCCGCGTGGAGCTGGCCATCACCAGACCATTGCTACGGCAATCCGCGCATGGTCTCTTCAACGCCTGTTTCCTGCCGCGGCTACCCGCGTGGAGCTAGCCATTACCAGGCCATTGCCGCGGCAATCCGCGCATGGTCTCTCCAGGTCCTGGCTCCTGCGTCGGATACCCACGTGAAGCCAGCCCATCACATACTCCTGCCGTGGACATCCACGTGGAGTTATCCATCACTATCCTCGACAGAGACAGCTGGATATCCAGCCGTTCAGCCATCTGCAACCAGAGACGTCGAGAGATCTGCTAGTAATGTTCAAGTTCAGAACGAACCAGAGCACGCCGCTGAAAGAAAAACAGAAGCTGGTACCCATGTGCTTGGACCTGTTTTGGTCCAGGGGGAGTGGAAAGACGTAAACGCTATAGAACACGCGAACAAGTTGCCTTACCAGCCACTGCAGATTCTACTGTTATAACTTACCACCTGGAACTGTTCCATGCAACCAATAAAGCTGTGTCAACCTCAGTACAGGCCATCCCTAAAAGGGTACCGAGAAAACCAAGAAGTCAACCAGTACAGTATCTGTCTTCTCGTCGGGACGCCATCGAAGCCAGAGGGGGAGTATGTAACACGGAACACGGTCAAAGAAACCAACATCTTAAACTGGAACGCATTCATGGCGAGCACACTAGCAGCAGCGTGTCTAGACGCGGACCCTCACGCACACCACCACAGCCGACGGCCTTTATAAGCAAGATCTCGAGCTCTGAAATTCATTCCACCGCGGCGATCCGCGAAAGGAACACCTCTCCTGCCTACCTACCCTCACTCCCTGGGCTCCTGCCGTGGCCATCCACGTGGAGTCCGCCCTTCATCAGACCACTGCCGCGGCTACCCGCGTGTGGTCTCCAACTCCTGGCTCCTGCCGTGGCTATCCACGTGGGGCCGCCCTTCCTCACACTCCTGCCGTGGTCATCCATGTGGAGTTTCCCCATAGTCTCCAACCTGTGGAGCCGCCCCAGTCACGCCACCTACTGTATTCATCTGTACCAATAAAAGTTAACCTCTGTGCATCACCTGGAGTTTCCCTTCTTACGCTGGACATCCGACGTGGGGCACTTATCTCCTGTATTGCACTGGCGCCCAAGGCACACAAATCACCCCCCGTTATATCGGTACTTTAAGCTAAAGTAACTTAAACTTATACCTACGCTTGCGCAATATGACTTCTGTGCGTTACACGTCCATTGCGTAATAAAATATTTTTTTAAATTATAACCTACAAAACCAAAATCATTTCCCAGCAATAATTTATCGAAAAAGTACTTTGTTTTGGTGTCTAGTATGCGTGGCGTTCGGGTCTGTTAGCAGTCTTTTAACACCCTGTATATTTTTTAAATATTTTAGAAAAAATAATATAGCAGAAATTTTCAAGTGGTTTCGCTACCCTGACGCACATCGCTCATAGTGTGGAATAAGCGAGTGCAATAAATAACTCGCTCGGCCATTTGTCTGACAACCGCTATTTCTTTTTCACTGTCAGCCGCGCCACAGTTTGTTTTCAGATCTACCCGTGGTTATTGTTTCTTCCACAATTATTATCCTGCCGGTAGCTTTAATAACTACTAAATTAAAAATGTAAAACACCCCGGCCTTTTTAATTTCCAAATAGAATATTGCATAAACGGCTCAACCGATTTTGATAAATCATGTCAGAGAACCATAGCTAGAAAACCTGCTATAAATAAAAACCCGCATCCAAATCGGTTCTTTAGTTTAAGAACTACGGTGCTACATAACAGACAGACACACGCACACATAGCGGTAAACATTATTACACCCCTCTTTTTGCGATGGAGGTTAAAAAACATTGATAGCTAGCTTTGGTCCGCGACTTTGTCCACGCACTTTGATAAATAGTAACGGGGAAAAATAAAGATAAAGGGTGGGCCCTTTATTTTATTGTTCTTTGAACAACATTTCCCGCAAGGAAAAAGACACAGGAAAAGGTTAGTATCTTAATAAATAATTATAACCTATAATTAATTGTGTTTGTGTGTTGGAGTAGATTAAAAGAGTGCATATCAACACTCTTTTATTTCATCTACAGAACAGTAGGTACTGACTAGCAAGAGGAATGGGAATCTCGCATTCGACGCATCTTGTAGGAAAAATCTCATTTTGCGGCAAGTGTCACATCTCCTATTCTCAAGAAGTCATCCTCGACATAAGGCAAGAGATTTCTGCGAGATGTTTGCCTTTTTCGGGAGCAATCCAGGGGCTAATTCTCGGTAATCTCGAATGTGACTTCTTACTAAGGTTTTCTTCGTAGAATCTCGAATGCGACACACCCGAGAATTTGCCCCCAGATCGAAATGACATGAGATTTTTCCTTCGAGAGGTGTCGAATGCGAGATTCCCGATAATTATCCCCAGGTGTATCTAGCTAATTAACGGTTCATGCTAAGCTGGTATACCTTTAAACCCTGCTCTCGTCGATTAGGACCATTAGCAGGGATATATCATTCATTAGCGATCTGTGTGAGGACTGATCTGTGGCACCGGCGAGATCTCCATGTCAACCATCCGATTACCCATCCAACATGGGTAAGAATCAAAATATACGGTACACTTAGGGTGGCATTAATAGTCGTCGACTCAATATCGAACGCAAGTAGGTGATCTCAGAAAAGACAAATGTTACAGCCTGGCTAATGTCAATGTAAATCTCAAGATAGTCTCTATTAATATGCTGATAGCTACCTCAAGTTTGACATTAGTCTTTTCTAAGTTCACCTACTTGAGATCGAGCTCAAGTAGGTGATCTCAGACGACTATTAATACCAACCTAACAAACACGTCACCGCACTTATAATGTTCTTGAGGCGAGTCAAAAATCAAACTTTTTTTTCTACTAAATTCAAATTTAAAAATCCTTTGACATTTTCAAATTACTTAGCATATTATCTCATAAACGGCTGAACCGATAATTAATACGTGTCTAACATAAGCTCACAGTACTGCATCAAATGTATGGAACAGCTGATATTTTTTTCGCTCCAATATTTTTGCCACCTAGTAAAAGTTGTTTGTAGTAATCAGAAGACAGACTATTTAAAGTTCCGCTATAGACTTACTGTAGTGTCTAATAAGTTAACTTTCAGCCAGTTGGCCTGTAACTTTCTGTTAAACCCTGTAAAACACCAGCAAGCGCAGCATAATGCTGGGTTAGGCAGCATACACGTAAAAGGGGATTATAACTATATGTTTATCACACTTCTGTTTGACGTAGAGCAGGAAAGATAGAGTTATAAACCCATGGATACGCTCTAACCCAGCCTTATGCTACGCGAGCAGCAAGACTTATCGCCCCCATAAACGTAGTGATCACACCAGTTACAAACCGAAGAGACAGCCCGAGCACGCTTCTGACCGATGTTCTAATATCCGCTGAGAAATAGCGCGAGGTTTGACTAATGCCTTCGGATCGCGCTCCTGCATTGGAATGCATAAAATGCATTCATTGCGCTTTGCGCTGCAGGGTAGGGCATTTTGGTGGGTGGACGGTGATTTGACAAAATCTTGTGGCGTTGCGCGTAACTCAGTAGTACACACGACAGCACGTCAGAAAGTACACTTTTGTTGTAAAGTCGCCCGTAACGTAACCGAGTATATTATAGTGCTAGCGTGTAAGGGTCGGAGTGCTGTTGTGTGTATCTAGTGGGGCAAAATACATACAGGGAAATTATAAATAGCTTTATTCCTGAAGCACGTCATCTATAAAATGTGATTTCCAACAACTTTTGTTCTACGACTTTGGTAATAACGCAATATAATTTTTAGACAATTTTATTTGTTTTTTTTTTTTTGGGTGCATGAATAATACACAGAGCTGCTGGAAAGATGGTAGATAGTAGGTAAAGGGGCACATAAGTGCGCCGACAATCAAAGTATCGAGCTAAGCGTAAAGTCGTAGAACAAAAGTTGTTAGAAATCACATTTGGAAGTCGACATGTTTCAGGAATAAAGCTAGGTATTTAAAAATTGCCCTGTATGAAAATGTTTTTATATCGCTTTAACGGTTTCACTTACTTTTAAAAAAAAATAAAATTATGAATTTTATGAAAATGTTAATCAAATTAAATCAAATATTTTTATTGTGTCAGAAAAAAAAATAAAAATAAAATTAACATTGAAGCCTGCCACTGTCATGATAACTATAATATTATTTTCACGACATCGGCTAATAGTTGGAGAGCTGGTGACCAATCGAGATATTTTTTCGTACAAGGCTGGGAGTTAGTAGGTTGATAGAGTAGACTTCGCTGAGTCTGGGAAAAATATTTTTTTGGTCCGGTCGCGGTTGAAAGTTAGATTTTTTCGACTTTGAAAGTTTAAATGTATGGGTTGAGTCATTTCTTTTTTGTCTACAAGGCTGGCAGTTTTTAGGCTGCCTTTTTAGTCTCCGCTGATCACGAAATCACTATTTATTACTAGCCAAACGCGGTAGAAATATTGTTTTTTATAACCTAGAGAGTGTGAATTTTTGGGTTATAAAAATCAAACTTTCAACCACGCTCGGCCAAAAAAACAAATATTTTCTTGTTCAACGGAGTCTCAACAACTAACCTAGAAGTTTCTAGCCTTGTACGACAAAAAAAATATACTGAACCCATACATTTAAACTTTCAAAGTCGAAAAAATCTAACTTTCAACCGCGACCGTGCCAAAAAAATATTTTTCCCAGACTCAGCGAAGTCTACTCTATCAGCCTACCAACTCCTAGCCTTGTACGAAAAAATATCTCGATTGGTCACCAGCTCTCTAACTATAAGTAGCGGGCTGGAAAATGAAGACTTTTATGGCAGTTTTTATATTCAATTGCAATCTTTCCCATCGGTTTGTATTGGCTCAGCAGTAAAAACAAATTGTAACACACATCAAACACTAAATTACCAAACTCAATTAACTTTGCCCCAGTAGCGCACAATTTAATCACAACCGCCGCCAAGCGGAAAGTGTTACGCGAAACCGCAATTTATCTATAAGAAAACAAAACCTATTGACCGTTTTTGTCACCCCCGAGGCTGCTAGTTAGCTTGCCTGGCAGGGTGCCAAATTCACCCTGCCTAGGTATTAACGGGTTGCCATCGGCTAAGTAGCGGGCTGGAAAATAGAGACTTTGATTGCAGTTTTTAAAGTCAGCTGCGATCTTTCACAATTTACTAAACAGTACGGCTTGATTTGTTCATCATCGTTCATCATCGTGTTGTAGGTGCGGGTTTTGAGTTGGCACTCTTGTCCAGTGCGTCTTCTTCAGAGGCATCAGCCCCCGGGTCTTGGGTGTGCACTGTGCAGTCCTTGCGATGTGGTCAGTGGGACAACAAATTAAGAATCCCCTTCAGCTCTGCAGCCCTCTCGCTCGCCCTTGTCAACATTTTAATTTATTGTAAGAGAATGATTCAACTTTGGGCGATGAAATATAGTTGCAGACACAGATAATTAAGCTATCGACATGTAGACTAACTTTTGATTTTATATTCCTAGTAATAAAAAAACTATCGCGGAACTTCGTTTTTAAAAGTAGTAGTTCCGTGATATTTTTTTTATTACTAGGAATATGAAATTAAAAGTTAGTCCACATGTCGATAGCTTAATTATCTGTGTCTGCAACTATATTTCATCGCCCAAAGTTGAATAATTCTCTTACAATAAATTAAAATGTTGAAAAGTGCGAGCGAGAGGGCTGCAGAGCTGAAGGGGATTCTTAAGACGTCGTGTTGGCACTCTTTGGCTTGATTTGTTGTTTTATTAAGTACCATCGAGGTGAAAATCGTCAATCCGCAGCGGGCAGTCATAGTCATTAAGGCCCACTTGCATCAACCGAGGTTAGCCAGTTGAGTTAACGTCAATAATTGTATGGAAATGTCATATTAACTCAGAGTTAGTTGGCTAACAAAAAAGGAAAACATCGTGAGGAAACCCGCGCCTTAGTTGGCTCCACACGTATTGACTTGTCTTTCCTGTGGGCTAGGCCGACTAAGCTGTCAGGATGGTATAGGTACTGGGCAAGCCTACTCCATCTAAAACAATGTCCCAGGCACTGCAGCGCCGAGTGATCTCTTCACCCATCTAGTGTGAGTGAGGGTGCCACTGGACGCTGTATAAATCATTTCATGATTAGATAGCGATAGAGAGCCTTAGTTTAGTTGGCTTACTCTGATGGACGCAAGTCCTCCTAAGAGTATTGTGAAGGGCGAGCCCATACAAACGGAGAAAATGAAACCACCAAAAACATTCTGTAAAAAACTAGCCAGGTCTCGATGGAGCTGCTTGTTTATCTCTAAAAAGTAATGAAATCTAGACAAGTCGTGCCAAGTCTAAGGTTCCTTACTGCGATTTCTTTAGTATTATAATATAGTTAATGTTGTGTGACTTGGCCGTTGAAGGGTACACAAGCGGTTCTGGCGTCAGATTGGTGCAATGGTGTCATGGAGCACCTATCTGGGACTGAGCACGGAAAAAGGGCTTGTGCCCTTACATATTTAAACCCCGTTTCTCATACATATTTCCTCCAATTCACCTTCGTGAACAAATTCAGAATGATAGCCATTATTGTTATCCGTTTGTTATTCAAAATGAGCTCGCAGTTTAAGTTTTTTCAGTCTGGGATAAATGTGACAAAGCATTAAAACTCGGCGAACCGGGTTTTCCAAAACGTGTCCCATAATGTTTTCGCATACAAAGACAAATAGCTTGTCGCAGCCTCTACATATTAAAAAACTTTTCGTATTCCATTCTGAGTGACTGAAACTCAACGCAGTTTCATAGTCTCTATTGCGGCAACCGTTAGTTAAAGTTGTACTCCAGCAGTGAGTGATTATGTTTGCTTCATTTTGATCCCACCAAAAACATTCTGTAAAAAACTAGCCAAATCTCGATGGAGCTGCTTGTTTATCTCTAAAAAGTAATGAAATCTAGACAAAGTCGTGCCAAGTCTAAGGTTCCTTACTGCGACTTCTTTATTATTATAGTTAATGTTGTGTGACTTGGCCATTGAAGGGTACCCTCCTCCTTGCATCGGTATCCTCATCACTGAGGGTCGTGGTCATTCGATCGGAGCAATCCTTGTCGCACGATGCGACGCCAGTTGTTCCTGTCTGCGGCCAGTTGTTCCAGATGCTTAAATACTAGAAGAAGAGGTCATTGTAGCCGGAGAAGAAATAAAATGCCTCGAACGGAGATAAGTAATCTTCCTTTGGGTGGAAAATTATTAGAATAAAGTTAAATAGAGGGAAGATAACAATCCGAACAATTGATTAGTCCACATAGACGTGAATAGTTTTTTTTAAAGAACCTTTTTAATGACCGTCATTTCCAAATGAAGTCGTCTAAACCAGTGTTTTTCAACCTTTTTCATGACGCGATCCCATTACTTACAGAGATAAAACTTTTCGTGACCCCATACTAGGGTTTCGTCAATTAAGTATATCCTTAGACCATAACCGCGACCCCAAAAAACCCTCCTAAAGAAGCTTTGCGATCCCCTAAAGCAGATTCGCGTCCCCCCTTAGGTAGCTTGGCGGCCCTCCAGGGAGTCGCGACCCACCGGTTTAAAAACACTGTGTTAGATTGATCAGCGGTGGTGGCCTAGTTGTTCTACATTGGACTTGGAAGCGAGAGACCCAGGTTCGATTCCCGGTGCAGGCGTACCTATGAAATTATTTCTTTTCAAAGTTATGTACGTTCGTGAATTTGAAGTAGCAAAAAACCACTCGCTAACGGTGAAGGAAGAACATCGTGAGGAAACCCGCAGATTAGTCCCTAAAAACACTGGTCTAAACCAACCTAATGGGCAAGAAGATAGACATGGATTGTGGTCTAAACTGCGCATTCTCACTCTTACTGACATTCAAACACGAAACGTACTAAACTGAAGTTCTAGTCCACTCTCTAGAATCCAGACTATCCCATTAAATTCCAAGAAGACACTCTTTTAAGTGGAGTTTCAATTTCCTAAGCTTCCGGTCGAACCCTAGGGTTGAGTTCTAATAATATGTCAACTTAACCCTCGAAGCACTATCAACAAAATTGATGGCCACGCCAACTATTTGAGTTTGGTCATGTGTAGAGAAGGTACTGTGTAGTGCTGCTCTCATTTTTAAGCATTTTCTAATAATTTGGTTGATATTGGTCGGCACCATTGCAGGCACCATGGTCACGGGTAGACTTGTCAGTCTACCTGTCACCCGTGACCGTGACCAGTGTCGAGATTTCGGGAACTCCAACAAAATAAATCGTGGTAAGAATCCCTTTTTCTTACTATAATAATTATGTCTGAAAACCACGAAAGTAAAAAAGCACAAACTTGTCAGTCTACCCGCTATGGTAGGCACCATAGCTCGGGCAACGGTGCCGAAATATTGGGAACTCCAACAAAATAAATCGTGGTTAGAATCCCGTTCTCTTACAATAATACCTACTGTCGATATACTTCGGAATTTCCTGTACCTATTGTTTCGTTGGAAGTTCGTTCCTATTGAAAGTTACTTGACTTAGGCTGGTATTAATAGTCCTCTGAGATCACCTACTTGAGATCGGTCTCAAGTAGGTGAACTCAGAAACAAAAATCACCGACTTGAGACATTGGCTTATTAATAAACCTATCTTAGGCGCGAACTTGAGTCCTCGATTTGAGTAAAGAATGAACTATTTGAACGAATGATACCATTTAAAATTCAAAATGTGGTCAAAAAGCTTAAAACCAACTCAAAAGTACTAGGCGCCCATACATTATAAAGAGACTATTCGAAAAGGCACAACCTGAGTTTGGCCTCCTTTTGGTCCATAAAATTGTCCATGGTCCGGTGTTATTCAGTTGTCTACTTGTCATTTCTATATTAGTCCAGGAATCCACAAACATAAAAGTGATGTTACAAGATATAACACGAACTCTACTCCAAACAGGTACTCGATTATAATAACTAGTGGTTCACGCCGAACTGTGAACTCAGGATGACTTTTCTTTGAACTTTGAACTTTTCGCTAACCCGATATCCACTCTTCGTCCGATTTGGATTTGGATGTTAGAATTTTAAAATTCTTTTAATTCCATTAAGCCGCCTTTATATTTTTATGACGACACAATCATTCATACATACAAACATAGAAACATACTTCTATCGCTCGTTCAATATGACGACACAATTTTGTAGCGGCACCCTGGTCTAGACAAAAAGGAACAGATCTGACTCGCTTCAGCCATTTTTATTCAGCATTGTTATTCGTTACTTTGGCAACAGAGAGCTTGATCTTGAGTGAGTAACTCAGCATATTAATAAAGCAGCGCTTACTTGAGACCGATCTCAAGTCCTCGACTTGAGTCAAGAATGAACTACTTCAACGACTTGAGTAAAGAATTTACTAGGCTACCATACATTAGAAAGAGGCTAGCCACAATCTCAGTTTGACCTTCAAAGAGGTTCGTAAGGTGAACCACTTTTTTCACGGTTTTCAGAACTGTCGAATAAAAGAAAAAACTTTTTCTGCTGTCAAACATCAGTCAAACTACGAAAATAATTATTATAAAAATGTCTTGTAAATTCTTGTGATTTTCAGTATATTGAACGTTTTAGTCGGTTATGGATAATAAGTGGCGCCAGAGAGGTTATTTTCAATATTTTGGCCGAAAAATATCGTGCCGGAAACTTCCAACAGAGAGCTTCAGTTCATTCGAGCTTCCGTTATTCGAGCTTCCGTTTTTCGAGCTTCAGTACCTAGCGGACCCAGTTGGATGACCTCTACAAACGAGTTGCTGACAAGACAGGTATTTATTCACTATAATTGTATAAAATATACATAGTTCACGATACAAGTTACAGATATCGTCTAGTTCACGATACAAGTTACAGATATCATCAGTTAGGTCTTTAAAATACCCCATCATCAACGTTTTTTGCGCATTTAATATAACTTTAGAGGTTATGTTTACGTAGAGAAAGTAGTAATTTGCCAAGCGAATTTATAATAAATTATAGAGCGACTGCAAACCTAACGTTTGATCGTTGCGCACATCATTCTACTACATGTTAGGTTTCCTTTTATTTCAATGTATTTTTAAAATCAACAGTATTTTTGATAACTAAACTGTTTGCATTTAAAACAAAAAGGAACGAATTTGAATGCGGCCGCCACGCCAATGCGGCTTATAAAAGAACTTGAATTGGGCTGGCGGCGGCATTCGGAGTATGACCGTTCGACTGAACGGACGTGTCTCGTGAAATCAATATTGTGAAATTAATATCAAATAATAAGTGAAGTGAATAAACTAAACATAAATAAGTGCCACGTGTGTTTGAATCTGCTGCGGAGTGGAACCCCTATTGGAGGACAGAACCCTTATACTTCAGAAGTGCGAGCCAAGGAACGAAAATTCGCGTAAGTACACGCCCATGTTATATAATCTAGAAAATACATAGTGTGGATTGCTAGTTTCGTCCGTTTTTACATTTTTAAACGACTTTAGACGCTTAAAGAGTCTAGTGGTGGCTTCGCCAATCTAGTGTGAGCTGAGGTGACTCTTAACACAGTATAAATGATCTAAAATTGAACCTACGGTCGATTAAGATCTTATTGCTACAGTGTTTATAGTAAAATCATTGGAAGAATTTTAAAATACCTATAAACGAAACCCATTATTTTCGATAACACAATTATGGACTAAATAGAAATTTTGCTAGTTAATAGGTTTTAATCACTACTAGAGCGTCCTTAGGGACTGTCCCATCACTTGTTTAGTAGAATGTTTCTTAGTAATCTGTGCAACCAAACGCTAGTCTAGAAGTCTGTAATACGAGTACCTTGTATTCAATCATATTCACCTTTATACATGTACGCCAAATTTAAGGGTCTTCAGCACCTTTTCCGTTCAAGTAGGTAACAGCTAGTAAATAATCAGTTTAGTCATCCGGATGCCGAGAAAATAAATTTAGTTGCGATATTTCCCTACCTACTTAATTTCGAGCGATTTTCTTGACCAGTAACCTTAAAACTCTGTTTATTTTCTCTCCGAGGTGAAGATCTCCGTCGGCTGAATATGCCGGCACGTGCTGAGTCGAGGATCCCAGCCCAGCCGATCTCGCAGCCGGTCTCGGAGCCGCAGTCTTCGCGAGCGAGAGCGTGAGCTGGAAGTCGATCGATTGAGGTAGAAGGAGCGAGAGTAGAAGAGCGCCGTCGGTGGCCCGTGCTGAGTCGTCTCACCGCGTCGATGAAGGGGATCCCAGCCAAGCCAGTCTCGGAGCCGCAGTCTTCGCGAGCAAGAGCGTGAGTTGGAAGTCGACTGATTGAGGATCATGGAGCAAGAGGTAAAAAAATGATCGTGAGAGCATTTTCAAGAGATTTTTAACTGTACAGAGCACCCTCTGTTAAATTCCGTACCTACCGATCAAGTTTCGTTGGAAGTGCTTTCTTAAATGATAGGTTAGTAGTTGAACCAGATCAGCAGTAGGTACCTGCGTTGTTGTGGTGGAATCTACCAAGCTTTTAACGGTTTTATAAACGTCACCGTCATCCATTGCCATGCACAGTGTTTCTTGCATAAAGATCTCTTGTTGTGCCATCCGGAACCGGTAGATCTCGTCGAGTCCTTTTATTAGAGTACCGTGAACCGTTTAGGAGCATTTTGAGCTTTTTAGAAGATATTATTATGAGAAGTTAAAGTTTTGATACTTTTATCTCGTCGAGTGTTTTTCTTAGAGTACCATGAACATGGGGTCTACCATTAGCCGTTTGAGATATGAGCACTTAAAGTTTTGATAATTTTATCGAACAGATCTCACCGAGCCCTTTTCTAAGAGTACCATGAATATTAGTCTAACGTCAGCCATTCCAGAGATATAGCCAAAAGAAAGTCAAAACCAACCAAAGACCTCAAACTCTAGGGGGTTACCAGATTTAGTAAACCACCAAGAGTCATTCCATGATTGACCTGTGCATTGACTCGATATCAATGCCTCACGTAGAAAATAATAACATAATTCAGACATCGAGTTTCGCAGGCATCAGATATAAAGATCTTCTTTTGGTGCAATCCCCTGTCAAAGGTCTGCTATCGTTATGACCACTAGCGCCAGAAACGTTGAAGCTCTGAAAAGTTGTATGACTTGGGTTGAACCATGTTGCGAGTTTTTGAAGCTGTTAAGTTTTGGGCGTCAAGGTCTTCTACAGCCTTGTAATTTTCATTGCAGGCTAAGTTGCAGAAGGTTTCACTGCTTATAATTTTGCGAACAAATTGTAAAGTTTTATGATTTTATCAGTTTCAATTACTTCTATTATGCAGTACTACTACAGTATTTATTTCTACTTTTAAATGTGCAGTGCTTACGAAAATGTCAGACTTAATATTATGACTTATCCAGTTTTATGGCCTTTAAGAGCTCTGGGCCCATGCTTAAATGATTCCCAGCACTGTAGTGTTTGCTACTCGATTCATTTATGATAATTCCAGCATTTTCTTCTACATACCCACATTTTAAAAGCTTCTTACCATTTCCACGAGGTCTGTGTTAGTGTCCACATATTGGCATTTTGTGCAGAGCTTGAGTGTTATGTTACAAAGAACATGACAGATGACATTTAGCACGTTGCTCTCCTGGATTTTCTATGCCGTATCTGACTTCTAATGTGATCTTCTTGGTCGTTCAGCATACATCTGTACACCCATATAAATGTACTGCTGGCTGGTACAAGTGGCTGTTTCTTAATGCTGACTTTTAGCATTGATAGACTCAACACGATTAAGTAGTTGCTGCAGATCTTCCATTCAGCTAGCAAGTAGAATGGTATCGGCTGATATCGGATATGGTTGATGGTTGAGATTGCTTACAACATTCCCTTCGGTTGCGTCTTCTAGATCTTCCGAGAATATCTTTTAACATAAACGTTGAATAGTAATGGCGATAAATAGTATATCTGCCGCACCCCTCAGAATACCTCCACATCATCCGTAAGATCGTTCGCTCGTTAGTACGTTAGCTGTCTGCTGCCATGCCAGTACAGATGTTCAATTATAATATAAACTTAGCCTTTGGAGTCGAGGCCTATATTGTATCATCTGGAATAGTTCATATCTTTTGCCTTCTCATAGTCAATGAAAGAGATGTAAGCGCGTCGATCTATGTCCCAGCAGCGTTGCATCAGCACTTGGTAACCAAAAGGCGCCTAACGTGTTTTATAGCCTTTTTAAATCAAGACTGAAATGTTTTCCTTCGATTTTCGCTATGAACTGAAGGTATTATGGGTTTTGGATGGCTAAGATAGCTGGCGGATGGCTTTGGCAGTGAAATGAAATGTCCAGGATTAATTTCGTTAAAACACTGTTGAGATTGAGCGAGCGGGCACTAACAACGAACAATATTTTAGAATCACATTTGATAGCGATCGTGCTGGGTAGATCGATCATGAACGAAGAAGGGGGATAAATTGTTGCCAAGACTATAAAATGTTGAATGAACAACTTTTTGCAATATTTTCGGGACGTTACTCGTCAAAGATTTTCATGTAGAGGATGATACATGAAGTTACTTTACCAGCTACTGTTATAGATTTGAGAGAAGCTAAGAGGGTTTTTCATTTCACCGGTTCGTTTTTCCCCTCTAATTTGCTATGGCTTAGGAACTGAACGGTGAGTCTTTGGAATATTCCTTCATCGGAAGTCCAAGGTTTTAAATAATGGCCTCTTAAATGAAACGTGCTAAATTAGTAAAACGTCTAGATTCAACTAAAATAATGATAGAAATTATACATACTATTATTATAGGTACTTTATTGCATACAAAACACATGACCGGAATCAATTATAAGATAAAATAATAACCTAATTGTACCTAACAAAGACCCTCGACAAATACAAGTTATATAAAGACATAAATATGGATCTGTGTTGGTGACAGATAAAAACTCAAACTAAATCATTGAGGATGTTGATTTGGTGTAAAGAGTATTTTAGTACTTTATTTTAAGTGTACATAGATATATGAAGGAGTACTTTTGGATAAGTTTAGTTAGTCGATGTATATCTAGATGATTAACGAATATACCATCGAGTTGACAGCTGTGAGAAGGAAGGTTCACAGCTAGACTGGTTGGTATTGTCCGTGAGAAGGAAGGCTACGCGGACTTTAGTGACCGATCTTATTAGTGACCAATCTTAATGTGTGTATTTTTGTGAGAAGGAAGGTTCACGAAATATGCACATTAAGTTCATTATAATCTGTGAGAAGGAAGGTTAACAGCTAGACTGGTTGGTATTGTTCGTGAGAAGGAAGGCTATGCGAACTTTAGTGACCGATCTTATTAGTGACCAATCTTAATGTGTGTATTTTTGTGAGAAGGAAGGTTCACGAAATATGCACATTAAGTTCATTATAATCTGTGAGAAGGAAGGTTCACAGCTAGATTGGTTGGTATTGTTCGTGAGAAGGAAGGCTATGCGAACTTTAGTGACCGATCTTATTAGTGACCAATCTTAATGTGTGTATTTTTGTGAGAAAGAAGGTTCACGAAATATGCACATTAAGTTCATTATGATCTGTGAGAAGGAAGGTTCACAGCTAGACTGGTTGGTATGGTCCGTGAGAAGGAAGGCTATGCGGACTATTGTGACTGATCTTGATGGGCGTGTTTGTGTGAGAATGAGGGTTCACTAAATATGCACATTGTGTTTATAAATTATCTGTGAGAAGGAAGGTTCACAGCTAGACTTGTTGGTGTTGTCTGTGAGAAGGAAGACTAATATGACAATGGAATTGATTCAAGATTTATTGGAAGTGATACTAGTTTAATTTTTATGTGAGAAGTTTAGTTAAAATGTGTTATGTTAAAATGTATTTATGATCGTTGCGGCAAGAATTGAACTGGTTTGCTGCAACGAATTGATGTGATTTGAGGAATCTGTACAAATACTCATCTTGAGAATTGAATTGGTTCAAGATGTGGCCCCAATCATGAGAATTGAATTGGTTCACGTATTAGCTGCTATAGTTTGTACATGTACCTAATACTATGTATCTGCTTCACGAGAATTGTATTAGCTCGAGGCGTGATACTGGTTTTTGAATTTGATTAATGATCGTTGTACAACTTAAACTTTGAAATAATATAAAAATATGATCTTTGTGCCAAGAATTCAATGGGTTTGCTTTAACGAATTGATGTTATTTGAGGAATCAGTACAAATTATTCATCTTGAGATTGAATTGGTTCAAGATGTGGTCCCAATCATGAGAATTGAATTGGTTCACGTGTTGGCTACTAGTATGTACCTGTATCTACTACTATGTATATTGTTGAATTATAATTGATATAATTTAATTGGTTCGAGGAGTGATACTGATTTTATGGAATAATTGAGGATACTTATATTTATAATGAAACAGTTTTGTGTGGGAAGTTTAGTTGAGCGACATTGGAGTTTTAGTTTAGTGACATTTGAAGTTATGTTAAAAATGTATTTATGATCGTTTCGGCAAGAATTGAACTGGTTTGCTGCAATGAATTGATGTTATATTTGGAATTGGTATAGATTACACGCCTTGATAATTGAATTAGTTCATTATGTGGTGCTAATCGTAAGAATTGAATTTGTTCATGTATAGCTGATTTGTATCCTTATTTCATTCTACGTATTTGCTTCTCGAGAATTGAATTAGTTCGACGAGTGGTACTGGTTTTGGTAACATTTGAATTATCCACATGTAACAGTAATAAAATAAAAAAATATAAAGAATAGAGTTGAAATGTTCAGATATGTGTAGAGTTAAAATGTTTAGATGTTTGTAAACAGATATATAGATAGATAATTACACTCAATTGTATGCCAAACAATACTGAGGCAAATATCATCAATGTAATTTGCAAATTGACCGAGTGTTAGGTTATCACTTGATCAGTGTATGAGGACATACACGATGTCAGGATGGTCGAGTGTTAGGTTTCCTTTTATTTCAATGTATTTTTAAAATCAACAGTATTTTTGATAACTAAACTGTTTGCATTTAAAACAAAAAGGAACGAATTTGAATGCGGCCGCCACGCCAATGCGGCTTATAAAAGAACTTGAATTGGGCTGGCGGCGGCATTCGGAGGGTAACCGTTCGACTGAACGGACGTGTCTCGTGAAATCAATATTGTGAAATTAATATCAAATAATAAGTGAAGTGAATAAACTAAACATAAATAAGTGCCACGTGTGTTTGAATCTGCTGCGGAGTGGAACCCCTATTGGAGGACAGAACCTTTATATACATTAATGTTTTATTTTGATTACAGGAAAATCAGAAAGTACCTACTGTCCGACGCATCATCGACGAAGTTAGGGCGTTATGATAGGAGGGATAAAAACCAAGGCAATTTTAAAACACCAGCTTTGGTCCCGAAACCTGGAATAATGTGTGGAGAATGAACACATAAAATGAGGGGAAGAATACTCGACTCAGCGCAAATTCATGTCAGGTGTAGAAATTTTAGATGATGATTAGGAAACAATATTGTATTAATAAATATGTTACAACTCTCCCAGGCTTGTTTATTTTCCAATAAGAATAAAAAATAGATAATTATGTAACATTAATGAAGGTCTTCCCTATTCAGATTTATCTTCAAGTATCAACTTAATTTACTGAATACCTACTACTCGTATGAATGATACCACACCCTCCAGTTTTCCCTACTATATCCGCTTTATATTTTATGCATGCCTAGTAACCTCTATGGTCCAACTGGGCTTTGAAGGCCGGCAAATTGTCTTAAAAAAACTAGGTACGAGTAAAGAGGTTTGAATTGTATGTTGTGCTGCCATCTACATGATATGTATCATACTACATGAAACTTTCTGTCACCAATCGCCATATAAGAGATTTCGGATGTTTATGCATGCCTAATACCTTCAGACCATTGACATGACGTCATTCACGTTACAGCACTCAAATTCTATTGTACACGCGACAGCACGTCAAAGTGTACACTTTTGTTGTAAAGTCGCCCGTAACGTAACCGAGTAGAGTGCTAGCGTGTAAAGGTCGACGTGTTGTCGTGTGTGCGTGCGTTTCACGAAATAATTCCCTTGGATTGTACAAAAATAGTCCCTATTACATCGTAATAAGAGTTTCGTCAAGGGAACTCTTTCGTGAAACGCAATAGCGCCCGGATTTTCAGTAAGGAAAGAGTTGAAATATACTTTCTGCCTTTTTATTAGTGTGTGGTGTAGTTTCTTACAAGATTATGGGAGCCTGCAAATAGTAGTTTTTCTTTGAAATTAAAACTTTTTTTGACAACACTTCTGTATTTGGCCAAGTACAAGCTCGTAGCTTCTGATTCTACCATGCCTTTATAGGTAGTATTTGAGTTTTAGATGGTGACGCGGTGGTGGCATAATGGGTAGAACAATGGACTCGGAATCGAGGGATCCTGGTTCGAGTCCCGATGAGGGCATGTACCCTACCCATGACATTAATTTATTTCAAAGTCGCATACATACCACTCCCTGACTGTGAAGGAAAACATCGTGAGGAAACCGGAGCGTCTGAGGCTATATACCAAACTAAACTCAAACTTAGTACCAGCTTATTTTTTTAAACCTCAGCTCTTCGGAGTTCTTTCTTGGTAATATGACAGTGGGGCTCTGAACTGCTGGAGTTTTGCAGCTCGAAGAACTCGGGCTGGTAGAAACACTTTTCTGGCTAGTTATAGCGATGTGGTAGAGGTGCCGGTCGAATGACGACGACAAATTATTTCACACCACAAGGTCCCTTTCCACGTAACTTCCCATGTCGACGATGGTCCTAAGTATATTGTTAAGCTGCAACTTCTTGCGGTAGGTTCGCTTTGGATGCGCGCTGACTAAACATCATTTTTGTATATTAATTATCAAAGAAAATAACTCCCCTTCTTGCTTTGCGTAGTCGGGTAATGAAAAACACGAACTTGAGTCGGCTATCGCCTGCACTTGGAAATGACAGTCGCAAGTCTGGTCTCAAGTAGGTGAACTCACGAAAGATTGTGTCTATTAATATGCCAGCGACTCCGGTCTCAAGTAAGTGATCTTACAGCTTCTTAACATTTTATGCATGCCTAGTACTCTAAACCACGTTGTATTGAAATTGAGACGTCACGGACTGTCAAAAGATGAATGACTCACTCAATTCCGAGCTCAAGTCAGCTCTATTAATATGGCGTCGACTCAAGTAAGTCGACTCACTCAAGCAAGTCGGCTAATGTCAATGTCAATCTCAAGATCGTGTCTATTAATAAGCAGACAGCTACTCAAGTTTGACATTACCCAAGGCTTGACATTTACCTCCTTGAGATCGATCTCAAGTAGGTGAACTCAGACGACTATTAATACCACCCTTACTTCCTTGAATTAAATCCTGTTATCCCTCAGGAGGGACATAGGGCTCGAAGAAGTTTTCTCCACTTGGGACGATCTTGCGCAGTTGGTTCAAGGTCGTTCCAGTCCAGACCCACTTTCCGCGCCTCACTGGTGACCGATCGGTGCCACGTGGATTTGGAGCGACGCACTCGCCGTTTGCCCTCGGGCAGCCAGGGGTGGCCACTACCTTATACGATTACCGACCCTACATAAGTTCCGCCGACTTGCTGTCGACAGCAAGAAGGCCTTTGTCACTTTGTCGGGCCGTCTGGACTGTAGCCCCTTTATACCACGGTTCGGTGCTTGCCCTGACCCTTAATGCCTCGTTAACACCGAAATAACAGAAGTTCGCCGAGGGTCTGCGCGATAACGGCCATCGATTTATTGAAATCGAGCGTCTCCGCGGTGCTACATTTACTTAGAACTTATGTGGAGTGTGTTGTTACAGTAAATGGGCAAGTCTATGGCCTGTTTCCAGGGTAGTTGGGACAAGAGACAAGTGAAAAAAAAAACTAGGTACTGTCTCATTCTGTTGATCGACCCAAGGCGAGACAATGCATTGTATAGAGATAACCGCTCTATTTATTTATTTCGAGTGGTACAGATATAGTTTTAAATCTAAAAATCATCATCATCATTTTCAGCCCACATTTGCCGAAATGAAAGATGAAAGAAAGAAAAACTCATACTCAGGCAGAAAAACTAAAGTTTATTTATCATTGAGCTCTTCGCACACTTATTTTTTCATTGCTTAGGCTTAGCTAGAGTACCTACTTAGCTTAGATAGATGTAGAGGTGTCGTGATATCTATCGATGTCAAGTTTGGTATCGACACAAATAATATTGATTGAATTGACTTATTGAAACAATTTTGTGTAAATTTTCCTTAACAACATAAATAAAACTAGCTTTTTCCTCAACTTCCGGTCACTACGCGGTAGCAAAAAGTATCAAAGCACTCCATTGTTGCGTATGCAACATTATTGCAGTATTACTTTCTTGGAAAAATTCCAATGTCCGCATTTCAGTCTAGTACCCTTCGTAAGTTGCGCATCATATACCTAGTATTATGAATAATCTCTTGCTCTGTTGCACCGACTCAGGAACGAAAACAAACGTTAGCACCACCGTCTGTTTCCTTATGATCCCTATTCCATTACAGGAACGATTTCGGCCTTTAGTGCTAGCGTAACAATAAATCTTAGAGCTGCAGTTTCTGTAGATATACCTACCGTCTGCCATGACTTCGCTTCTCCCTTTTCTCTATTGTCGCATCTCCGACACTTGCTCTGAAAGTGGGGAGACAGCTAGATTCCTCCAGTAGAATGAAGCGTGGCGTAAAAGTCCAAAAATTTTCACAGTTTTTTCAATTTTGTATATGAACTGAGTTTTTGTATCGGATAATGATTTTCATTATTCTAAACAACAAACCAACAATCATTCAGCTGATTATAAGATTTGCAGTGCCCAATCTACCAGTTTTTTTTAGCAGTAGCTACCTACCTACAATAATTAAGCTGATTTGTTTTGTTGCTCGAAAAACCAGTGGTACGTAGGTACAGGTAAATCAGCTTAATTATTGTTGTTCTGTTAGAAAAAATATAAATATTAATCTTCTTTTGGACAAATAATACGTATTATATACCTATTTGTCGAAAAAAAAAGGTTGCTTATTTCGATAAAGAGCTATTTTTCCGCAAATAAACCAGTTTAAGAGCGAATTTTTAACCGTATAATCTCCATCAGGCCTCATTTATTTCCTTTTTTCAGACGGATTGGTTTCTGTTAAATCATAAGGTTCTACAAACAGACCGTCGTCCTCTCAGTCTCTATGTGCCTGTATATTTTCACTACAATAACACCTCTAGCCGGCGCGCGAGTGTGCTAAGGAGATTGGCGGTTGGGGCTAGAAATAGAACCACGCAGAAGTCTCTTGAGTATTAAGTGCCATTCAAACGTATGAACGCCCAAAGCTACAGCCCGTTAAGGCGCAGTGCATAGAGCCCGCGCGCAAAGAAAAAGTGTACAAAATCTAGTGTATATATGTTTACTTTTTCTTTGCGCACGGGCTAATTCACTATCCACCGCGCCTTAAAGACGGACATTGAACAGCGTAAGGGTCCCGTTTGGCACCCTTCGGGTACGGAACGCTAAAAAGCAACCTTATCGGGTACGGAATGCTAAAAAGTAACCCTGTCAGCGTAAGAGAAGGATGCGAAGGGCCCTTCTGGACGTCGACCAGTTGGACGTTCCAAGTACCTATCGCTGGATTGACGAAGTCTCAAAAGACTTGCGCGAATTTCAGGTGAAAGATTGGAGGGAGAGATGGCGTCTTTTGGTTGCGGAGGCCAAGCGTAACTAAGTAAGTTAGAGTAAGAAATCAGAGTTCAATCTGTCGCCTTTCTCAACCAGAGGCCTGAGTCTGTTACGCAATGGTGCCAAAATTGGCTCCCAGTTGAGCTATGATTTATTCATGCTGACGGTCTTTTTTTTTAATTTCTAATACAGCAAATAATATTCTGATTTTAATTATAGAGGTTTAGTTCGTTTGTTGTAGGAGAAACACGAGGAAACCCCGGTTTTGTCCTTCTACATGACGACATCGACATGCGTTACAGACTTAAGCTCCAGCGCCCGCCGCATCTCGGGTTTCATCAAGTTAATCTGTGAAGCGAGTCTTCTTGTTACTCTGTGGTTGGAGCGACGCCAAATCTCCGGGCGGGCTCTGTTGCAATCAACTCGACTGAGAACCTGCGGGATTTTAAGCTTAGGGACGACTTATTAACGAGACTTGATCAAATGTTTCGCCTTATGGACGATAATAAACATTGAACCTTGTAGGATGGATTAGCACTGATTGGGCTGAATGAATGAATGAATGAATGAATGACTGAGGGAATGTGAATGAAGCGAAGGAATGTCAGGATCGTGGCAAGTGGCAAATTCTGCGGCTCTGGCTGATTTTGCTTCTTAGGTCAAGCCAATCAAGCGCAGTTATCTACCCATCCCAAGACTGTATGCTTCCTGTTCAACTATACTGATCGATGCCAGATAGATTTAGTGAAGGTTTCAGACCTCAGGCATTGTTTGTGGATGTATCTTATCTTCGAATGTAAGTTATCTTGGGGATAGAAAATATTGTACGTTCGGTATATGGGTGAAACTACTTGAATTAGCTCTAAATATCTTTGATTTAACTCAACAGCTCTATCTATTCACCGAATATTGCAATTAAAATAATAATAATTTATGCTGCAAACCAAAACAGACACATCAAAACCAAATTAAATTCAAAGGGCCGCGACGCGTGAAAACACCAGGGTTTAAATAATTTGCGAATTAATGAGTAGTTCGCGGTCTTTTTGGTCACAAAATGGCGTCAAAACTGTTATTGTTTTGGTGCCTAAAGTTCGATATAACAATTGACTAAAACAACTCGGAATCATGTTTGATTTGGTATTTGGTATTTTTGGTGAACCTGAAAATATACCTCTGGCACTGCAGCGTCTCAATCAATTCAGCAATCTAGCGCTGTGCTGTGGAGAGAACTCAGAATTACCATTAAAACAAACCCGTTTTAAAATCATAGAAATTCTAATACCAAGTACCTACGTGTACCTAGACTTAAATTAACTAAAATGACCAATTCATCTTAAATTACTACTAAGATGCTACACGCATTTTCTAGGTCATTCTAGGTCACTAGCGGTATCCTAGCGAGTCGTTGGCCACATTACATCTCACAAGTTAGGCAAATTCTCTCAGAAAGGGAGAAAGAGTAAGTGAGTAAATAAGTAAGGGCGGCATTAATAGTAGGTATTCTGAGATCACCTACTTTAGCTCGATCTCATGTGGGTGAACTCAGAAAAGTCAAATGCTAATGTCAAGCCTTGGCTAATGTCAAACTTGAGTAGCTGTCAGCACATTAATAATCTTGAGATTGACATTGACATTAGCCAAGCCTTGACATTAGCATTTGGCTTTTCTGAGATCACCTACTTGAGTTGGAGCTTGGGATGACGCCTATTAATGCCACCCTATGCGAGAGTAGTTTGAGGATTCAGGATTTTCGCAGGCTCCGACACTCAGATTTCCGCACGACGTTTTACTTCACGAAACGGTCAATGATTAGTGGTAAAACCTAAAAAATACTCAAAAATCATAAAGTTATGCAAGTACAAGTAAATATTTTCAGCCTTATCCACCTAAGGCCTGATTTTTCAATCCTCAGTTAAAGCCCCAGTTAGTTATTCGACCAATAGTCCATACAACATTCGTTCCATTTTCAAATTATTCCTAGAAATAGCCTAAACTCTAATTTTTAAATCGAGTCCACGGAATGACAGTTGCTAGTATGGTACTGACAGATAAAGCCTTTGTAGCAACTGTCATTTCGTGGACTCGATTTAAAAATTAGAGTTTATATTGAAAAATCGGACCTTAGTCTATCTTGATTGGAGCCAATGTAAACAGGAAAGTACAAAAAAGTATTTCAATGCGGCCAGACCGAAAGAAAAAATACGAAGTTAATAATTACCTAAATGGCGACCAAGTTAAGTGCAAAGTTACATTAGCTGACGTGTTGACGATTTTACGTTGGGAAATTAAAGTAATGGTCCATTTCCCGTTTCTATTAGTATGTCGCCGTGGGCAAAACAAGGGCTTAGATAATTGTATCTTTTGAATATAACTTTAATATAACTTTAATACTAAATAACTTTTGAATCTATCACGATCACTTTCAAAGGTATCGTGCGACTTTAGAGTGGAATTGTCTAAGTTTTAAATCACAATCGTTAACAGAATGGATCAGTCAAACAAAACGCCAAACAAATTGAATGCCTGCCTGCTGGTATCTTGCATACAGGACAATTTTTAAATAGCTTTTTTCCTCAAACACCCCAACTTTTTAATGTGATTTCCAACAACTTTTGTTCTACAGCTTCGGTAAAAGCGCAATATTTCGCAAATGTGAGTAGGAAAGGCTGGAAAGGTGGTAGAGAGTGGAGGAGTACGAAAGCGCACCGCGCAGGCAGCACTAAAATGTTAGCAATGCCCACTTTTAAAGAATAAGAAACGTTCAATAAATAAAAATATCTAGCTTTTCGAAAAGTCGTGGCACAAAAGTTGATGGAAATCACATTCAGACGTTGACGTGTTTCAGGAAAAAAGCTATTTAAAAATTGCCCTGTATAAGTAACAAACCAAAAACGTTGTCGCCGCATTATAACCCTACTTACCCTACTCATATTCTGACTAGGTCAGGTGGAAAAATTATTCACGAATTAAAAAAGTTATCACGTCAGCAGTCGACGTTCAGCACGTTCTGAAATCTAGCTTCTTTAGGCCAATTTCACATTGGTCGTTATTCTCGTTCCTGAAAATCTAACCACGAAATAAATGTGATGTTTTCTTCGACAGCCAAAACTCATCAGGTAATTCCTCGATTGATGGCGCTTGTCCTGATCCTATACTATATTTTTTCTTCGTTCTCTTCATTTTCATTCAACATCCAATCCAGCCCCTCTACCCTTGATGCAATTTTTTTTTACAATTTACAAAAATTAAATTTTTTACTTGAGACGCATTTTAAATTTGTTTGAACAAAATATACTTACCTTTGAATAAATATTACAAAGTATATAAAATCTAAGCATGACTATGCGAATTAAAAGATAATTTTATTAAAAAAACTTCATCGATATGAACGCAATAGCGTCAAGAGTAGCGCCAGCCCTAGAGTAGCCCCAGTACTTGACTACCGCAATCTTCTCCGAATTGTCGCTATACAGATGTAGAGATGTACAGATTTTGGGAAAAATTACCTTGACAACGCTGAGCAGATTGTTTAAGTGCTGAACAAGCCTACTCTACGGTGCAACACCGTACATAAGTCGCGTGTTGCTTACACTGCATTGTGCAGCACACGCGCACATAAATTTTACTTGACAGACAGCTTTAGCCACTTGCCCAGACTACACATTTTACTTTGTCTAACTAAATCATGTAACTAAACGTGAACTACTACCGTGAATAATCACCATGAACTGATAATACTTCTACTTCTTCTTCCACCACCGTCCACCAACTACAACTACAAGTGCTTGTAAGACAGGGTGGGGTCGCACCCTGTCGGAGTTTTACTTTTACGTCCTCATTTTTAAACTAGTGTTCGCCCCGAACTATGAACTCGCGACCCCATATCCGAGCAACCCCTCGACCGATTTGGCTCATGTTCGAACTTAAAAATTATCTTGGCCTCATTTACCTGCCTACCAAATTTCATAACGATCCGACAAAATTTACTCAAGTTATCGTCGAACGAACATTCATACATACACACATGCATACATACATACATACAAACGCCGGATTGTTCCAGTAGACTCGGAGAATTTCGCTCGCTCGTTCAACAATAAGCTACCTGGTTAGCAGGATCGCTTGGGAACAAACCTATCCTAGCGCAACCCAGTTAAAGTGAGCATTCCAACCGCTCTCATTGCAAATGAGCTCCGGCGCCTCCGATGATAGCGCCTCGAATGCCTCGCCTATGGATGCTCCAATGAGCACCAGATAACTTTTAAGAGAGAGAGGAGGGTGGTTATTTTCTAGTACTCGTACCTAAGGTGCTATCGAGCTTTTGTCGAGATTGGAGAGTGGTGAGGATCATCCTACTGACATATGAAATATCTACCTCTTTTACACGTGTGTACTCTACTCAGTTACGTCATGGGTCACTTTGCAACGACAATGGTTTACATCTGTCGACTGTTGGTAAGGTAGAAATAGCGGTTCAACAAATAGTAGCGTGGCGGAAAAAACATTTTTAATTTTGTAGCTAAACTGAGCTGTTTTTGAACCAACGAGCGAAGCAAGCAAAATAAGAGTCTACTGGAACAATCCGGCTCTTGTATGTATTAGGTATGTATGGATTTTTGTTTGTTTGTATGTTTGTACGTAGGTATGTATAGAATGTTCGTTCAACAATAACTTGGGTTTTGGTCGGATCGTCATGAAATTTGGTAGGCAGGGTAAATAATACATTTTTTTTAAGTTCGAACATGAGCCAAATCGGTCGAGGGGTTACGGACACAATATGAGGTCGCGAGTCCACATTTCGGTGCGAACCACTAGTTATTATCCTAAACAACAGAACACCAAATAGACAATTCGGAAGGCAAAGTTTTTTGTTCGAAAGTCCGTTATTGGCTTAATCTTTTCTTTAGACAATATTGAGAAACTATTTTAAATATTTTTTATTTTGGTCCAGTAGTTTTGTTTTTATGCGCTAAAATGTTTTGTTCCTATGACCGCCAACAGTATGCAGACCGTCGCGTGACGTCATAAAACCGTATCTTTGAAACGTTGTAAAATCCAAAGTACTGAACCAAAATAAAAAATATTGAAATTAGTTTCTCAATATCATCTAAAGATAAGATTAAGCCAATAACGGACTTTCAAACAAAAAACTTTGCCTTCCGAATTCAGCTAATTACGCGATTTGCTCGAAAACATAGTTTTGGTGTACTACTTTTTCAAGCAAATCACCTTATTAACTTAATTATTGTTGTTCTGTTGTTTGGATTAAGGAAAAGAATTCTGTTTGAATTTAGGTAAATACTATTGTCGTAAATACTTTACATTGAATCAAAAATACCTTACAAATAAAGACTGTAAACTTTTTTGTGTGTGGTCGATAAAGATGAAGTGAACGCAATATTATATGCATTGTAACAAGTTCTGTCGTGTTCTTTCGACGTTTGTTGTAGCTATGGTCGGCCACAGTCACAGATACCCCATGGCAGTTCTTACCGCGCGCTGCATAATGGCTGCCAATCGAAAAAAAGGGGTATCCTAGCGTGTGGCCGACTGTACCTACTTTTTGATATTGCCCGAATATTCCAGAAATGAGCTATGGCCATATTTAGTTCCCAAGTTTGTGGAGGAGTGTCCTTCCTTCACCAAAGTGGCCACGAACAAAAATGCTATTCTTTTGAAGAATCTTCCCTAAATATCGTGGAGGGCATTTTTCAAGTTTTCTTCGGCAAGTTAAACGTTCTAGTTTGAAAGGTTTCGGCTCTCCAAAGTTTGCGGTCAAGATTCAACACGAGAAATTGGATTTTTGTTCGAATGTTGATCTTATAGAGTACTTTCGGGAGTGCTCTCGAAAGCAAAGAAATATTAGTAGCTGCTACCTAACCAGGTTGTTGAATGTGGGGCAAAAAGTTTGTTTACCAGAAAGGGATGTGATTTATTTATAGCATATTGATTTAAAAAAAATTGAATCTGAATCTGAATCTGTTATCCGCGAGATTTTTGGAAGAAATGTTTATACTTGCGAGTTATTAGAATGAGTTTTGCAAGTACGGACTTAGTAAATTTAATGAAAAAAGAATATCCGGTGGCTTGACACTAAAAAGCTTTGACTATTAAACATTATTAGAATTGATTACTTGTTCAAATAGAAATAGTGCTTTAATAAATTATCTGCATTTATTTTTATAAAAAATACAAAAACACTGTTACATCAGCAGCACTACTTATTAAGGCACTGGGCATAGTGAATTAACCCGCGCGCAAAGAAAAATGCGCAAAATCGATTCCTGTATCAAATACACAAAAAAATCTAAAATGTTCACATATCAAACCCTAGAATTTGTTGAGACCTATCTAACACAGCCAGTTTCATGTTGATATCCATAACAGATTGCAAGATATTTTGTTTGAAAAAAAGTGCACCGCCTTTTTTTTTCTTCCAAAATATCTTCAAAACGTTTATGAATCTCAACACAAAACTGGCTGTGTTGTATAGGTCTCACCTAATTCTAGGGTTACATGTGAAAATTTTCGATTTTTTTAGTGTATTTGATACAGGACTCGATTTTTACCCGACTACGCGAAGCAAAAAGGAGGGTTATGATTTTAGCAGCGTATGTATGTATGTATGTATGTATGTATGTATGTATGTATGTATGTATGTATGTATGTATGTTTGTGTGTTCATCTGTTCCCTCGCAGAGCCTAAACTACTCGGCCGATTTCAACAAATGAGGTGTCGTTGGATTTGTCTTAATCACCCAGGTAACATAGGATAGTTTAATTTTGAAAAAAACCAAGATGGCGGCTGTGCTGCGCCCTAAAGTGGTAAACCTAAAAATAAAAATTATCGGATACCATCTTCATGGGTATTAAATGAAAGGGCTTTAAAAGACCTTTTCAAAAATGTATAACACATGTAGCGTCAACATAACAAATAGAACAAAAAATTCCAAAATGTGTTTTTTTTTGCCCTTCTTGGTTCTATTCTGGGTGATCGTCCAAAATGACTTACTAAAAAGCTCAAAAAAAAAAAATAGAAGTTTTAAAACTAAAACCCGACTACTAAAAGGCTTAAAACAAGACCTGTTTATCCTTAAAATAGACTCATAGATAATTAATCGTAGTCGGAGGACACCACATTCGCATTTGAAAAACCGATGGCCTCCGACTACGATTAATTATCTATGAGTCTATTTTAAGGATAAAAAGGTCTTGTTTTAAGCCTTTTAGTAGTCGGGTTTTAGTTTTAAAACTTCTATTTTTTGTGCATTTTTTTTGGCGCGCGGGCTATTCACTATGCACCACGCCTTAATTGACACTTCAAGCACGCACACAATAACACACTCTTAAAGACACACCATCATTGGTTTATTATTAAAATTATCAATTTTAAATAGTTTTTTACGTCACATTTCGTTTTGAGTCACTGTTCACTTCACGGTGTTTGAGTCACATTGTATAAACCATCATAACTATGATGGTGATGATGATACCTGTTGTAAGTTCTTCTTTTTGACCTGAAAAAAAAGGGTATTTTTATTAAAGGTGCTAAGTAGATACCCAAAACCTAATAAATTTATTTTGGAAGACATTAAACGGTGCGATCTCTAAACATAACCAATACTTTTTCATTAAAAAAAAATCCATCGCATCGGATTCTGAAAATCTCAGGTTCTCAGGACAAATAAAATACGGCAAGAAAAATAGAGAGGCCCCTAAAATAGCTGTGCCTACAAGTCCCTTTATGATACCTGAGGTACAAAATTTTCTATGACAGAAGGTTAACTCACTACTAGTAAGCTCATAACCTAACGGACTCGTTGCTGCTGCTAAATAGCCAATTTATTAAAATTTTATGAATCATTGCGTAAAAAACTTAATGCTCCAGTAGTGCCAAACAATATTAAGGCGCAATAGGTCTCACAACTAGCGCTGCCAATGCAAAAAACATCATATCTTTTTGGATGCGTTTTTAGCAAAAAACGCTCCTGCTCTTTTTCGAGGCGAGGCTTAACACGCAATAGCTTAACTATTTTTAGGACCTAAGTTTTGGATTCCAGTATTGGATTTCCCACTTTAAAATGCCACTTTTGGCGTGAATCGATTGAATTCGTAGGTTCTAGGATCTGGAATCCAAACCTTAGGTCCTAAAAATAGTTAAGCTTCGCGTTGAGAAATCGCAGGAGCATTTTTTGCTAAAAACGCATCCAAAAAGAAGATATTATGTTTTTTTTTCATTGGCGGCGCTAGTTGTGCGTCGTATTTCGTTTTAAATGTTGCCAAAAAAACAACTTTCTTGATTTAAAAGGTCCTGTCTTGCTGAAGGTGGTCGGTTAGTAATTCAATACAAACTACTTTTTAGGGTCTCATAGTAAAAGTGAGAGCCGCGCCCTGTATGAGCTGGGGCCTGAGTCTGTAACGTAATGGTGCTTCGATAAGCTCCCAGTTGTAGGCTTCAATTACGATTTATTCATGCTGTCCGTCCTAAAACAAAGAATATTCTGATTCTAATTCTGGGGGATTAGTTCGCCGGTTGTAGGAGAAAGACGAGGAAAACCCGGTTTTGTCCTTCTACTGGGAACTTTACGACACGCCATTGCGTTACAGACGTGTTAGGTATCCTAGCGTGTCGCTTTACAACACATAATCTGGTGTGCTGACTTTTGGGAAGTGGACATTCTGGGAAGTGGTATTTTTGGGAAGTTGACCTTTTGGGAAGTGGTCGTTTTGGGAAGTGGTCCTTTTGGGAAGTTGACCTTTTGTACCGGAAGGGCTTTCCGTAAATTCTGAGTAAGCATTCTGTACTGACTGTTTTTTGCCCTCGGCAGTTTCGTATGGATTCGACAGGCCTATGAAAATAGCGAGCTCACCTTTTTTTCACATCCTTGTCAAAAAGTTTCCCTTAGTTGCTGACAACGACTAGGAGGGCGATCAAATGGTTTAGTTTGAAAGATAAAGGGACGAATGTATAGCTTGTTGTGACACCCAAAGTTGTAACTTTCGTAAGCAAGCACTGCATATTTCCCGTAAGTTATTAATATTTTTGTCAATCCTATTGCATGTAAAGGTCATAGTCGATTGCATGTAAAATTCTTAAAGCCTGCAGTAGGTGCATGAGTAGAGTGCACGCAGTATGACGTTTTCTACACGAGCGACGAAGGCAGGCAGCGCATCGTTGGTGTGATTACTGATTACCGCAAAATACTTCGTCAAGGCGCCGAAAGTGGAACATTTAAATTTAAGTCTTTTTCTTATTCGTGTGAGAGTATCAATCGTATCAAATTATAGTGCATGTTTCACAACCGCTATGGCTTTGGGTGTTGATTTCAGCAGCGCTTCGGAAGTGCAAGATAGTGCAGAGTCTGGGTGCTGAGGTGCTGGGTGTTAAGGGTCTGGCCACCAGCGCAGTTGCGCTTGGTGGCAGGCATCCCTATGTTCATTAACTGACTTGAAAAAGGTAATCTCGTGCGCCCTCGCCAGTAAGTACTCTGCCAGTGCAAAAAGTCCTGCTCAGTGAAGTATTTAAATTGTACTACCTAGATACAGGCCTGGTTTCTGGGTTGAGAATTTTACTAAGCACATACTTACGTATCGCTCTGTCACGCTCTTTTGTTTGAAATCTGCAGAGACAGGACGATACTTACCCATTAGCTTAGTAAAATTCTCAACTCAGAAACGGGGCCATAATATCCCGGAAGCTACTTACAGAGCGTGTCTCCGTGGATCCTCCATCGCTGCGCCCCGCGATACAGCGGAAGTCACCTCCACGCACAGCACTATTAGTTGATTATCACAGGAATACCTGGGGAGGAGACAAACGGATGTCAACACGAATGAAGGAGTACCAACAGATTACTTTAGTGCAACGATGATAGGTATTGTTGTAGATTTCACCGGTGGTACAAGAATACTTAAGGAACTTTAATTTCGACATCTAATTATGCTCAGAATAAATTCTGAAGCGGTAGGGCATTTCAAAATATATTTAAGGATAGGTATACAAGTGATTTCATCACTATCATCATAAGCAGCCTCTATTGGCATATGCATCTCCTAAAAGTTGAAGGTTTGCTGCCTTTCTTATCAAGTAGTTACCCGCCTCGCCTGTTCGTTGATGCCATCCGCCCAGTGCCTGTCCATTCTTACTTTGTGACCGGGAACCTAATAAAGTTTTGTAAAACAAGTTGATAATAATAAATAGGTATCACTCACATCTCTTGTCCCAAAAGCTTATAGCTCAAAAGAGACGAGGCGAGTCCGTAGCTGTCTCGTCCATTGTTGCGCCATTCCCCACAATGCGCTGACGTATGGGTGCCATTTGAGCTGCCCCCGTGCCATACCACCTTCTCTGGCCTGAAAATACGCAAATCATCCAGTCACGTTAGACATGAAGCAAGGGTGTTAATGTGTTAGTCACGCTGTGTATAACGATGCCAGCGTGAGACATCGGCTTTGTTTGGCCAAGAACAGAATTATCAATGAAGAAGTGTCAGGATTTGAACCCGACAACCTTCTTGCATTCCGTGCAGGCCGCTCTACCAATTGAGCTACCGAGTACTGTCTTTGCGAATTTTCCTGTCCCGAGCGAATTTTTTAACCTTATAAAAATCTTTATAAAAGTTCCCTAGCACGGGTTAGTGCTTTAGAAAATACAAGAAGAAGTGTCAGCCAAATGGTTTTTCTTCTTTTCATTTTTCTGGTGCATCTCTACTACTTATACAAGAATATGAGATCAATATCAGCCACGTTCTGAAATAATAAACTCCTTACATCGCATAATACAAAATAAAAATATTACTGCTTACCAAATAGGATCAATCAAGATGTTCCGTCCACTAAAACTGTAGATGGGTATTCTTGAAATGTCAAAAGGACCTTCAGATCCATTGAACAGGCTGGCCCAGGAGTCAAAGAGAACATCGCGGCGAAGGTTGACTACTGGCAGATGCCGATCTGAGTCTTTGACTAGATTTTGAAGATTTTGAGCACTGGAAAGAATAAGTTTAAGTTTGAGAATTCAGCCCAGAGAATTTTAGCGTCTGACTCAAAATATCAGCCTCCAAATCGTCTGAGGACCCGCTCGAAGCAAGGAAAATATGGTTTGGATGGGGTTCATGCAAGGCAATATTTAATTTGATTTCCAAATTATGTTCCAACTCTCATCTAGTAATCAGAAAAAGCTTATAAGGGCATATTGTAACGCAGTAAGCGTTTCAGAATTTTGGTCTGAAATTATAATAGTAGGTACAATGTTTTGTTTTGCAATCGAAGAAGTTTGCGTTAGAGTTTTTCCAACTCGGTTACTTCAAAAGTGTCAATACGTGTAGACCCAACTAAGGATAATCTAGGTCTGAGTGGTAATTTCACCAATCAAGTGGCAGTGAAGCTTGCCACTGGATGCTGCTTAAATAATCTAATTGGATGTGCAGGCCTACGTTTTTCAAAGTTTCACCGACTCTTACCTAGAAGCTAAAAATGCTGCAAAGGTACCACGAGCCCTCCTCGATTGCCTGTAGCAGTCGTTGTTAGCTGCCAACGTGCCTGTCCGATCGGCAGAATACATGTTCCCTGCGTAAGGTGAGTTAAGAGCTACTAAGCGTATCTGAAATTTAAAAAAAAGAGGTTACAAATCATATCACTTCTTGGACTGACCCTTTTTGGTTTGTGAAACAGGAATTCAAAATTCCCAAACACTTTGGGTTGAGGTATCGGTCGCAATCAAAATGAACTACTCAGAGATTTTCAACTTTGATTTGATATGAGGTAAATAACCCTATATTTTGTCGCATAGGGTCAACTGCTGAAAATTTGTACATGTGAAATCAAAATAAGACTTACATAGCCATGTTCCAAGTTGACTTCCCTTAGATTTGAAGGTCGTCTGAATGTGGAGTGTGTTTGAGTCAACGTGGTAGGAGTCAGTCTCAATGGCGCCTTATGCACACTGTTATAGACATCAGGATCTCTGGTTTCTAATATGGATCCCATCTGAAACACCAACAAAATAAACTTTTAGTCAATGAATTAACTAATTCGGGTAATTGATGAACCTGAAGACCTGAAAATTGGATTAGGCAGGATTGAGTTGCACGATTGGATGCACTTATGCTTTCACTGTATTGGGTCACAAAATGTCTGGATTTTATTGAAGTAAACAGCTGGGTGCATACAATCGAATATCAGGTTAATCCGATTATGGGCTAAGATGCAATTACCTACCACAACATACTGCCAGCCGTCTTCAACCCTCAACAAAAGCGTTTTCTCTCGAATCACATAGGCTAAAGTTCCCAAACTAGTCTTGGAAGTCCTTTTCATCAAAGCTGTGGTCGTTTTGTAAATGACTGTTCCGCTCATATGGCCGTCATCATCTTCGTCTTCATCATCTAAAAAGAAAGTTCATCTCAGAATAGTATGCTACCGTGGGCAACTGGAAAGTCACCACACATATTGGTAGCATGGGCCACTCTGAAGTCTTAGTGAACAATATGAATAAAGCAGAGATTTGAATAAAGCACGAGCCGAGGGTGAACTAAATACAAACTCATCACCTATAAATGGAAATGTGTTAGAATAACGAGCTAGTATCGTCGAGGGGTTATATGATTTTGTCTATCAAATTCTCAGTATCAGGCCCTTTGCTATTCTTTATGTATTTTTTTATAAAAACTTACTAGAGCTCCGTTTGCCTTGAGTCGTCGAATATACCGTCTGCTGCACAAAACCGCCAGGCTCTCCTTTTGGGCCAACTATTGATAGACCTGGTGACCCTGGTGGTCCGGGAGGACCAGGTGAACCAGGTGGTCCGGGTACTGTGATGGGTGGACCTTCGGACTTGGGGCCCGGTGGACCTGGCTGGCCGGTCGGTCCTGCTGGACCTCTGTCTCCCTTATCACCCTTTTGTGTTTTCACCTGGAGAAAACTTGAATGTTATTTGCTGTGGAGATTTGTAGGAAAGAAAAAATGCAGCCAAGTTTGTAAGAAATGGTATTGTGTCACTATTCACGTAAATGTTGGTAAACAATGAAATAAAAAAAATGCATAATTATGTGTCACGACGGCTGAAGTATAACAATATTTTTATGGGAGTAAATAAGTTGCTATGCCAGGTGCTACAATCACACTTTAATAGACTTTGAGAAATTATTGGGAAATTCATGTTTTTTTTCTATAAGTTTAATAATAATACGAGGATAATTTAAAAGTGTATTAACACAAAATTTTACGAGAGCATGATAGATTTATTGTCTGTCAGAGCTGAAAGTAATGTTTGTCCATGTTAAATTTTTTTCAATACCACAATTATATTTTCATTGGGGATACTTGAAATATCACCATAGTGCCTAAGGACTATAATCTCGAAAAAACCGAATAAAAATTTTCAAAGTCGCTGGCGAGTGCCTTACGCTCCATTTTATAAAGTTGCGATACTTGCGATCATAAACGTTGCGTTTGAACTTTTCGAATCGTTTAGAGGTGGAACGGTGTTTACTAACCTCTTTCACGACTGGAGTGGCGCATTCTCCTTTCGCGCCCCTTTCACCTGCATGTCCTTTTTCCCCGCGTGGTCCTGCAGGTCCCTAAAATGAACTTTATTTTAAATTCAAATTTGAATTTCGACTCTTCTCATATTCAGGGTAATTTTTAATTAGCTTTATTCTTGAAGCAAGTCAACAGGTAAATGTAATTTCAAACCATTTTTATTCTATATCCTTTCAATTTTTTTTTTGTATGGCAAAATTAAATTGTGCTTTCAACAACAAAGTCGTAGAACAAAGTTGTTAGAAATTAAATATGTGCCTCCTGTATAAAGTGATGCATGTCGACGTAGGTATACGGTGTGCGTGTTTTTACTGATAGGTACACAGAAAACCCGTTTTCGTGATTCAGGAATAACGCTAATTAAAAATTACCCTGTAAAAATAAAGGCAGAAAGATCTTACTCTTGGTCCGTGGACGCCGGTTTCTCCTCTGTGACCTTTTGGGCCGCCAGGTCCTCTGGGACCTTGTTTTCCTGATGAGCCAGGTGGTCCTCGAGGTCCAGATTTGCCTTGTATTCCACTTTCACCCTTTTCTCCCTGAAATAAGACGTCGTTTTTAAAGCAAAATAGAAGTTAAAAACTAAAACCCGACTACTAAAAGGCTTAAAACAAGACCTGCTTATCCTTAAAATAGACTCATAGATAATTAATCGTAGTCGGAGGCCATCGGTTTATCAAATGCGAATGTGGTGTCCTCCGACTACGATTAATTATCTATGAGTCTATTTTAAGGATAAGCAGGTCTTGTTTTAAGCCTTTTAGTAGTCGGGTTTTAGTTCTATTTTTTTCTATTTTTTTTTTTGTGCTTTTTAGTTAGTTATTTTGGATGATCACCAAAAATAGAACCAAGAAGGGCAAAAAAAAAAACAAATTTTTGAATATTTTGTTCTATTTGTTATGTTGACGCTACATGTGTTATACATTTTTGAAAAGGTCTTTTAAAGCCCTTTCATTTGATACCCATGACGATGGTATCCGATAATTTTTATTTTTAGGTCCACCACTTTAGGGTGCAGCACAGCCGCCATCTTGTTTTTTTTCAAAATTAAACTATCCTATGTTACCTGGGTGATTAAGATGAATCCAACGACACCTCATTTGTTGAAATCGGCCGAGTAGCTTAAGCTCTGTGAGGGAACAGATGAACACACAAACATACATACATACATACATACATACATACATACATACATACATACATACATACATACATACATACATACATACATACATACATACATACATACATACATACATACATATATACATACATACATACGCTGCTAAAATCATAACCCTCCTTTTTGCTTCGCGTAGTCGGGTAAAAATACCAAGTAGTTCATAGATTACAGGCGTGGTCATAGAAGAACCGGAACGCGACCGTCAAAATTAATCTATGCTAAGCGAAATATGAACTCTGCATCAAGCAGCGTCTATCAAGGTACTGTACAAAGTCGTATCTTGAGATTTTTTGGCCATATAACCCGACAAGACAACAACTCCATTGAGCGCACTGTAATGCAGGGAAGGGTGGAAGGCACTAGAACACGGGGAAAACCACCGATGCGATGGACTGACCAAATCAAGACCACTGTGGGGAAAACAATGTATGAATGCACCCGGGCAACCTCTGACCGAGCGCGCCTTACGATGCCACGCCATTTATCATCAGCCACTGATAATACTGCATGTGGACCACAACCGCTCTGACAAGAGCGTAACGACGAAGAAGAAGAAGCGAAATTTGACAGTCATGTCTCGGATCTTATATGGGCACACCTGTAAGCGGCATCTATGAAGTGTTTTGAAATATTTTTTGTTCTTTGAAAACGACTCATTGCAATACCCTTAAATATTTTGACAGTAGACTGAATTAATTCCTTTTTTGGCTAAGGAAACATAATGTTTGGACAAAAAACATATAAACTAAAGACGTACAAAGTCTACAAACATACGTAATACGTCTTTGATAGAAAAAAAATTGTAAATCTTTTAGAAAAGTCACATACCTTTACAGGGCTTACAACAATCGGTGCGTCTTGATGCTGTTGTGTTATGGTAGGTCCTTGTTCTCCTTTGTCTCCCTAAAATAAAAACATATGCCATACTTATATTTTTTTATCATATACCTAGTTATTTGGCAGAACGTGCAAACTGAGGTGAGTCAACAAAGGGTCAAAGATTCATATTTGATTAATTTGATGGTAGAAAGTAATCTCCTTTAAGTTTGATCTGATTGATTCATTCATAAGGTATATAATTTGTTAAGGCGCGGTGCATAGTGAATAGCCCGCGCGCCAAGAAAAATGCACAAAATCGAGTCCTGTATCAAATACACTAAACAAATCGAAAATTGTCACATATCAAACCCTAGAATTAAGCGAGACCTATCTAACACAGCCAGTTGTGTTGAGATTTTTTTTGCGCGCGGGCTAATTCACTATGCCCAGCGCCTTAAGATGATAACCTAGGCACAACTAGCGCCGCCAATGAAAAAAATCATATCTTCTTTTTGGATGCGTTTTTTGCTAAAAACGAAACGTCACAATGAAAATCCCTAGTTATCGCTAGTTGAGCCTAGGTTTAGGCCTTAATCTCTGTTGATGCTTACCTTACTTCCAGGTTCCCCTGTCTGTCCTTTATAGCCCCTCAGTTTCTCGATTATAGCTTCAACTGCAAAATAATCATTAAATTTGTACGTTAAACTGGCGAATGGTCGGTCAGCGACATGCATACCTAGATATCCCATAGTAGCTCTTATCGCGAGCGACATAAGTGCACCAATCGATGAAAAAGGGGTATTCTAGCATTACGCTGAGTGTAATGAATGACCCAGGAGGCCTAAACAATAGTGTGTAGTGAAATTCCCAAGCTGTTATGGATAACAACAAATGAAAAATTATGTGTAGATAGTAGCTTTTACTTGATGCTAGTGTACCTACTGCTAGAGCATTTTCTCGATTCTTTTAGTGCAGGGATTCCCAAAGTGGTCGGTTTCCTAGGGGTCGACATAAACGAAAACTGATTTTGGGGGTCGACGAGGTCTAAAAATCGACCCCTATTCAATTAACACAATGAAGTCAACTTTACTCACTTAACCAAGTGCAAAGTTTTCCAATTGGTACCTTAGTACCTAGTTATTTTGTATCAATAGTAAAAAACTAAAGATAGGCCCCCTTATTAATAATAGTCTGCTAACTTAAAGCATTGCTAATTCTCACTCTGTCTTCTTCTATTGACCTAAGTCAGAATGAAAAATAACACTCTGCAGCAGCTGTTTTAAGTTAGCGGACCATTATGAATAAGGGGGTTGATCTTAAAAGTAGGTAATTTAGCCATGGGGGTCTAAGGTAACAGTTCATTTTGGAAAAGGGGTCACTTGTCAATAGTTTGGGGATCCCTGGTTTAGTGTACCTATCTGATACCTAAAGGAATTTAATATTATTTGCGCGCGGGCGGATTCACTTCTAAAACATCCTAACTCTTTTTATAGGATAAACTACTGGTCAACAGGATGTCATTTTTGTAAAAAAAAGTTGAAAAAATCAATTTTTATTTTATAACCTCAAAATATAAAATTTTTCAGAACTTTTTTGTTTTTTGGTATCAGATCAAATTTAAAAATATGTTTGTGTGTGTAGGTGCATATGCATAGGTTGAGTTGTTAAAACATTGTGAAAGTCAATGGTAACAATATTTTAAAAAATACCTTTCTCCAGCCACGGCGTTCACATTTTATTTAGTTATTTAAAAATAAACGGAACGTCATAGAGCTAAAAAAATATTTAGATTGTGATCCAGATCACCGGGTGCTATTACCCTGTAAAAAGAGTTAGGTTCTTTTGTAACACCTTGTATACGTCGGGTTAGCCGACTAGTTCTCAGTGAGAGATCGATTCCCATGGTGAAACATCGTCTCTCCTCCTTGACTAAGACTTTCGGACGAGGTCGAAACTAATCAGCTATCCCGACGTTAATAAATGTGTGTGAAACTGTTAAATGTATAATTAATAACACCCTTTTTCTCAATCTTCATTATTATAGTTTTTAATTAACTACCTAGTCAAATGACTTTTGTGGTATTTATCTAACTCTTCATTTTCATTACATTTAAAACGGTTTTGTTTCATATAATAGCCCAATATACCTACCTGTGTTTTTCACACAGAAAGTAATATGGCCGGAGGCAGTATGTTTTGCAATCCCGGATGTCTGTAAGGCCTGTAAGATCAATCACAGTTTAAACCAAAAAGGCTAGTTTAAACCCTATCTGTCGATTAATTTTCATACAAAATGCGAGGTTTAATTTAAGATCTGAGTTTAAACCTGTGATTGATCTTACGGCACTTAGTAGTAATACCTAATACCAGAGGCCCACACAATCTGTTGGCTTTCATGAATGGAAAATAAACGAGTGGCACAGCCCTTCCGTTAAAAATAAAAACAAATTAATAAAGTTTATTTTTAATTTTTAAATGCTTAAATTTGCTCGAAGCACGCAGGTACGTTGAAAGAACGTTTCCACGTTTTTTTTTTTCAGGTCAAAAACCATATTTTATTATATAGGGCCCATTATTTCGTCGCCAATGTTCAAGTTCCAATTAAAATTACTCATCTACTTTTTATAAAAACGCAGACAGAGGATATTGGGGCGCACAATATGAACTTGCGTAAGTACATTACTTCCGCCTAGTTACGTAAACGACGAAACATGTACAGCAAATAAAAGATAAGGGAAGAAAAGAAAGGGAAAGTGATTGAGATAAAAAAGATACGCCGATGCGTTTCGTCCGACCGAAAAATGACAGGGCCTGGATAAGGAGGGGGCCAATAAAACCGATACTGCCAAAAAATGTTTAGGGATTCAATCTACTTACGTTATGAGGTTTACGTGACCCAAATACTGTAGGACTGTATGCCGACCATTTATATTTCCAAAGAAGAATCGGGCGGATTATCTATACATAAATAACAGTTTGGTCAGTGAACTCTGAGGTCAATCCAATATTTGGTTGCCGTAAATCCCCAATCACATATTCCGGCCAGAGAGTTACATATAAATACATAATAGCCTCTGAATGAGGTGGTAAAGAAAACTTGGTGCACTCTTGCTTCAAAAGGTATGCTGATTTCAGCACTTGTGATTAGAAAATGCCTTAGAGAGTGTTACGAAAAAAGTTCTGTAAAACTTTCATCAATACTAATAACTTTAAATACCTGCTGCACCAAAGGGCGCAGCTTATTTGTTTTTCGAGATTTGTTCAAGTCTGGAGTCTTCATTTAAGTATAAGTCTGGAGGGCGCTCTGCAACACCACTGGTGTTACATATTATTGTGTTACAGGTAACATCATTGTTTTGCGAATTATATGAATACATCAATATCATACCGGTTTAATTTAACTGACTGATTGTTAACCCTTTCACGCACAAAATCGAATGGGAAGTTATTGTAGCAGTTTTAGTGAATCAATAGATTCATTTTGGTCTTATTTTACTATACTTATCATAAAAACTATAAAAAGTAAGGTAGTTTTTTTGGAAATCCTTGGGACAGCCGTGTCCCAATATGCGCCAAGTGACGCAATTTTTAGTCAATGTTATCTTCATAAAATACGAAATATTTGAGAATACTGAGGTAATTAATAGTTAATATGGCCAACTTAATGAAATCACAAGATTACGTTATCAAAAACATTTTAGCTGAATAATGAAGTGTCAAACTGCTTTTGTATCTTGCGAACTAAGTCGATCGTTAGTTTGTACAAAACAAAAGTCGGTAGTTAATTCAGTATGAGGCATTGAGTCTGTCTAGGACGGTCTCTCACGGCTTCAGATTCTTTATGAAACATTTCCCGAGCAGAGTATATTGCTTTTACACAAAGGATTATTGCAAAACTTACCTACAGCGGGGTCCGCGTCTGGGTCCAGTAAAGTAGACAGTTTTGCTGATTTTCCGGGTGGACCGGGTACACCTTGGTCACCCCTATCACCTGAAAGTATTAATTGTAAATGGTGAATCAACGAACCGCCAAGTAAAATGAGTATTGACTTTTGTTGAGTTTTACATATTAATATGATGAAGCAGAAGCCCTGATCAAAATTGTAAAATGCAATAAGAGGAAAAAAAAAGAAACAAAAGAATAAAAAGAAAAATAAACACACGTAATAACACACCCTTACGCACACACACATACACCCTCACACGCACCCTCACACACACACACACACAAACACACACACACACACACACAAACACACACAAACACACATAAAAACACACCCTCACACAATCTAAATTTAAGTTAGTTAGTTAATTAATATAATTTATTTTTTTCTATGCTACTTGGTAAAAATTGCAACCACAATCCACAAACCTTTAAAAATGTTACATTTAAACAAGAAGGTTGCAAATACTTGGCTTAAGTTCTAATATTTAATTTTATAAAATGTCTCCCTCAGGACAGGCTTTGCCTTTGAGGGGATTAGTCACACTGTAAATGCTTACAAACCTTTCTGGTAATTAATTTATTTTATTTTATTTTATTTTATTATTTCTTTCCTGTGGGCTACGCCGACTAAGGTCCACTTGCGTCAACCAGGGTTAGCCAGTTAACTCCGAGTTAACGTCAATAATTGTATGGAAATGTCGAATTAACTCGGAGTTAGTTCGCTAACCCTGACTGACGGACAAGTCCGCCTAAGCAGACAGGATAGTACCTACAGTTTGCTCCATCTAACCAAAGTCCAAGGCATTGTAGCTTACGCGATGCCACTGGACGCTGATTAAATTATCTGTAACTACTTTTATTTTTGTGTAAGAATCTCTTTTTAGTAGCATCAGTAAAAACAATATCAGAAGCGACACCTTTATCCATAAAGTAAAAATATTATTGGTATCATAGAAGAAAAAAAATAATATAAGTACCTCTTAAATACTTTTTACACAACAAGTTGAGATATCATAGGTCTGTACCTTTATCACCCCGTTCTCCATTCTGACCATCAGTGCCTGGCTCTCCATTATCACCGCGATCACCTCGTTCACCTCTCGGACCTTCGTCTCCTTTGTGACCCTAGAAATAAAGGTAATCGTGAGCGGCGACCTCAGGAGATGTTGTGGGACTTTTAAATCGGAAATCTTACTTGGGAAGCCCAACTTATTTACTGGCCTTTTTCCTGGTATAGCTGTAATAAATGTCCAAGTCCCCCATTAATCTGTCGTTTGCATATAATCAACAAATTAATAGACACTAGGAAAAACAGCCATTGAATATTATCTGATTTCATTGATTTTGGTGTCAATCGATTTAGCAGATTTTAATCTAATCTATGTACAAACAAACATTTTATGTTTAAACTGTTCAAACGCCTGCAGAAACGAATAACACCATAAAAAATAGTTAGTTTGTATCAGAGTGAGCACAGTACACTATCCTCTTATATTATGTGGTTAATTCGTTACCTGATCTCCTTTTTCGCCTTTATTGCCTTGAGCTCCCTTTTCACCCTTGGCACCATCAGCTCCCTTAGGTCCTATGGGCCCTTCGGGTCCTGGTAATCCTGTTTCGCCCCTTTCACCAGGTACTATGACTTCGTTTGATCTCTCTATTTCCTGTTGAAAATTGACAAACATTGTTATTGCTAGCTCAATATTTCGAGAATTCTGATTGGTAATTTAAGAGTGCCATTAATAGTCGTCGACTCAAGATCGAACTCAAGTAGGTGATCTCAGAAAAGTCAAATGCTAATGTCAAGCCTTGGCTAATATCAATGTCAATCTCAAGATAGTGTCTAATTATATGCTGACAACTACTCAAGTTTGACATTAGCCAAGGCTTGAAATTAGCATTTGACTTTTCTGAGTTCACCTACTAGAGATCGAGCTCAAATAGGTGATCTCAGACGACTATTAATACCACCCCAAGATTCGTTTGAAAGAAAGTAAAGGTAGTGTTTTTTTAATGTAATTTCAGATGGCACTGGATGCGAAAGACCGAGGAGGGTTGCGTAAATGGGAAAAGGCCTATACCCAACAGTGGGCAAATGTGGGCTGAAAATGATGATGATGATGAATTTAATTCTTCTTTTTATGTCTTGATTCTTGCACCTTAATGACAACGATTATGAGCAAAAGTAATGAGGTACAATGTTGTTCAGCCATATTTTTTCATTACATGGCATCGTTGGTGGCTTACATATTTCAAAATGGTTGCATACCTTTAACGCAGGGCCAGGTGGACCTGGTGGCCCTTGTAAGCCTGGTGTACCATCTTTTCCAGGCTCACCCTTTGGTCCAACAATCCCTTGTGGTCCAATGTCACCCTTTTCTCCGACGTCACCTTGCGGACCATCTTTACCGTTTTCACCTTGATCACCCTGTTTATGAAAAAAAAACTTTTAATTAATATTTATGATATTGTAGGTACATCTCCCACTAGTTCGGAAAGAGAAGGGGTGCCCACTGCGGATTGGTGGATTTTACGTTGAGAGCGTCGTTCATGTTGTTCGTTGTTGTTTTGTTCGTTCGTTTGTTTGTTTGTTTGTTTGGTTGTTTGTTTGTTTGTTTGTTTTTAAGTTTGTTATTTTTAATTAGTGGATTATACCTGATCTCCACGCTCTCCTTGTGGTCCTGTAGGTCCTGGGCTTCCATCTTCTCCCGGCGGTCCCCTCAGTTCTGTCATTGTTTCCAATATTTGCGATACCATGTCACGTGAACACTCACACTGTTAATAAAGAGGTGGATGATTTGAAAAATGGTTAAGAAACGTACGGTCGGCCACAGTCTAAGATACCTTATGGCAGCTCTTATCACGTGCAGCATAAGGGCGCCAATCGAACAAAAATGGGTAGCCTAGCGTGTTAAAAATAAATATTGTTATTTTTTTATGAAAAACTTAAAAAAAACCCATATCAAACTGTATTGAATTGGTACTTAAATTGATTCATTTTATATTGATTTAAGTTCTCTCACTTACTGAATCTGGCTCGGGCGCTGAAAATATAAAAGTAAAATTAAGTTGGTATTTATTTAACTAAGTTTATGTGAAATTGATGAATATTTTTTTACTTACGTGGTGCTATTGGTGGAGGTGGAGATTCTTGAAATGCTGAAGTAAACTGTAAAAATGGAGTCAAATGAATAAATATTTACAAAATAATTTTGCAAAAAATGCACTAAGCATTATTGAAATTCATTCTTGGCACGGTCCCTATTAATTTGCCAATCAGTAACTGAAGCACTGCTACGTCGAGTAGTCACTTCACCCATCTAGTGTGAGTGAAGGTGCCACTGGACGCTGTATAAATCATCTCATTGCTACGACGCAAAGGCCTTAGTTCAGCCGAAGCATTGAAATTTTGAGTGTTAAATAATATCAATACACACATACATAATAATAGGTAGTGATCAAAATATCAATACATAAATAGAAAATTGTGGAAGAAGCCAAAACCAATTCAGACCAATTGAACAAATAGGAGTTAGAAACAAAACGTATGATGATGATGATGATGATGATGACCGTATTAATTTTGATTATAAATTTTGGTTCCACTTACTTCAGAAAGATTCTCTGGCGGTGTCTCGCCCTATAAGTTCAGACATTGAATAAACAACTAATTTAGTTTAATCTAATTAACAGAAATTAAACATAAATAGGTACGTCTTACAAACAAATTATGAATACTCACATCGTCATGTGGATCAATTTCCTGAAAGAAATATGAAGATTTTTTAGTGTTAGCCAACAGTGCCGAAACCAAGACTTGGTTTTACCCGAATGTATGACGATGATAACACAGAGTGCACATTAAAATATGGGTTATTAAGTAATACAAAGTTAACCTAAAGCGTATAAGCATAGTTATCCCGTCCTAATAATGTCATAGTAATGTGTTAAAAAGGCTTCATTTCGTATAACTTACGCTGTATGGTAAATCGTCTTCCTGAAAAAAAATTTACAAAATATCAATTTTATTTTTTGTCGTATTTACTATTTTTTTGGATGAATGATGAAGATCTGAATTAAATAAATAAATAATACAGTATAAGACGTAACTTAATTAAATTATTACCTTACATAGTCCAGTGACATCATTTTCATTTACTTTCGTCATAAGTTTTATTTGTTGGACAAGCCCCTGAAACAAAATAAAATTCCAAATAAAAATATGTAAATTTGATAGGTAGCAAAGGTGGGAGTTTTAAATCGTGAATCGAGTTTTAAAAACCGGACAGCGAGTCAGACTCGCGTTCTTAGTATGGACCCTCGGTGCGTAAGTCGGGCTTGCACTTGGCCTTTTTAAATTTATATATTTTTATTATACTATAAAGTAAGCTCTATAATCACACCAAGTTTGACGCCTATTCATACAATTTCGTTACATAAATAGCGACCCCTATATACCCCGTTTGTTGTTTAGGGATCCCCTTTTGGCATCCTTCGGGTACGGATCCCTGAACAAAAAATGAACGGTTCGATAGAACGGTTCTAAAGATAATTTGTAAACTTTGCTTTCTCGACTAGTTTCGCCATAACATCCATAGCAAAAACCACATGTTTGATACTATAAAGAAGATAAGGTATTAGCGTATCTCCCTTCCACGTATGGTTAGCAATTTAATCAAGAGACCGAATAATGAAATCGTCTCGTAGTCATACACGGGCATGGCGGAGCCGAGCGCTCTCATTTTGCGTTTTTTTGCTAGCGTGTGCTCTAAAAATTCAATTTCATAACACGCGCTTGTTGTCAATAGTGAAACGTACCTAGCTTCAGTTTCATTTAAAAACCCCAGCCAGCCCCCATTCCTGCCACAAAAGAGTGGGCGCTTACTCTTGTGCGCCTTGATTCTATTTAGTAACTAGCAGAATGGAATGAGGGCTATCGTTTTAGTGTTCACTAATTGGCGCAACTGTCACGTAAAACATAAAATTTTACAAAAGTTTTAAAACTGTACCAATGAAACAAATCGAGCAAGCCCCGTTTTGTTCGAAAAAAAAGGATAGTAGCGGGAGAACAACTGTTTGTCATAATTTTATTAATCTCAGGTATTTCAAAATATTCACAACATAATTTTAAATAGAAATAAACCCGCGTAGCCCATACAATCAGTGAGATTTTTGACCTCGCACTACCACTACCGCCCCCTTAGCGGCAAATTCGAGTGCGGTAGTCATCATTCACTGATTAGGGATGGTTCCGGGATGGCCAATCGTCATGGTCTACAAACTCAACCTAGCCAGTGAAGATATTGCCCACAACTTCGTCCACTGACTTTAATAAAAAGTTGCCTAATAGAAGAAGTATATTTTTTCCGCTATTACGTTATCGATGTTAGCGCGGACGCAGTCGAAGGAAAAGTTAGTACATACTTTCGTCATCAGCTGACTGCCAACCTCCAAATATGTAGAGAAGAAGGTAAAGCTTTCTTCATTCCTCATCCAAAGCCTCAAGCCTTTCCTAAAAGTACTTAACAAACATCCAAACATTCATTCATCCAAATAAACTTTTGCGTTATTTGAACGAGCGAGCGAAGCGAGCGAAGTTCTCCGAGTCTACTTGAACAATTCGGCGTTTGTATGTATGTATGTATGTATGTTTGTATGTATGAATGTTCGTTCGACGATAACTTGAGTAAATGAAGTCGGATCGTCATGAAATTTGGTAGGCGGGTAAATGAGGCAAAGAGAATTTTTAAGTTCGAACATGAGCCAAATCGGTCGGGGGGTTGCTGAGATATGGTTCGGGGCGAACCACTAGTAGTTAGTTGTTAGGTATGTTAGTGATGTCATCGTGATGTGAAATGAATCTCTGAAAGTTCATATTTTTTGTTTGATCAAATGTCACGTCGCAGGAGAGTAAAGGCCCCGACTCCCGTCATATTTTTAATCTTCTGCCGCGAACAATGGGGCGGCGTCGACGCAAGGAAAATTGTTCTTACAGATTTTATAACTCTTACTTATTTAAACTCTACTGAAGTAATCAACTTTAAAAGATGAAGAAAGCACTAACCGTGCTAAGGACACATTTTTAGATATATATCATGAATGAAGTTAAAAAAACATCGCTTGAAGACTTCCACACAGGACTTCAACTCGCAACGTCCGGCAAACCGCTGAGCCACCTGTACTGTTTCTATCTACACTAGTGGTTCGCCCCGAGCTGTGAACTCGCGACCCCATATCTCAGCGACACCATATCTCAGCAACTCCTCGACCGATTTGGCTCATTTTCGAGCTTAAAAATTATCTTTGCCTCATTTACTTGCCTACCAAGTTTCATAACGATCGGACCAAATTTACTCAAGTTATCGTCGAACGAACATTCATACATACAAACATACAAACATACATACAAACATACATACATACATACAAACGCCGGATTGTTCCAGTAGACTCGGAGAACTTCGCTCGCTTCGCTCGCTCGTTCAATTATAATACATCTTTATAAATTGCAGGTCTTATACCCAAGTAACATTTTAGGTTGTAGAAAGGTTTTGAACAGGTTCTAGAACCTTTGTATGGAAATCTTCTCGTAAGTCTTAAAACTCTCAATAAAGTTATATTAACCTTGTAATTACCTTCTGAGTGCCAAAAGGGCCCCGGTTTTAGAACCTTTCTGAGAGCTACAGCACAACCTATAGCTCAAATCCAGAACCTTTCGAACTACTTGCATAGAACCTAAATATAACCTTCACAACCTTAATTTAACGTTATTATAAACTTGCAAGACAACTTATAAGTTCTAAATTAGTCTTGGATGTAACTCTATGACAACGTAGAACCTTTTTGATGGATATGAATAAATACCTTTCCAGGACTTACAAGTTTTAAATAGCTTCTGTTTAAGATTTTTTACACAGATTCAAACACTTATTTACAATGGCGTCATTCCTTTTTCGTTCGGCCATCTCTCAAAATGGCTAGATAAGCAAAGTGTTGATAAAAATTATAAGTAGCTTGGTAAAGTCAGGAAATAATCAAAATATAGTGCGATTGGCACTTCATCGTGAAACTTTACGATAATAGTGCTGTATACAAGACGGGCCTTTCATAAGTTAAACATTTCGGATATTTTTTAATAAAATAAAATAAAAAAAATTGGTGATCGGTGGTAAGTCACATCAGAAATCAAACTACTATTCATATGAAAAATATATATTATAAATCGTGTATCGCATGGTATTTGATTACGCTTTATTTAATTAAAATATTGGTTTTGTTTCGTTTTTTTTTTCGTTTTTTAATATTAAATATGGCTGACGTTAGGAAATTACTTGAAAGTATTATGTTTATCCTTTTCAGAACTGTAACAGCTAAGAGCTCTTAAGGTTTTCCAAAATAAGAGCTGAAGGTAATCTCGCGGAGCTACCTCAAACGACAAGGCTGTTTTCAACGCTTCAAGGTTATTACCAGGAGTTGTCCAAGACTTACCAGTTGCGAAAACCACCACTGAGCTAAATTTGTTGCTTTTAAGTTTTGGTTGTAGGGGGACATGCGTTTGACCTTCGTTCAACGAACAGCTACAGGCTGCTCTAAGGGTGGTCATGAACTGAGATCAAAATTGAACTCTGTTTAAACTTAGTATAAAGTGAGTATTTAGTTTAGTGAGATCAATTTTGAAGTTACTTTAACCAACTGGTATTACTGAGTTCAAAATTGATATTATTATTATTCGAATCGAATCGAATCGAATCGAATCAAATCGAATCGAATCAAATCGAATCGAATCGAAACGAAACGAAACGAAACAAAACGAGTCGAATCAAATCGAATAGAAACGAAACGAATCGAATCGAATCGAATCGAATCGAATCGGCTATTGCTAGATTCATGGAACACACGACAGCACGTCAGTTGTTGTAAAATCGCCCGTAACGTAACCGAGCAAAGTGCTAGCGTGTAAGGATCGACGTGCTGTCGTGTGTACTGATTCAAGTATCAAAACTTTAACTGCCTATATCTCCTAAACGGCTAATGCTAGACCCATGTTTACCCATGGTACTCAAAAAAAGGGGCTCGACGAGCTCTACCTGATGAAAGAAACAAAAATAACTAGTAGTTCGCCCCGAACTGTGAACTCGCGACCCCATATAAACTTAACAACCCCATATCTCGGCAACCCCTCGACCGATTTGGCTCATGTTCGAACTTAAAAATTCTTTTAATTTCATTTACCCGCCTACCAAATTTCATAATGATCCGACCGAATTTACTCAAGTTATCGTCGAACGAACATACATACAAACATACATACATACATACAATGTATGTATGTATGTATGTATGAATGTTCGTTCGACGATAACTTGAGTAAATTTAGTCGGATCGTCAGGTGGGCAGGTAAATAAGGTAAAGAGAATTTTTAAGTTCAAACATGAGCCAAATCGGTCGAGGGGTTGCTGAGATATGGGGTCGCGAGTTCAAAGTTCGGGGCGAACCACTAGTTAATAACATTTTATTATTTTTGTTGCTTTCATCAGGTAGAGCTCGTCGAACCCTTTTTTTGAGTACCATAAAAATGGGTCTAGCATTAGCCGTCTAGGAGATATGGGTAGTTAAAGTTTTGATACTTCTTTTTTATTTTTATTTTTTTCTTATATCAGGTAGAGCTCGTCATGCCCTTTTTTCAGAGTACCATAAACATGGGTCTAGCATTAGCCGTTTAGGAGTTATGGGCAGTTAAAGTTTTGATACTTATTTTTTATAAATTTTTAATAACTTTTTATTATTTTTGTTGCTTTCATCAGATAAAGCTCGTCAAGTCCTTTTTTTAGAGTACCATAAACATGGGTCTAGCATAGAGCATGGATACCGGTTTTCGGTAATACCGAAAAACCGGGATCCCGGACTAAATATCTACATTAAAAAAACCGGTATTGTATTATCTTAATACCGGTATTTCGGTATTTTCGGTATTACAGATAAAACTCTGAAACAAGTGTGGAATATCAAAATTTCGCGCGCATGCGATGCGTGCGAGTGCGCCGTGCGGAATAGTGATGTGAATCGGCTTTAGAAACCTACAAAAAAAAACTTTTTTGTAATAACCTATAAGTATAAACGCCGGTTTTTGTTTATTTATTAAAACCTATTACTTTCTTATTTTGGACTGCAGTCCAGGGGCCTTAGCCTGTAACGCAATGGTGCCAAAATAGGCTCCCAGTTGACAGCTTCAATGGGGGATTTTCTGACAGCTTTAAAAAATAAAAAATAGTTATAAAAGCTGTGACAGATGGCGTTGATCCGACATCACAAAGTAAATTCGTGCTTACTTTTTCACTTCATTGCTCTGTGACTTCATCTTTCACCTCATTTCATTTTGGTACGTGAAAAAGTGCACGACTTTGTTATTGTTCTTTTATGAGTGAATGGTAGAACCGGAAACACTACATTTTGCTCCATCACCAATACCTAAATATTGTGTTTGGACGTATCTACGAAGCCCAACGAGCGCGAACTGGCTTATAAAAAACATATCTCGTCGGCGAAATCCAGTTACAAATTTGGAACTACAACTCATGAGCTGTCAGAAAATTGCCCATTACGATTTATTAATGCGGATTGCGGACGGTCCTTTTAATGTTTTTGTAGTACAGCAAAGAATATTCTAATTCTGCAACTTTTTCTCCGAGTGCGCGGACAGTTTGTGAGTGAGTTAGTGTGTGTATTTGTTTTCACGCTAGAAGTGCAGGACGAATTTGCCTGAAGGAATGGAGATTAGAAACCAGACTAACATAGACTATAAATTACGAACTAAATTCGTCTGGTAATGTCGACAACGGAAAAAAAAGTTTACGCGGACGAAGTCGCAGGCAAAAGCTAGTATAAATTAATATTATCGTTCAATTAAATAAACTCACTTATTTTAAATTTTCTATTTGTCTATTTTATAACAATTCAATATTTTTTTATATAACAAAAATGTAATACCGAAAAATACCGAAAAACCGGTATCCCGGTATTTAAAATCTTGCTACCGAATGAATACCGGTATTGGGAAAAGGGTCCGGTATTCCATGCTCTAGTCTAGCATTAGCCGTTTCGGAGATATGAGCAGTTAAAATTTTGATACTTGAATCAGTATGAATCTAGCAATAGCTGATTCGATTCGATTCTATCCGTTTCGATTCGATTACATTCGATTCGATTCGATTCAATTAGATTCCGTTGGATTCGATTCGATTCGAATAATAATAATATCAATTTAGAACTCAGTTTAAAGTAAGTTCAAAATTGATCTCACTAAACTAAGTTTAAACATAGATCAATTTTGAACTCAGTTTAAAGTAAGTTCAAAATTGAGCTCACTTTAAACTAAGTTTAAACTGAGTTCAATTTAAGCATTTGGTTAGTGAAATTCTCAATTCAGAAACCGGGCCTAAGGGTGGTATTCTAAAAGTATAAAAACACGTTTGTGTTATATGGTCCTCCCTTATTTTTCATTATTATTTGTTGTCGTATCCTCCATTATTACACATACATTCTGTAAAAATTGGTATTTGTATTTTTTTTAGTGTGAAAAATGTTTTAATACTTTCCAAAAAAACCTTCACCAAAACATCTATTTCATAAAAAAATACATATTAATTTAATGTGTACTTATTATCTTGAATACCCAGCTTTCCATTAGTGTCACTAAATGAAAAAAAATGGCTTCATCGATTTAAAGGAACAGCTGAAAATTACAAAAAAATAAATAGCGAAATCGAACTGATACGAAGTTTACAGAGAACAGAAGTTTACAACTAGTAAATAATAAAAATAATAAAACTTACCGTTGTATTAATCATTCATAACATTTTTACGCACTTTACGCTTAAAATTTCCACTCCTTTTTTTGTATCACCCTGTGTCGGTTCATTTTTCAAGACGCGTAATGCTTACAATGTATACCTATTCTTTGAAGTCGCGGAGACAACTGTCGGGTTTTGAGGATGCCTCTCAAGCTTTAAAATATTCCTGTAGGAATTGAATCATGCCTTCAGCTCAAAACAACAGCTTATTGGTTTTGTTTTTCACCACACAGTCCTAATTTGTTTGCCTAGACAACTCTGATCTAACCTCAAAGTTGTAGGTAGGTTTTAGAAACTACTTATAAGCAATTTCAACTTTTCAAAACCTTATGGTAATATCAAGGTTAAAAATGTAACCTTTAGATCACACATAAGTTAAATGACAGCCTTCCCAGAACCTTATCAGTAGCTTACGACAACTATAAGATCCTGAGGCTGTAAGCTCTTGAAACACAAGTCATAATAACGTTAACGTTAACTCTTGTCAGCAACTTCAAGGTTTTAACAATAAACTATTAGTTTTAGGACTTAGTAATCATTCTCAAATACTAAATTTAACCAACTAGCAAATCATTAACCTTTGTACAACCCTTCTAAAACCTAGAGGCAATTTTTACAACCTAGGCCCAAATGAAATGTTACTTGGGTAGTAACCGTATAATCCTACTAATATTATATTTGCGAAAGTTTGTAAGTATGGATGGATGGATGGATGGATGGATGTTTGTTACTCTTTCACGCTGGAACGTCTGAACGGATTTGGATGAAATTCGGAATAGAGATAGCTTAGACATCAGAATAACACATTGGCTACATATTATCTTGCTTTTACACTTAGGAGCAACGTAACGCATATATTTTTTCTGTAGTCCACGCGGACGAAGTCGCGGGCAAAAGTTAGTGACACTAATATGATGTCTAAAAATGAAGATCACAAGGTCCGTTCTTCCGTCAGCTAACGTTGAAATAATCAACACAATAAGGGTGGCCAATAAGGGTGGCATTAAGGGTCGTCATCTCAAGCTCGAGCTCAAGTAGGTGAACTTAGGGTGAACTCAGAAAATAAAATCACCGACTGAAGACCTTGGCTAATATCAAAGTCAAGCTCAAGCTGTAATAATATAGTGCCTGTTAATATGCTGACAGCTACTCAAGCTTGACATTAGCCAAGGCTTGACATTAGCCAAGGCTTGACATTAGCATTTATGTTTTCTGAAATCACCTACTTTAGTTCGAGCTTGAGCTTACGACTATTGAGACTCATCTCAAAAAACTGTCATTTCGTCGTCAACTCAGGCTGCAAACTCGACGCGAGCACCGGATTGTTTAATCGTTATAATTATTGAGAATGCATTTTGTTTGTTATTCTTTATTGCACACAGAAAATACATAGGCTTAAATAACATGATTGAGAGAATGTGCACATGGGCGTACTTGTTTCTAAAGAAATTTCTTCCAGCCAGCCCGGCACTGAAATGCTTCAAATGCTGTTAACTCTGCTTTAGACATCTCAATACAAGGCCTAAGCGTTAAATAACGTATCGTTCACGCTGACAACAATTGAATTTGCGGTCTAGACCTTAATGAGCTTGTATGCCATGGTCATTCGGGGTGGCAGGGCTCTTAGGTACCTTCAAACTGGCATTCAAAAGTAACAAAAGTCCCAATGACATTTCCCAAACACGTGACGGGCCGGTAGTGAATGTTGCCGCACTTTATGGCTCATAAAGAATTGATTCCAAATTTATCCGCCCGATCCCTGACTAATGACTTTCGGTCCCAAGTGTTTACTGGCAGACGTGGCACACGCAGTTGGAGAGGTTTCTTCCTGGAATGACACTAGGCTTGACTTTAGAATTTTTTTAATATCTTTATTCCTGAAACACGTCAACTTTTAATGTGATTTCCAACAACTTTTTTAGAGCAAGGTAAGTGTTTAGGGATTTTGATGCAGCACTTGATGTTTGATGAAACGTCATTAGATTTCAAGTAGGGAACCCCTTTTATGCTACGACTTTTCGAATAGCTCGATACTTTTTATTTATTGAACGTTTCTTAATTTTGTATGTATTTAATGCTCCTATTTGTTACTCCGACCCAATCCGCATTTTTTTTTGTGGAAATATTAAATTGCGCTTTCACTAAAGTCGTCGAACAAAAAAATATAAAAATTGTTGGGAATGACATTTTAAAAAAATCTTGTGTCACGAATAAATCTATTTAAAAATTACCCTGTATTACCCTGTACCATGTTAGCGTTTGTGACATATTTCATGCCAGAGTCTATTTGAAGGGCCGAATTCTAAAAGTCCTCATGTCCATTTTTCCACATTTTTTACTGACAGTGCCATCGTGTCATCTTAATGCTGAACACGATGACGTAATCAGTAAAAAATGAAAAAAAAAAAAATGGACTTGAGGACTTGGGTGGTATTCTAGAACGCTACTTAAACTCAGTTCAAACTAGAACGCTACTCAAACTCTGTTTAAACTCAGTTCAAACTAGAAAGCTCCTTGAACTCTGTTTAAACTCGGTTTAAGTAGAGTTTAGTAGTGTCGACTGTCGATAAAACAGTGCATGTTTTGATTTGAATATCCCTCCCTTCATATCAAAACATGCACTGCTTTATCGACATTCTGAACTCTGTTTAAACTGAGTTTAAGTAGCGTTCTAGAATACCACCCGAATTCGGCCCTTCATTTGCGCTTTGCGCTTTAGGCAAACTGTAGAAATAGATTGCTTTGTCTCTTTATACCCCGTGTTGGTAGATATCCTGCTAATGGCATTACCAGTTGAAACGAAATTAAATGTCTTTCACTAGTACCGCCATTAATAAGAATACGACCGCCATTATGCGAGGTCCGAAAACACATTACCTAGCGCTTTGTTAGCCAACGAAGTGGTTTGGGCCTTTTCAATTATTATTTTTATGGATCGAATGGTCACAGCTCCAAAGAAAAAGAAAGACAGACCTTAAGAATATTTAAGTTGTAAAAAGTTTGATGATAAAAAGGTAACACAAAATGTCCCTGCGCAAAAGTTGACATTTACCAACATGAAACTTAACACCTTAATTAAATACTCTTCCATTATATTGTCAGAACTATCGATATTGTATTCCTCGTTATCAAAAATGTTGTGTAAGTAAGTACCTAGATACTAGAAAAACATGCCGATAAAAGGAGTTCAGATTTACCCAAATATATTGCCATATTACATCACGTAAATAGTAGGTTTAGTTTATAAGGTTTAGTTATAAGGTTTAAATAAGGTTTAGTTGCATGCTGTTTTATCCGAACTGAGACTAAAATTACTACAAGGACATCGCCTTTAGTAACTTGAAAGTAAGTGGAAGGTACACAGTGCAGCTTGAAATTGCAGTGCAAGCTATAAAGGGGTGACTTATTGCTTACTCTTATCGGTTTTCACTGTGCTTTGTGAGGTTTCAATTTATAGTTTATACCGGGAAGCGCTCACAGCTTGGTTGAACTAGCCATTCTTAATCGATTGGCAAAGTTAAGCAACATCGGGCGCGGTCAGTCCATGGATGACCGCTAGTGGCAATAATATCTGAGCGCTTCTGTGCTTCGGAAGGCACGTTAAACCGTTGGTCCCGGTTGTTGTTGATCAGTAACAATCCGTAAGCCACGTCAGAGGCTTTTTTATTTGGGCGGTTAAAAACTCTGACACCAGGGGGTGGCCACTATTTCATACAATTACATGCCATGTTACAAACCTACCGATGGTCGGGCGGGCGTCTATGGATGCTGATGGTTAGATATCAGGAAAACGACCCAACTGAGCCCCTCTACTCTTAACGCTGGTTATCAATAACGTCTTTAAAAAAAATATAAATTTACCGGTATTTTGATACAATAGTGTAACGACGAGTGTTCAAAGTGTCAGAGTTGAAAAAATCCCACTATACAACGTGTTACAAAAGGTCCTAACTATTTTTGCAGGGTGTAACCTACGAGTCAACAGAATAACATTTCTGTAAGAAAAAAATTGATATTTTTTTTTTGTTTTATGACCTCAAATTGAAAGATACTTAATCCAAAGCTTTTTATTTTTGGATTGTGTTCAAACATAAACACATGATTATGTGCATCAATCTAACCTAATTTAAAAAGCTTTTTTCTTGCCACAGCGCTTACATTTTATTAATTTAAAAAAATAAAGGTCATCAAGCAAAAAATATTGGGATGTGATCCCTATCACCGGGTGCTATTACCTTGTAAAAAGAGTAAGGACCTTTTTTGCAACACCTTGTATTTGTTATTTGGGAAATTTCAGTTCAGAAGTTTTCAAAATAACCCATGTAGAGGAGTAAGTTCTATTGATATCTTAAATTTAATTTTGAAGTTAATATCAATTTGTCTATGAATTGAGCCCTTAGTTAAGCGTGACCAGTAAACATATTCCAATCGGGTACTTAAAATACGCAAGTACATTGTTCCGCAAATAAAACTTTATGACTTGTTAGGCTTTACGACTTCAGTGAGTAACAGTTGCAATACTCTTTTAACCCCCTGGCTCGCGATAGAGATAGATTAAGACGGAACGCGGGTAGCCGGCTGCTCCATACAAAAAATACAAAAAGGGAGACCTGTTTCCTCCCTGGATAATTATTTTAGAAAAAATATATTTATGCCATTCAATTTATATGTACCTCTGCCATGTCCCTATGTTTTCCTTTTTTTATTATTGAACGAGCGAGCGAAGCGAGCGAACAATCCGGCGTTTGTATGTATGTATGTATGTATGTATGTATGTATGTATGTATGTATGTATGTATGTATGTATGTATGTATGAATGTTCGTTCGACGATAACTTGAGTAAATTAAGTCGGATCGTCATAAAATTCGGTAGGCAGGTAAATGAGGCAAAGAGAATTTTTAAGTTCGAACATGAGCCAAATCGGTCGAGGGGTTGCCGAGATATGGGGTTGTTAAGGTTATATGGGATGAGAGAGGGCGCCACTGCTGCCTCTCAGTAACATTAAAATAGTGCTAAAAAGTGATTTTAAAAGTGATAAAACGTAAATCTAATCAGTAAACAGTGAAACCAGTGATAAAAACTAACAAAAGTGAACTTTAAATACAAATTCTGTTTGGAAATAATATTGTGGATATCGGACGTAAAACTCAGTGGAAACAATAAAAATATACTTTTACGGGTCGCGAAATAATCCGTAACAAGAACTCTATTTTAATCCAATAAATCCAAAAATAACCAAAAATTTTGCTATCTGCTAAGGTCCAAAGTACACCAGATTAGAAAATTCAAAACAGCGCCATCTATTTAAAAATATATATATATTGTTATTCTACTTCCTAACAGAGGGCGTGACTAAAGTTTGTTTATCAGAGCCATCTAGTGTTCAAAATTATAAACCATAAAGTCCTTCTATGCTACAATAGAGGTCGCTTTACTTCAAAACTACAAGAGAGTCCTATAAATATCCTAAATTAAAATGGAAGAAATACTAGATAAACTACAAAAATATCCAAAATGATCTAGAGGCACAAAAACTTGAAATAAGATAAAGCGGCGAACAAGTTACAGAAAACATTCAATGTGAAATGAACGTTTGACAACTTTGATCTGATGTAAGGTGGTGCACCTGTTGGGTACCCCAGAGTGCAACCAAACACACAAAAATACACCTGAGAATCCCCATCAGGTTCATCACCTACATTGACCTGGTGCGACGTGACCATGCGCATCCTCAAGGTCCATTCTGCGAGGGCACCATACACCAAAATACACTCGCAGTACTTTCCCGTCAAGTGTACAGGTCACGCCGACCTGATGCAATGTGGGTACACAAATTGGGTCTACCACCTGAGCACACCACAACACAAAATGCACTCTGGTGGCTTTCCCGCAATGAACACAGGCTATTGTAGAGTTGGATGGGAGCAAAGAATTGGGTTATGGGGATGCATAATGGATGGACTGGGTAACTGGGCTATGGGGTTGAGACAACGGTCGTCTGCCATTAAAATGTCTCAAGTAATTAAATTGGCAGACGGTGACTGGCTGTTCACTAAATGAGCCACCTAAATAAGCCGCCGCTTATGGGTCTAACCCTGGACAGCAAGGTGGCAACATCGTTGTGAACATCTCAGGGTGTCGAGAGGTGTGCGCCGCTTTCTACCCAGTGACTGTAGTGATAGCCACAGTCACAGTACCAACTCGCGTCTTATGCATCTTTCACTTCCATCCTGCGAGCATATAGCTCTTGCGCTCCACTCTGGACTCTGGACGGCCGATAAAGCAAGCCAGAGGTGAGGGTCCCGGTCCTCTTGGATTCCAATCCACTCTTGTACAAAGACGTGGATTCGAGGACCAGTTTTCGACCTTCGGAAGACTCGGGTCCGTGGTACCGCCACATACCAACAGCTCGCCACAAGCTGCCCTGCGGTGGAGGAACATAATGGTCCTTCCATTCCCTTAGTCGCCTTTAACGACACCCACGGGAAGAAATGGGTTGGTCCAATTCTGTACCTCCCGGGAACCACACGGGGGTTATTATTATTATTTAAGTTTATATGGGGTCGCGAGTTCATAGTTCGGGGCGAACCGCTAGTTTTAATAATTTTAATAAAGTTTATTTAAATAATAAAAAAAAAGTCTGTATGGAGTTGAGGTTAGCCGCGTTCCCTCTTAAAAAACATTATTAAATTAAAATCACTTAATAAGACAGAAAATCACTGCACCGCTTTTAAATAAAGCATTTTTAACAATTTATTATGAGTTGTGAATATTGCCAATCTGCAGCTAGTGGGGCATAACATACAGGGTAATTTTTGAATACTCGTAGCTTTATTCCTGAAACACGTCAACTCGTAAATTAATGTGATTTCTAACATGTTTCGTTGTATGACTTTTCAAATAGCTCAATACCTTTTATTTATTGAACATTTCTTATTCTTTAAAAGTTTAAAGGACCACGGGCACATTAGTATGAAGTCTGGACCCACTGACAGTTGACACTTGATGAAATTTTTTACATTGTCCGACCTCAATAAACTTCATGTCAAATGAAAGCTCGTGAAGAGTACTTCAATTTATTATATGGAGGTCGGACAATGTAAAATGTCAACTGTCAGTGGGCCCAATATGCCCATTCCCAAAACACCACTTTCGCGCTCGATTTTGACTAAGCTGCCATAGAATAAATTGAAGAACTCTTCAAGAGCTTTCATTTGACATGAGTTTTATTGAGGTCGGTCAATCTTCATAAAATGGGACAAATATGCCCAAAACACCATTTTTGCGCTCGATTTTGACTAAGCTGCCATAGAATAAATTAAAGTACTTTTCAAGAGCTTTCATTTGACATAAATTTGATTGAGGTCGGACAATGTAAAATTTTTCATCAAATGTCAACTGTCAGTGGGCCCAATGTGCCCATGGTCCTTTTTACCATTTTAGCGCTGCCTGCGTGGCGCGCTTTCGTGCCTCTCCACTCTCTACCACCTTTCCAAACTTTCCTGCTCCTATTTGATACCCCGCGCCGCACATTAAAAAAAAATGGAATTTTTGTTTTCTTCACCTATATGGTAGTTGTGTCGGATGCCGAGCCGACGCTAATTATTCGTAAGTTCCAGTCACTTATTTTCTCATAGAGGGTGATAAAAAGTAGAGTGTTCACCTCGAGAACAACCCTTTTTAAAGCTCGAGTACTTTGAATCCCTTGCTGCGCTCAGGATTCTACTTTAGAACCCCTCGCTACGCTCGGAATTCTACTCTAGAATCCTTCGCTCCGCTCTGGATTCAAAGAAACTCTCTCGCCTTAAAAAATGTGTTTTAGTCCCTCGGGTAACAATCTACTATTTTACCCGCATAAAGTGGCAACTATTGCCTAAAACAAAGATCCTTCAGCCGACAATTTTTAGTGATATACCCCTATATTTCAGTTAATACTTCGCCCATTTGCAAATGAATTCCCTCAAAATTCCGCGTATAAATACCACTATTCATCAGTGGATTCCCGAAATATCAACAACCGTTTATAGGTCAATTTCCTCTATACTTATACGTGTAGCAAACTGCAGACGACACACACAGTTAAAGCTTGGTCTACGAACACAAGGTACTTTCTTGTGCAGTTGACACTTTCAGGTACTGCTTTATCACGGAAAACATACTACCTTCACATTTGAGGGGATCGAACATCCTTACAAAAATATTGTAATAACTTTTATAAGACTCCAATTATGATACAAAATGGCTGCAGTTCAACCTGTACCGTCCAAGCGGAAAGGGATTTTAACAAGATTTTGACTCAGTTACCCAAGAGTTCAGTAACACTATTGTCGAATGATATTATTTCTTTTTCTTCGAGACTTCCTTCGACATTTAGGCAAACCTATGTGGTTCGTCTGGGACTTCGAAAATTGACCCCCAGGGCAATAATGAAGAATACCATCAACTTTTGATTTCTACCTTACCATACACTCTATTAAAAATGGAAACGTTGGGTGAAAAATTTTTTTTGATACGTCTTATAGTTCCCGAGATATTTAATTTTAAACTAGCTGTGCGACGAGCGCGCGGTCGTCAGCTGCTGTGACGTCACTAAACAGCTAGCAGCCGACACATACATCGTAACCCTCATTCAAAGGGCTGTATCTTTGGAACCGTACTAGGTAGCCAGTTGAAATTTTCAGAGATTATGTTTTATTATGGTGGATTACCCAAGAAATAATAAAAATAAAAAAATATTAAAAAATAAGAGGGGTCCCCATACAAAAAACGTTGTTTTATACTTTTTGCTCTATAGAAAAAACGGTAAGGCATACAAGCATCAAACTTGGTATGATTATAGAACTTACTCCATAGTATAACAAAAAAATGTAAAAAACGGTCAAGCTTGACTCGGACTCACGCGCCGAGGGTCCGTATAACCAGTTTTTTTATTGTATGGCGGTACGGAACTCTCAGTGCGCGAGCTCTACTCGCACTTGGCCAGTTTTTTTGTGTGTTTAGTCAGTGTTACAGTAGTGTTTTAATATAATATTACTTATTTATAACGTTAAAAATTCGCTAGGGACAGGTTGAAAGCCGCAAAATATTCCCTAGCACGGGTAAGTTAGTGCTTTAAAAATACCAAAAAATATATTATTACTTAGCTATGGATGTGGATGACGGCTTTGAAAAATGACAATCCGATAACTTACCTAAAACAGACGAGTTAATGGTTGCCCATTATTTTTTTATGACTAAAAATGTACCTATGCCTAGGTTATACTAGTTTTATTACTTATTAATATTAATTTACTTCTATCATAACATAAAGCTATATCGGATTGTCATTTTTTAAAGCCGTCATCCACATCTATAGCTAAGTAATAATATACGTTTTTTTTATTTTTATATAGCACTATCTAACCCGTACTAGGGACTAGCTTGCGGCTTTAAAACCTGTCCCTATTTTTAACGAATTTTTAACGTTATAAATAAGTAATATTATATTAAAACACTACTGTAACACTGAATAAACACACAAAAAAACTGGCCACTTCGAGTAGAGCTCGCGCACTGAGAGATCCGTACCGCCATACAATAAAAAAACTGGTTATACGGGCCCGCGGCGCGTGAGTCTGAGTCGCGCTTGACCGTTTTTTATATTTGTTTGTTATACTATGAAGTAAGCTCTATAATCATACCAAGTTTGATGCTTGTATGCCTTACCGTTTTTTCTATAGAGCAAAAAGAATAAAACAACGTTTTTTGTATGGGGACCCCTCTAATTTTTTTATATTTTTTTATTTTTATTATTACTTAGGTAATCCATTATAATAAAACATAATCTCTGAAAATTTCAACTGGCTACCTAGAACAGTTCCAAAGATACAGCCCTTTGAATGAGTGTTACGGTGTATGTGTCGGGTGCCAGCTGTTTAGTGACGTCACGCGGGTTTACCGCGCTCGCGCGAAAAACTCCAAAAGGACGGAAACTAAAACCGTCGTAACTTTAAAACTACTGGCTCGATTTGAATGAAACAAAAACGGGCGTATTTCTAAACTTGTAGGCTACACGGTCATAAAGTTTCAAGTGATTTAACCGACCCACGGACATTCTTCATTCTAAAGATCACAGTATTCCATACCAAAACGATTTTTTATAGGCTCCTCCTAAAACAGGACTGATTTTCATATACTAATCTATACTTATAATAAAACTCTAGCGAAGTCAATTCTGTACATTGAATATTTTTAGAAAAAAACTAGCAGGGGTTACTAAGTAAACTATACTGAATCCAAAAATGCAAAAAAAACTGTTTATGTCTGTCTGTCTGTCTGTCTGTCTGTCCGTCTGTCTGTCTGTCTGTCTGTCTGTATGAACACGATAAACGCAACACCGCTGAATAGTTTTCAACCAAACTTAACATGGTCGTAACTCACGTTTCTGGGAGTAACTTAGGCTATCCGATGTTTAGAATACATTGCGGGTTGCAATTTTAACTTCGTTTTTTGTAAGAAATATTCATAATTTGGATATGGCTTCTTGAGAAGGTATGTTAAGAACGTGATACTGAACATATTTCTGCAAAAAAAAAATTTAAAGTCCGACTTTGAACCACATTCTCTCGAAAACCTACATTGCGGGTTGCAATTTTAAGTTGATCTTTTGTAAGAAATATCCATAATTTTGATATGGCTTCTTGAGAAGGTATGTTAAGAACGTGATACTGAACATATTTCTGAAAAAAAAAATTTTAAGTCCGACTTTATTATCTCGGAAACCGTTGATTTCCCAGGCATAGTTACTTGGGCAAAAATGTTTGTTATGATGAGGACTATACGTATACGTACGTATACGTGGTCTCCCGCTTTGTTGGCGGTCTTTTATTTATTTATTTATTTATTTTAACACTCTGTATAATAGCACGCTACGACTTTTGGCATTTGGGGCGCATATTGTAAATGAAAAATCGGCATTTGTTTTTATTTTATTTTGGCGGAAAATGTTAGTTCTACAAGCGTAGCATAAGGCCGGGTTAGAGCGTATCTATGGGTTTAAAATAATAGGTATCTCACTCTTTTGTTTGACGTAGAGCGGCATGGACAGAGCCATAGATACGCTCTAACCCAGCCTTATGATGCTTGCTGGAGGGAATTGTGAGTGGTTTTCGGTGGAGGTCGGACAAAGTTTATCGATGTTAGAAATGTAGTACTGTTGCGTCGCGGTCGAAATGTTCTGGATTTGAACCCACGCGAGGTTGAAATTTTTTTGTGCCTTTTTTTAAATATTTACTCTACTGAGCCCAACTTGATATTAAAAAAAAAAATTTGTTTGCCGTAGAGCGGGATAGACAGAGTTATTTGCGGTAGATACGCTCTAACCCAACCTTATACTTTGCTTGCTGGCTTAGCATGAGAATGGGTAAGACCTTATCTATGGGCTTATAACTTTATCTATCCCACTCTACGTCGAGGGAGATACATAATAAACCCCCATACTTCCCAGGCAATTCTTATGCTAAGCTTCCTGGTATCTTACACGGGCGATACCTAATCTAAACAAAACATATTTTATCATAAATTTATTGTTTAGATTAGGGCACACACACACAGACAGACACACAGGCAGGCACACCCTCATAAACACATAAACAGACACACACACAAAGCTATCAAACTTATGACACCCCTCTTTGTTGGTCGGGGGTTAAAAAAAAACCTTCCTTTTGAGTTTTCCTCCACAGTCGAATTTAAATTAAATGTCACATGTGTAAAAACGCATACGAAGTCGCGGGCACAGCTAGTGAAGAAAATAAAAGCATTTTTTCTGCGATGGATCAGTTTAGCACGAAAGAGCTGCTAGGCAGAGTTTAAACAACCCAAGCTGATGTCACTTTCTGAAGAGAGTACCAGTTTTCCGGGCACCGCTCCGGGCTAAATACATTAGCTACAAACTAATCGCAGAGTAGTACAGCCAACAGTTTGATTCTGAACGTTTCTGTACCTCATTGCGGCTGAAGATGTCATGGGGAGCCCGGTGCTTTAAGGTTGGACGATAGCAGCGTGGCGGGAATTTTAAAATTTTCTATTTTTTTTTAATTTTTAACCTAAACTGAGCTATTTTTGTTTAGCGATATTTCGTTCGCGGCAATGTAAACAACATAACAACAATAATTCAGCCGATTATGTGTTCGTCGACAAAGCAGTGGCACTGCCCAAAACTGTGCTAGCGTATAACTGTCGTGTGGTACAACCTCCACGTTTCCCGCAGCAAAGTCGCGAAGATCTGAACCAGTTGGGAAGTTATGACACGGCGGATATTGCCTCACCGAGGCTCCCGCTAGTGATTCTGTTCAAGACGAGACTTTCAAGCATCTTGGCCATCCTTTCTCGAATTTGTGTTTTGTTTCTTGGTCTTGTCTGAATCGTTTGATTCGAAGTTCAATCCGTGTTTCGTGATTAAGTTAGTCAACAAACAAGCGAGATCGAGCGAGAATCTCGAAATGGAGTCCGCGCCACCACTGAAGTCCGATAGTCGTGGCGCTAGCGCAACGCACAAAATGTTTCCAGTGTTAGGCGTAATAGGCGTAGTTCCCCGAGTTCCCGTAAGACTTGAGACGTGGCGCGCACTCTATTTATTTTCAAACTGATTTTTTATCGCGTAGAATTCTGATAGCTATAATTTTTTGACATGTCAGAGATGATATAAACCTTTTTGGCCGGCCGTTTTGGATTGATATGGATGACATGAAAAATCTAGAATCTCGAAATCAAGATGTCATAAAAATAAGATCGAGACAAGATTTTCGCTCGCCTTTCAAGATTGAGACCAAGCAAATGTCTTGAATTATGTTCAATCTATCAAGCACAAGCACAGATCGATGCTCGATTGTCTGAAGAAAGTCTCGATATCGAAATTTTATTGTCTTGTCTCGCTTGCCGAATCACTAGCTCCCGCAACTTGCACCCATTCATCTTTGGAATACAACTTTTAACTTGCCTAAGCCCTTGCTGGTGAGAGCGCTTTTCAATGAAAACCTATCCTTTGTTGTTTGGACCCGGGATACTCGTGTAATTGAAGAAATGAAAGTTGGAAAACTACTCGAGATGTGGTTGTTGTGGGGTATTGTTAGGGCGCGTCAGAATAGAATGTGGGTGGACTCAAGCACATAAAAAAATCCTATACAGGGTGGATTTTTGAGACGGGGCAGGACAAGTACCCTAACCGTTATAGTTACAGGAAAACGTTCTTAGGAGACCTTCCACAACTTTTTGAGATATTATGAACTGCATTTACAGATTTTGGAAAAAAATTACGGTCAGCGAAAAAAATGCTAAAATACCAATTTTTTTTATGCCAATTGATTGTCTTTCATGTAGAGATCAAAAGACTCTAAGGAGCCAACTAAGGTTTGAGTTCTAGAAATGTCAGAAATTTACTAAAACTTTTCCCATACATTTTCTATGGAAAAAAAAAACTTTTTTTTTATAATGCCATTCGATCCTCTTTCGTGTAGGGGTCAAAATTCTCTAAGGAGTCAACTGAGGTTTGAGTGCTAGAAATGACAGAAATCGGCAAAAACTTTCCCCCGTACAAAATGTACGTGGAGAAGTTTTTTGCGGTTTATAACATTTCTTATACTAAAACCTAAGTTGGCTCCTTAAAGAATTTTGACCCCTACACGAAAGAGGATCGAATGGCATTATAAAAAAAAATTTTTTTTACAAAGAAAATGTATAGGAAAAGTTTTTGTAAACTGACATTTCTAGTACTCAAACCTTAGTTGGCTGCTTAGAGTCTTTTGATCTCTACATGAAAGAGGATCGATTGGAATCAAAAATTTAATTTTTGTATTTTAGTATTTTTTTCGCTGACCGTACAGTTTTTCCAAAATCTGTGAATCAAAAAGTTATGGAAGGTCTTCTGAGAACGTTTTCCTGTAACTATAACCTTTAAGGTACCTGCCCTTACTGCCCCGTCTCAAAAATTCACCCTGTACCTATACAAAAAGCTTTAGAGGTGCAGTCACTGAAGAAAACATATTGTTGTGTGGATATTGTGATAGGAATTAAAGACTTGCAATATTCCCCTCAAACAAAAAAAAAAAATCTTATACTTATTTTACATTATTGTATTCGAAATGGGTCGAATCGCGATTGGTTTTACATTGTTTTTATTTTAATCATTTTTGGTATCGTAATATTTTTCAGCCTCAATAAATTGCCATACGATGTAAAATACCATGAAATGGCCGTACATTCGTGTAAGACCAGTTTATATTTACTAGAAATTACTCTTTTTAACCGGTCTTACTCTTACAAGATACATATAATTATTATGCCCAAATTTCATGCTATTTAACTTCGAATAAGGTTGTAGAATATTACGATACCAAAATTAATTACGTACTTTATAACAATATAATTATCAAAAGGGTAACCTTGTAAATTAAAACTTTACGGGCGACGCTTTTTGTAACACGCTCTACTATCTTTCTACAATCTAAGAACCCGTTATGTTATTGCATAGAATAGAATAGGAAATGCATTTATTAAAACACCACAACTAGACCACAACACACACATAAAATAATAAAAATTGCCTGCAAACCTTATGATAGAAACGTACGGTATCTACAGATATGTGTAGTAAAGTATAAGAAGCAACCTATGAAAGATGATGGCTGGCAGACAATAAAACAAATTGGGTTTTATTGCGAGGGAGTACTCCCCATTTCACATTCTCTTCAAAGTACTTACAGAAAGAAAAAAACCGGTCATTTGTGAGTTAGTCTCGTGACGTAGGTAGAGGGTTCTTTTGAGACATTTCAATTTCATATAACAGGTCAAGGTCTAGTCTGAAGGAATTATATCTAAAACCTAGGTTTTTCTCATCCCTATCTATGTCATTGTTGAGCGAGAAAAATCTTCAAATTTGATTCGTGTGAAAAAAAGCTTTGTATTCACTTTCATCATGATTTTGCACGTTAGATTGGTCTTCAATTTCAAACTAGCATTATAACTAACTCAGTTAGGCCATGAATATGACTGTGTCAAAGCGAATAAAAAAATTACTACTTTTACATAATTTTTACATACAGAACCCTAAAAAGCAAGAGATACGGTAAAACTTCTAAATAATATGCTCGTTACATTGCCCAAATGAATACAAAGTGTAAATACGAGAACCCCATTCAAATTCAAGCATCTTGACTGCGTGAAAGAGAAAAAAATATTTTTGTTTTTGGACCAGCAGCACAGAATATGAAAATAGTACAGTACAGGTACAGAAGATTCTCTCCGCAGTATATTTAAATAAATAGCGACTCTAGCTCCTACACAATAAAGTGTGCGATTAAGGTGTCACAGCCCCAACCACTTACAGGTTATATTCACCTACGATTGACCTACGACTAGTATCTCTATCCATCGCGCAACTCTATCCCGCTCGACGCACGGTAGCGTGTTTTTTCTTTATGTATTAAATTTTCCCGACTTGTCGGACCGATGACAACCTAAACTTTTATGAAAACTTTCTAATGCCTCCTCAATAATGTACATTGAATTGGCATAACTAGTGGTTCGCCCCGAACTGTGAACTCGCGATCCCATATCTCAGCGATACCATATCTCAGCAACCCCTCGACCGATTTGGCTCATGTTCGAACTTAAAAATTTTCTTTGCTTCATTTACCAGCCTACCAAATTTCATAACGATCCGACCAAATTTATTCAAGTTATTGTCGAACGAACATTCATACATACAAACATACATACAAACGCCGGATTGTTCCAGTAGACTCGGAGAACTTCGCTCGCTCGTTCAATAAATTGTCATTGTAAGTTTTATGAAATGGCCCACAGCAGGTAAGAAGAATGAATGGCTTCTCAATCCTAAAGATTACAAGTTCGATTGTCCGAGGTGGTATTTGGTATAGTATTGTATATCGCAACTTTAGTTTAGTAGCTTGTAGGTAGAACTTTTGCCTCACAAGCGTGAGACGGACGGACAGATAGACAGACAGACGGACAAACAGACATACATACTATATTTTTACGCATTTATCCTTTTTTATAGGAAATAAACACAAATAATGGTAGTTCGAAGTGTAAAATATTTTTGGCCAAGTTTTAATGCCAAATACTCCACTGTGCGTCGTGTCGACCATTTTTCTTGTGGGTGGTTGAGCCAACTAAGCTAAGAAGATGGTATTCGGTGCTGAGCAGGCCTAGTCCTTAATCAAAGGATTTTACTAAAACGTTCCCTTAATATTGCCCGTGATAGCTCCAGCAAGAAAGCTCCAGAAACATTCACACAATTCACAACGCGGAGTACCTCCTACATAATATTTCAAAACGCCAGCTAATTTGTGAGTGCGGTTTTCAGCCGTAAATTTCACGCGTGAAGTTGTAAAGTGAAGTTGCTACAAAAAGTACTGCCGTATATTTTGAAGATACATCACCCCGGCTGGCGTTTGAATACACTGCCACTGGGCTCAAGTGTTACTTACAGTTTTCATTTTATACTGGAGCTCGTAAGTCTCTTTAGTTAGTGGTGGGCGCGCGTGAAGTTAAAATAAAAACGCGAATTGCGAAGTTTCCATTGAAGTTTTGAGGTTTTGTAATTAATTCACTGTAGGTACATTTACTTGTTATCTTGGTACAGTCAAAAGGATGTCGACCCTTACACGCGTGCACTCTATTCACTTACGTAATGGGCGACTTTGTAACGAAAATGTAATGGATGGACGTGGTTGACTGTACAATCAACACACTCGCTTTCATGATCCGCTAATGTGTTTGGCACCAGGTATCACTAACAATTACTAGGAGTAAAGATCTAAAGAATAAAGTAAAATGGTTGACAATAAAAAATCTAAACTTTGGATTCAGTTTGGATGAGGTATGGGTACGGATCAAGTTTTGTAATTTTTTTAAAAAGTATTTAGTGGTTGGATTGGCAGATTGATAAGCCAGTTTAAATATTCATTATTGACTCATCGATGTAGTGTTAAGTTTTATGCAATATACAGGGTGTTACATTAAGGTCCTGTAATACTGAAGAGGGTCTTTATACACATCAATACAAGCAACTTTTACTATAAGACCAACTTGAAAAACTCGAAAAAAAAAAGTAATCAACCGGAAAAGAACATTCGACCCTCCCCTACCCACACAATACAACAACGTCCAACTTCCCGCGAGACCATACGAACAGGGCCCTTAGCCTGTAACGCAATGGCGGGTCAATGGCGTCCCGGCAGAAGGACAAAACCGGGCTCTCCTCGCTTTTCTCCTACAACCAGAGAACTAATCCTCTAGAATCAGAATCAAAATATTCTTTGCTGTACTACAAAAACATTAAAAGGATAGACAGCGTTAGCAAATCGTAATTCGGTACGCAAAGTTTTTTGTTCGAAAGTCCGTTATTGGCTTAATCTTATCTTTAGACAATATTGAGAAACTAATTTCAATATTTTTTATTTTGGTTCAGTAGTTTGGATTTTACATCGTTTCAAAGATACGGTTTTATGACCTTCACGCGACGGTCTGCATACTGTTGGCGGTCATAGGAACAAAACATTTTAGCGCATAAAAACAAAACTACTGGACCAAAATAAAAAATATTTAAATTAGTTTCTCAATATTGTCTAAAGCTAAGTTTAAGCCAATAACGGACTTTCGAACAAAAAACTTTGCGTACCCAATTGAAGTCGTCACCTGACAGCCCATTTTGGCACCATTGTGTTACAGGCTAAGGGCCCTGAACAAAAATAAACCCCAGTCCACACCCGCATGGCCAAAGAGCAACAACTAAGTACAGACATAAAGAGTAGCGCGGTCCATTCATCTTGCGGAGCAGCGCAGATGCAGCCTTCGGCACTGAATAGAAAGATGAAGAAGTTTCGGTCAGAATAGACCTGCGGGGGCCCACCTCCAAATTCTGAATTGGAGGAATAAGGAATTGAAGCCAAAAAACAGGGTATCTTAGATGGTTTTATACATAATAATTAATAATTATTGTTTGCATTATAAATATTTTGCTACTTAAAAATGCATTCATTGCACGGATGCATCATAATTAGACATTTTTTCCAAACATTGTTCATTCTAATGTTCAGGAATAAACTTTAAAAGGTACCCATTTGGCAGCTCTAATCGCCTGAGCTATTTTTGTTTAGCGATTTTTCGTTCTTTAAATTTTTATCAGCGATTTTTTTGAATTTTTAACCTTACCTGAGCTATTTTTGTTCAGAGATTTTTCGTTCGCGGCAATAACATAGTATTATTTTTATTATTGTAAACAACAATAATTCAGCCAATTGTGTGTTCTTGTCGACAAAGCAGTGGCACTCCCCAAAAAACTAGACCAGAACACATAATCGGCTGAATTATTGTTGTTCTGTTGCTTAAAATAATGAAAAGAATACTATGTTATGGCCGCTAACGAAAAATCGCTGAACAAAAATAGCTCAGTTTAGCTACAAAATGTAAAAAAACTGTGAAAATATAGAATTTCCCGCCATGCTTATTTTGTTATTTTGTTACATGGCTTAATTTGTTACAATTAATAAGTTTAATTTGGGAGGTCACTATCGTTGGACCTTAAAGTGGAATTTCTGTGCCTTGCTACTTTGCCGTCCCCAGTATGAATGATGTAACTTTGTACTTACGAGTACCGTCCGTGCGGTATAAAGTGCCGCGTAGTGCTGGGGTAATGTTTACGGATGTGTTTTCGTGTCAATAGCGGTGGTTTGTGAAATGGATGGAAATCTAGGCTGGGATTTAAACGCAGACATTGTAAGAGTTTACTTGGAGAAGCAATGCAGTTTTGCGATTGCGACAAGTCTGAGTTGAATATAAAAAAAATAGAAGTTAAAAACTAAAACCCGACTACTAAAAGGCTCAAAACAAGACCTGTTTATCCTTAAAATAGACTCATAGATAATTAATCGTAGTCGGAGGCCATCGGTTTATCAAATGCGAATGTGGTGTCCTCCGACTACGATTAATTATCTATGAGTCTATTTTAAGGATAAACAGGTCTTGTTTTGAGCCTTTTAGTAGTCGGGTTTTAGTTTTTAACTTCTATTTTTTTTTTAGCTTTTTAGTAAGTCATTTTGGACGATCACCCAGAATAAAACCAAGAAGGGCAAAAAAATAACACATTTTGTAATTTTTTGTTCTATTTGTTATGTTGACGCTACATGTGTTATACATTTTTGAAAAGGTCTTTTAAAGCCCTTTCATTTGATACCCATGACGATGGTATCTGATAATTTTTATTTTTAGTTCCACCACTTGAGGGCGCAGCACAGCCGCCATCTTGGTTTTTTTCAAAATTAAACTATCCTATGTTACCTGGGTAATTAAGGCGAATCCAACGATACCTCATTTGTGGAAATCGGCCGAGTAGTTTAGGCTCTGCGAGGGAACAGATGAACACACAAACATACATACCCACATACATACATACATACATACATACATACACTGCTAAAATCATAACCCTCCTTTTTGCTTCGCGTAGTCGGGTAAAGAAGAAAGAAGAATCCCACCAAAAATATTTTCATGTAAAATGTTGCCAAGACCATACACCTCGAAAAGCTATCAGATCTCATGTAGAGCAAAGCTTCGAACTCAACACGCCCTACTAACTTCACAAACTCTATACACCAGCTTGGTCGTTATCTACTATTCGTTAACTAGCTACTTTTATTATTTATCCAACTACATCTTGACTTTACTACCTCTTATCGTTCTTGGAGAAGAAGCACGTTAAAGAAAGTCCAAGGATTTCACATACAGCCTTTTGAGAGAAGGCTGCTAAAAAGAAATGTATCAATAGGCGCCATTTTGTTTTATATTTTTCTTCACAGACCTCCGGTCAGGGGTTAAAATAAAATAAATTCGAATAAAGAAGACTGTACACTCGCCAACGTGATAGATGCGCGCGACACAATAGAACGGGTACACATTTATATCGCGGACTGGGCCAACGGTGTCCACACATGATTGATATCGACCATTGCTCAACGGTCTCTCGCGGCACCTAATGTTGTGGAAACTTACAGTCTCAGGCTGCCTTTAGACCGAACGAAAAGAGCTTGTTTTATATTTTTCTTCACAGCCCTCCGGTCAGGGGTTAATTCGAATAAAGAAGACTGTACACTCGCCAACGTGATAGATGCGCGCGACACAATAGAACGGGTACACATTTATATCGCGGACTGGGCCAACGGTGTCCACACATGATTGATATCGACCATTGCTCAACGGTCTCTCGCGGCACCTAATGTTGTGGAAACTTACAGTCTCAGGCTGCCTTTAGACCAGGGGTTCCCAACCTTTTTTTGTCTACTGCCCACTTTAAGAATAAATTATCGAGTCGAGAGCTCAGTCGGTGTCTAAGAGTCTTCCTAGCTAGCTAGGCCCTTTTTTTTCTGGGTCTCTTACCGCCCCCCTTTAGGCCTGCAGCGCCCACAAGGGGGCGTTATCGCCCACGTTGGGAAAGACTGCTTTAGACGGAACGAAAAGAGCTCGGACCTAGAAGATGTGCAACGAGACTTCAGTCGCGGCCAATCTGGCTTAGGTAAGTAGGTATCTAATGCTAACTAGCATGGCTTTTTTGCACAATAAAAGCTTACCCATAAGATGCCTGAAGAAAGAAAAAGTTTTCTGAAGAAAAATATTTTTTTCATCAAAAATATCACCGGTTTTTCTCATCGCCCACAAACATGTGATATCGTTAACTAGAGAAATATATAAATTCTACCCTATTTTATTTCTGCACGCGGGTTAGAGTGTACACTTTTGTTGTGAAGTCACCCGTAACGTAACCGAGTAGAGTTCTAGCGTGTAAGGGTCGACGTGCTGGCGTGTGTACATACACGTGGGTATGGCTTCCATACCTAAATAATATGTGCTCTATGACCTATGGAGTCATTCAACTTGCTCTGTGTAAAGGAGCCTGAAGTCCATATTGTGCTTAACTGCAGAAAATTTAATGAGAAAAATCGAGTGTGGAAATTCATTCCGAAAATCCTTAAAACCGCCATTAAATTAATTTATCGGTTTTCATTACGAGGAAAGTCTCCATTTTTTTTTTCATTTGAAAATTTCAACCTATATCAAGAAAGTTATAAAACTTTTCTCGGCATAATTACGCTGAGTAATCTCTGGATATAAAAAGTTATTTCATTGTTTCTTCCGACGGTCGAGCGCAAAAAAAGTTGAGTAATAATCCGCGGCGTCATAAGACGAACTACTCTTTTGTGTATTTAAAATTTTAATACTGTGAGGTCGAAAAATCTAAGTGCCATTGCAAATTTTAGTATCTACTTAAAAAAAACAATCCATTACCCCCATAATTTAGCTTCAATTTTGCATAATTATTATCTCATAAACGGCTGAACCGTTTTTGATAAAAAAAGTCACTAGTAATACTGCTTTCAAATTAAAAAAACCGCACAAAAATCGGTTCCCCCTTTTAAGAACTACGGTGCTACAGACACACAGACTGATAGATATAGCGGTCAAACTTACAACACCCCTCTTTTTATGTCGGGGGTTAAAAATAGGGATATTTGGAAGTTATTTCCATTATTGCTCTGAAAGTAACTTAGCTACTTTGCTTTACATTCGTTTTTCATGGTTGAAAATTTCGGAATCCTTGACTTCATTGGGCGTAATTTTTTTCACGGTAATAGGTTGGGAAAATGAATAATTAAATGCAACCGAAAATTAATCTTCGGGCAATCTAATATATACGAGTCTTTCAAGTAGGCAAAGCCAGTGGCTTCTACGGCGAGCACCAGTTTGTAAAACTAAACATAAGCAATAAACGTATAACTGCAAAATAAAATAAAAACCCGACATATTAATGTCAAATTAGAATAATATCCCATAAACGTCTAAATCGATTTTGATGAAATATCCAGCTCAGAATTAAGTTCACTTTGAAAAGAAATATCAAAATCAAAATCAATTCACCCGTTTGTGAACTACGATGCCACAGAGAGACACACAGATAAATGCTTCAGACTTATAAAAACCTTATTTTTGCATTGGGGATTTAAAACGGAATATGAATGAAGTGGGATGGCCCTTCAGCTATGCAGCTACAAGTTTACTAATTTACTGAAACCCGAGAGAGTCTGGGCAGGAACTTTGGCTAACTTATTAAACTCGGATTGAAACTTGTTTTTGTAATTCTTTCTCTAAGTAGGCTAACTTAGAGGACTTCGCTTCGGTCTAGCTAGACGAAATACTTGAATATTAAAAGGATAAAATTATGATTCGCATCCCAAGGGAAGTTCTAGAATAATATGGGGCTCACTTTGGCAATGACATCTGTTTTTTACGTATCTAAACTCTTCTGGCATATAATAATGTTTTGTTTACTTTATAATTTGAGCGTGGCTCTGAAATTTCTCACGTATACCGTAAGTAGTTCAATTTTAGAAACCTTCGCTAGCTCGGTATTTTACATATACAAGCACTCGCTGCAATAGTTTTGCATCCTTGCATAACAAATGTCTATTATTTTTATAATTTATTATTAACTGGAGTAAAGAGGCGATTTTCCTTGCGGTGGTTATTAAACCATTAATGCTGCGATGCACGAAAACGAGTGGGTTCATCCCGAGGTCAATTAAGGTTTTTGGCTCAGGAAATTCTTTGTAGAAAATGCACATTGTTTGCAAGGATCAAAGGGGGCAACCCTTTCCGTGCCCCTTTGATCTGCCGAGAAAATGGGGATGTAACTAAATAAGAAAGTGCCGGCATAACCAAATTAATATAAAGAGGGATCTTAGGATTAAATAAATAAAAAATCTCATAAATAACAAAGAAAAAACCCAACTGCATCACATTCTTAGCAGGCGGGACCATTATGTTTGAACCTGGATCTGATTAAAGTTGGTCCTGCCAGCTAAGACTGTGATGCAGTTGGATTTTCTTTGTTTTAGCTTAGTTTTTCAGGCAGTACCACTGGGTGCTGCCCAAAAAACTAGTAGTTTGGGCAAATCTCATAATCAGCTGAATTATTGTAGTTTTAATGTTTACAATAAAATTATACATATAGAGATATATAAAAATAGCTCAGTTTAGCTACAGCGTAGAAAAAACTTTGAAAATTTTTAAATTTCCTTCCACGCTACCTTTAGTTGGACCTTAATGCGGGGTCATCGAGTGTTCATTCTAGATAAGTGTAGGGATAGAGTTTTTAAAGAATTGATAATTGATAAAACAGCAACAATTAATAATAACAGAACGACAATAATTCAACCGATATGTGTTCTGGTCTACGACAAGTTTTTTGGGCAGTGCCACTGCTTCGTAGACCAGAACACTTAATCGGCTGAATTATTGTTGTTCTGTTGTTTACAATAATTAAAAGAATACTGTTTTATTGCCGCGAACGAAAAATCGCTGAAGAAAAATATCTCAGTTTAGCTACGAAATGTAAAAAACTGTGAAAATTTGGAATTTCCCACCACGTTGCTATAGTCCACCCTTAACGTTTTTGTGCCCATAGACAACATATCAGAAGAACCGACCAATCAGAAGCTTGAGCTTACTTGGACGGTGCTCTTCACAGAGTACATTGTACTCTTCGTCGTAGTGTACTTTGACTGTGAAAACGCGGCTTTAGATGAAGTAGTTGTCCTCTTGCTTGGTGACTATTGATGCACATCCTCACCCGCTATACAGGAGGATCTCCTTAAATTTGCCTCGGCTCTCCGGAGGAAAATCCCATGATTTAGAGAGCTAAAGCCTTATCATAATCTAGCACGTCCCTCGTATTTCACGTCGGTTTAACGCCACCCCGGGCGAAGATGCACTGTTTTCACTATTATTTCAAATTCACTATTCACTTAGGCAGTAGGCGGCAGGTTAAGCCTCGGAGATTTGCCGGCGAATCGACTTGGCTTTTGACATGTTACTCTCGTAGTCTTAAGGCCAGGGGCGAGCTTTTAGCCCGAATTGTGACTCTTTGAAGGCCAACTTAATAATGTAAAAACAAAATAGTGATAACTCGGGCGCAATGCAGCGTCCGAGTGGTCACTTCATTCATCTAATGTGAGTGAAGGTGCAAATGGATGCTGCTTAAATCATCTCATTCCATAGGTGCAAAGGCCTAAAATAAGTAGTTAGAATAAGCCTAAAAATGGGCTGTTTAAGTAGGAGATACAGCATTATAACAACTGGAATACATATTTTTTTACATACGCATCAATTATGATTACATAGTGAAATCATTGTAGATGTTTATAATTACATTGTTAGAAGATAAATAACGTTATTGATTGAACGAGCGAGGAAATTTCTTCGTGTCTACTGAAACGATCCGGCGTTTGTATGTACCTATGTATGAATGTTTGTACGACGATAACTTCAGTAAATTTCTACTGACGATAACTTATCGGATCGTCATGAAAGGTGGGCGGATAAATTGTACTAGAATATTTTATGAAGTTCAAACATAAGCCAAACAAATCGGTCGACGAGTTGCCGAGTATGGGGTGGCAAAGTTTATATAGAAGACACGATATTTTCGGGACTTGCTGACCTCTTTCTGCCTGGTAGTTTTCCTTAGATGTTAAGTTAAAGGATTCCATTCTCGGTTTATAAGGCAAAAGTAGGTACCTACTCAAGAGTGTTAGCTGTCTAATAGGTAGGTATACAAGGTGTTACAAAAGATGCTAACTCTTTTTACAGGGTAATAGCACCCGGTGATAGGGATCACAACCTAAATATTTTTTTTTGATCTGTTACGTTCCGTTGATTTTTAAATTAATAAAATGTGAACGCTGTGGCGGGAGAAAAGTATTTTTTTAAATATTGTTTTCATTGACTTTCACAATTTTTTAACAACTCAAAGCTATGCAAATGCACCTACACCCACAAACATATTTTTAAATTTGAGCTAATACCAAAAACAAAAAAGTTATGAAAAGTTTACAATTTTGAGGTTATAAAATAAAAAAAATGTTTTTTTTTACTTTTCTTACAGAATTGACATCTTGTTGACTTGTAGGTTACACCCTGTAAAAAGAGTTAGGATGTTTTGTAACACGTTGTATTAAGATTTCAGTAGGTACCCAAAAAAAAAACTGATTCGCGATTGCAAAACGTTATCCACATAATAAAATTCGATTAAGCCACGCCTCCATACCAGCGCGGTGACTTCGACAAACCCAACTCTGTTTGTTGCATACTTAACGCGGGGGTCTCAGAAGTTTGTCCAAACAAATCGTAGTAGCAGGGGGTGTAGGTAGGTCGGCCAGCGGGGGGACAGAAAAACTTCCCACCCTGTACCTGTCCCAACAATGCGCACATAGCGGGGAACTTTGTTCCATAGGCCGCCTGCACAATTGCACCCTGCCGACTGCGACGCGACGACGCGACGGCGTAAGATTTGCATCTGGTTAAAAGATGGGTAGTAACTTGGGTAGGTAACTTTTTGCCTCGGTTTGATAATTAAATGATAATGTAATAGAAGAAATTCGGTTGCTTTTAGAGTAGGCGACATCTCGGACAAAATATTTTCGGACACTTAGTCCAAAATGTCGCTTTAATATTTTAATAATTTTGAGGCGACATCTCGGACACTAACAAATAAAGCTTTTTTGTACAGTCGGATAAAATACTCCCTACGATCTTATTTATGAGGAGACTAATAAAAATGTTACAAACCCACATTCAAATAATATCTTGTGTACTCATGCAGTCTTCAACATTTGCTCTCGCCGCAAGTGGGTCGCGACACACATTTTATTTCATCAATTGTATGTAAGCATATCTTAACTTTATTATGTTGACAATATTTAAATGTTTTGCCTCGTGTACCAACGTTTGGCAATCTGCCCCCACATCTCATGTCACTGCGCAGGTAAGAAAGGCTCAGCACAGCCAATGTGTCCCACTATCAAGACGTAGCGTAGGGTAGCGTTAAATCAAATCATTTTTGATGAAAAAGTACTAGGCTTACACAAAGTGGTAGGAGGATCACCACCCCAGCTCTTACATCATTACGCGGGGTTAGTTAGGAACAAAATGATGTGAAAACTGAGGTGATGATCCTCCTAGCACCTTATGTAAGCCTGCTACTTTTTCATCAAAAAATGAGCCGAACGCGATCTGAGTGCTTAAATTCAGGCTTTAACTGTCAAGGAAAACGGCACATTTAAGTCGCTTTAGCTATCCTAAAATAAGCAGCTGTGGTAACGCTCTTTCTCTGTGTATTATTTTTAAATACTTTAGTATCTGACAGTACGATACAGGTTCAATATTTTGAGAGTGTCCGAGATGTCGCCTCAAAAATATTAAAAATACAAAGCGACATTTCGGACAAAAAGTCCAAAAATATTTGACCGAGATGTCGCCTACTCTGCTTTTAACCATAGAAAGATAATCTAGGTTTGATAATTAAATGATAATGTAGTAGAAGAAAATTCGGTTGCTTTTAAAGCTTTTAAAAGCCATTGGGCGTATTAGTTTTGGCACTATAAATCTCAGTTGCAGCCATCAGCAACAGCTATAAGAGTAAAATTTTGAACAAACTATGAAGACGAGAGAATACAATAATATCGTACAGAATACACAGATAAAGAAAGAGAGAGTTTTTAACAAAAAAACGCATCCAAAAAGAAGATAATATTATGTTTTTTTTTCATTTGGTAGCGCTAGTGTGCCTTTGACCATCACCTTAAACAATAGCACTGGAGATTCCTGAGAACTGGCCCCCAGCCGGGTTAGGATGACAGCTGTAGAACCGGCTTTTGTCTAAATCTAAGTGTAGGTTTTCTACAATATCTCTTTAGAAGTCATAGATAAAATCCAAGCCTATGGCTCCCGGCTGTAAAAGCTATGATGTTAAAGCTTCAGCTAGATGAGCACAATGTCACGATAAAAGTTTTATCCCATTATCGGCTATCGCAATCTTGCTTTATTTCACCGCGTGAAGCGAGATGCCGCTACCCGGTGCGCGTTTCATAAATCTACAGTTTATAGTTTATTATGACAATTCGATGTTCATTGAGTAGCCGATTAGACATAAAAGAGGAAACAAAAAAGGTTAGCTAACTATCCGACTACTCAATGTACATCGAATTGTCATAATAAATTAAGAATTGTTGTTTTATGAAACTAGCACCCGTTAGCGGGAAAAAACTTTTATCTTGAAGTTGAGCTTCCCTGCTAGAGTAGCTACCACGAGTGCAAAAAAGGTGTGCCGGACGTCTGTCATGTATCCTAATACTATAGTAGTAAAGTTGTTTATCCAACTTATCACTTTCAGTGACAGTGACAGTAAGCACGCGTGGTAGCTGCTCTGGTCGTGTCGCAAAGCCCAGTCGCAGATGTAACGCCAGCCTTTAAGGAGGAGAGCAAACGCGCCGCTAGAACTGCTCAGCAGCGGCTAGGCGAGTGGGATTTCAGTTCGTACGGGCTTCGGTTTTGTAACTTTCTTTGAGGCGGTGCCTCGACAAAACGATGCCAGAGCCGCAGCAAGAGTTTTTTGTTTTAAGAAAATCGAATCGAAAGCTAAAGACGAAACTTTCATTACATGCAGATGCGTTTGCGTTAAAGCACCATGTTCATTGGTATTTGATTTTGGACTCATTATCGGAGTGTTATTTAAAAAAACACTGCTTTATTACACCAGTGTGTTTATTCTGTAAAAAATATCGCACAGTTGCAACTTAATCGTCAATTAGTAAGGGAGGCCAAATTTTATTGATTTTTGGGTATTTTTCACTGACATTTTAACTTTTTTTTTTGCTTTAGTATCGTGTAAATAATCACCCCTGAGTCGGGTGTCACTTTACAAAACAACAACCTGTATAACACGAAAGTCATTAAAGAAAAAATGTGATGAACTTCAAAACACTCGCCATTTTTGCCCTGCACAAATGGCCACCTGGTTACGTCCCCTGGCGATACCTACAAAACGTAACTGTTGTATCCCACATTGAGGTTTCACCGAGTACGTGATACTTGCTACTCCACTTGTTTGTTAGTTACCACTTTTTAAAAGTGTTAACTGAAGTTTTTTGTACATACGTGTACCTAAGGGAGTTTTCTTTTGTTCTGCGTGTGGTGGGAACTGTTGAAGGGTGTTGTCTTGTTATACTTCTTGTTTAGCAACAAACTTGCTGAAATGTGATGGGCATGTCGTCAGATATTATAATGGGTGATTTATTGTCTTTTTTGTTTCTTAGTTTAAAAGAAACAAAAACTCGAGCTATCTCCAATCTTCGACATTGACAGAATTCGTAGGGTTGCCATGGATGATAAGGATAGAATTTTATTAATCGACGATAAACATTAACTAAACCCAAATCATCTGAGAGAGAGGTTATAATAATTCAAAATAAATATCAACTATCTACTCATTATATTTAAGCTACTCGTACGAGCTAAGAGACAATGGCCCGGTTTCTGAGTTGAGAATTTTGCTAAGCAAATGGGTATCGTCCTGTCTCTGCAGATTTCTCACAAAAGAGCGTGACAGAGCGATACGTAAGTATGTGCTTAGTAAAATTCTCAACTCAGAAACCGAGCCTATATAGTGTGAAAATGACCAGATGCAAGTTTGAGGAATGTGAAACGTCGGGAAACCTGACTTTCTGTATTTCGTAAACGGTTCATCTTACTTGTATTTATGTCGGTGTAGCCGACTAGTTTCGATTCTCATTCTCATTCAATGTGCTTACGAAAGTTTAAGTGTAAAAACCTGAGTTTCCTTACAGCATATAGGTAATAAGCAACATACAAGAAACTCTTTTTGCCTACTTCCGTAGTTACATAAAAGCATACTAAAGCTCGCTTCCTAAAGTGGCTTGGCAGCACAAAATCCTAGACGTAATAACATTATTATGAAATGCGTCTGCGGGTATGTGATAAGACTAGCTAGTTACCTCAAAATTGTGTAGAGCTTCACACGGAAAGCATTTTTCCATATAAGATCCATAAAGATAACTGAGCTTTGACTAAAGTAGTAATAATATGCGGAGCCGAAGGTTGGACTAACTGATATGATTTCAAAGTTCATTAAATTATACTTGGTTGACCTACTTTGTAATAAAAACAATGCACCATTTCACACATCTACGTTTTTGACTTGTTCTCATACGCGCGCAGCTAAGTCGGTATGCAAAGAAGATGCGAGTAGTATGGGTTTCCTTACGATGGTTTCCTTTACAGTTAGCAATCAGTGTTAATACTGGACGTTAAATATTCAAGTATATTTGATCGAGCGAGCGAAGCGAGAGAAGTTCTCCGAGTCTGCTTGAACAATCCAGCGTTTTTACCTGCCTATGTACCTATGCAGGTATGTCTGTTTATTTGGATGTAAGTATGAATTGGAACGTTATGAAATTTGGTAGGTGGGTAAAAAAATTAAATTCGAACATGAACCGAAGCGGCCGAGCGGTTGCCAAGATAAGGGGTTGTAAAGTTTAATATGCTAATCGCGCGCGCCTGCGCGAATGGTGTTAGCAAAGTTTTACATATACATCGTGAGTTCACAGTTCGGGGCAAACTACTAGCTAAGTAAGCATATCTGTTCGTCACGGAACAAAGGTTAAATAAAAAGGAGAGATTTTCCAAAGGAATTTTGGTTCATTTAAAGTTATAAAACAAGAAAAATCAGAGCGCCAATGATTGCGGAAAAAGAGAAAGGGAAGAAGTGACAGATAATTTTGACATTAGTTTGACAGATGGATGCATTCAAAATAGAAATAATTTACTTACTTGATTATTGTACATCGTTAAAATCCAGATAAGAACACTAGAATATTAAAACAAAAAATCCTACAGTAAAATACGGTAAAGGAATCGTCGTAGACAATATCTATAACTTCATTCTTATCCTATTGGCCACCACAATGACCCCACTCAAATATTCATTACCTACTCGAGATATTATTCCCTAGAACTCTTTCCTTTGGTTGACGAGACATATTTATTTGCCTCTTGATAATAACTGCCAATATTCGATAGGTACTGGGGTATGATCCATTCTGTGGAATCGTTGAATCGGAGAAAGGCCAAAAGATGGCGTCTACTTGAGTTATATTTGAACGAGCGAGCGAGGCGAGCGAAGTTCTCCGAGTCTACTAAAACAATCCGGCGTTTGTATGTTTGTATGTATGTATGTATGTTTGTATGTATGTTCGTTCGACGATAACTTGAGTAAATTTGGTCGGATCGTTATTAAATTTGGTAGGGGGGTAAATGAAATTAAAAGAATTTTGAAGTCGAACATGAGCCAAATCGGTCGAGGGTGCCGAGATGTAAGGTTGTTAAATTTATATGGGGTCGCGAGTTCACAGTTCGGGGCGAACCACTAGTTTACTTATGACAAGATACATTTATATCTACTTAGCAAATTATATAAACATTATAGACATTATGCTCTGTTATGAAAACCAACCAAAGTGAAAACAGACAGACTATACAAGATGTTACAAAAGTACCTAACTCTTTTTACAGGGTAATAGCACCCGGTGATAGGGATCATAACCTAAATATTGTTTTTGCTCAATGAAGTTCCGTTAATTTTAAATTAACTAGTGGTTCGCCCCGAACTGTGAACTCGCGACCCCATATAAACTTAACAACCCCTATCTCGGCAACCCCTTCACCGATTTGGCTCATGTTCGAACTTAAAAATTCTTTTAATTTCATTTACCCGCCTACCAAATTTTATAACGATCCGACCAAATTTACTCAAGTTTTCGTCGAACGAACATTCATACTTACATACATACATACATACAAACGCCGGATTGTTCCAGTAGACTCGGAGAACTTCGCTCGCTTCGCTCGCTCGTTCAATAAAATGTGAACGATGTGGCGGGAGAAAAGTATTTTTTAAATATTGTTTTCATTGACTTTCACAATGTTTTAACAACTTAAAGCTATGTAAAGGCACCTACACGCACACTCATATCGCTGGTCCCTATTAAGAAAGTCGGAACTTCAAAATGACAACTTTACAGGAGAGCAGTTTAAAGTTAATTTTAAAGATAAAACCAAAGTAACAAGTTATTACTCTGAAATTTTTACTGCATATTACTTGGATAGTTCTTCGTCAATTTGTACGTATTATTTTATGTTATAATATTTTGTAGTTTTTGAGAAAAGCTATTAGTGACAATATTACTCGGACAAAAATAGAACAAAATTGTCGGATGTGCTACATGCGACATTTTTGTTTGGGTTACTCATTACATTTTAAGTAGGATGTGGCATATACTACATTTTTAATTGAAATTTTAAAAAAATAGCTAGGTCGCATCTGCATAGTGAATAGCACGCGTGCAAAGAAAAGTGTAAAAAATCGATTCCTGTATCAGATAACAGATACACTAAACGAATCAAAAAAGTACACAAATAAAACACAAGAATTAGGTGTGAGATATCTAACAGCCCTCTCTACATCCGAAAAGATATCTAAAATAAAGTCAAAATTTTGGCCATCTTCTGGACAACTGCAATCTTAAATCTGAAATCGTAGAGCCCATCAGAATCCCTGAAGTTATCAGAGGCATAAAAGATGAAAAAAAAAAACACCGGGTATCGACAAGATCCTACCAGAATTTCTGAAGCACCTGAGGCCCCTAGCAAAAAAGTGGTTAGCAGACTTCTTCTCAGATATAACTGCTAAATGCAAACTCCCCAAATGGTGGAAATCGGCAAAAGTGGTTGCACTGCTAAAACCAGAAAAGAAACTAGACGATCCATCTAGCTACAGACCCTTTTTGCTCCTTTGTACGAGTACCACCTACAAGCTGTACGAGAGAATACTACTCGCACGCATTACACCAAAAGTCGAACTACATCTTCCCGACGACCAAGCATGATTCCGCCCAAATCGAAGCTGTAGCAATCAGGTTGTCGCACTGACATCACACATAGAAGCGGGTTTCCAGAGAAAGCAGAAAACTGTAGCGGTGTTTGTAGACCTCAACTCAGCTTTTGAAACCGTTTAGAAACAGGGACTCTTGCTGAAGCTGACAAAAATCTTCAGGTGCAAACACACGTTGAAGTTGTTTGACGCTATCCTCTCAAACAGACTATTTCAAGAGAGCATGGACGGAAAGTTGAGCCACCTTAAGACCCTGAAAAACGATGTCCCACATGGCTTGGTCCTAGCCCCCACGTTGTTCAATATATATCTAAGCGACATAACGGAGGTGACTGGGCGCCGATTTATTTATGCTGATGGTATTGCAGTAACAGCACAAGCTCCGACGATAAATGAAGCCTCTACCGTCGTACAAGAGGACATTGCTTAGCTGCAACACTACTTCGCAAACTGGGCTCTGAGACCTAACCCGCGGAAAACAACTAGGTGCTGTTTCCATCTCAACAACAAACAAGCCAATGAGAAAGCGAATCTGGTTTTCTGCAAGAGCCTGTAAAACACGACCCAAATCCAGTATACCTGGGAGTCACGCTTGATAGGACTCTTGCCTTTAAAGCTCACCTTGAAAAGGTCAAAAAGAAAGTTTCTGCCAGGTGTAACCTCATCCGGAAGCTAGCAGCAACTTCATGGGACAGCAATGCAAATACACTGCGCGCGTCAACGCTGGCTCTAGCCTTCAGTGCAGCCGAATACTGTGCACTAGTGTGGGCAAGCAGCCACCATACTAATCTATTCGATGTGGAGCTTAACTCTGTGCTATGAGGACTATATCTGGCACCGTACAGCCGACAACAACTATTTGGCTTCCGGTCCTTTGCCACGTCCTACCTCCAGACCTCAGAAGGGAGCTATGCGTTCGAAAGAAGTATGAAAAGATCAGTCAAATGCCGCAGCTTCCAATACACCAAGAACTGGAACACACAAGAAGCGATCTGCGCCTCAAATCATGTAGACCATTTGGACTGATGGCGTCAGAAGCCCTAGAAGCTGACAACACTCTCAAGGAAAGATGGTCAGAAAGGTGGAATGATTTTGATGTGACAAATAGAGCTCTTGTGTCCGATCGTAATGTACGAATGCCAGGCATCTATCGAAAATACTGGACTCAAATAAATAGGTGCCGAAATTCGCAGGGTAGCTGATGTGCTGAGCTGATGTACAGATGGAAATTTGGAACGGACCCGCACTGCTCTTGCGGGGAGATGCAGAGCATGTCCCATATCACGGACCATTGCCCGCAGTGGTCAATAGAAGGAGGGATCCAAAAGATCTACGAGGCCCATGCGTAAGTGACAGATTGGATCAATGGCCTTCCCTTTGTTCTTTGATATTCGCTGCATAATATGCCATACCTACGTAAAATAAAAATAAATAACTCATACATTTTAATGTAACCTACTAATAATAAAAAAAAATCACTTAAGACTAATTCATATCCTGCGAAATAATGTGCCTAAATGTTAATTAAAAATGTGGGTAGTGACATATCCTACATTGATAACCTAACCAATCACATGAAACAATGTCGGTTGAGTCAGATGCAACAAATCATCCTAACTTGTGATAACTTAACAATGTCGTTAGTGGCATATCCAACAAAAAGTAAAAATCAAGTTTCAGATAATAATGTTGTAACTACCTGAACCAACAATTTTATCCGTCTCAGATTGGAATATTGAAACATTGTTATTTCATACGTTTATCACAAAAATACAAAAAACCAATAGCACTTTTGCCAATATTTATGCGCTGGCGCATTCCCCAGTAAAATTGTCAGTAATGGTACATACGACTACGCCCGTGCGCTCAACCTCCGGTTAACAAAAGCGGTACGTAACTACCGCCATTTTTGCACGGACATTATTGCTACAACTGACTTTTTTTTTACTGGTAATTCCTTCATATTACGAGTTATCACAAAAATAAAATGTTGTACCTATAGCTCTTCGAATTTATAGCATACTGATGAAAAAGTAAAAAATGACAAAAACGTAGTTCCGACTTTCTTAATAGGGACCAGCGATATTTTTAAATTTGAGCTAATAACAAAAACAAAAAAGTTATGAAAAATTTTCAATTTTGAGGTTATAAAATAAAAATTGTTTATTAATTTTTTTTTTTACTGATTTGTCATCCTGTTGACCAGTAGGTTACACCCTGTAAAAAGAGTTAAGTACTTTTGTAACACCTTGTATAAATAGACTCTAGCTTGACATTGACATTAGCCAAGGTCTCAAGTCGGTGATTTTGTTTTCTGAGATCACCTATTTGTGCTCGAGCTTGAGCTGACGACTATTAATGCCACCTTAAATTCCTAAAAATAGTTAAGCCTATTCTCATTTGGAGGCTCGTTTAAAGCAAAAAATGCATCCAAAAAGAAGATTTTTTTCTTTGGCGGCGCTAGTGTTTCCTTCCTCTTCGCCTTATGGGTAGACGATAGCAAGGTGGCGGGAAATTTAAAATTTTCACAGACTTTTACATGTTGTAGCTAAACTGAACAATTTTTGTTCAGCGATTTTTCGTTCGCGGCAATAACATTATTAACAGTATTATTTTCATTATTGTAAACAACAGAACAACAATAATTCAGCCGATTATGTGTTCTGCGCCTCTATTATCTAAAAATTCCACTCAACCTCCGAGCGTCAAAACACTCGAAAATAGCCCTTATTGAAATGAACAATCTTTTATTTGACATTTAAAAACCGTTATTTTTACCGTGGATATTTTAGATAATACAGGGGCTGGTCTACGACAAGTTTTTTGGGCAGTGCCACTGCTTCTTAGACCAGAACACATAATTGGCTGAATTATTGTTGTTCTGTTGTTTACAATAATGCAAAGAATACTGTTTTATTCTCGCGAACGAAAAATCGCTGAACAAAAATTGTTCAGTTTAGCTACAAAATGTAAAAGTCTGTGAAAATTTTGAATTTCCCGCAACCTTGCTATCGTCTACCCTTAATCATCACGCGTGCCTTGCGGATTGGTGATTTTAGCATTAAGAGCTCAGGTTTCCTTAAGATTTACTTCCATGTAGTTTTACCCTTCTTGTCTGAATCGTCTAAAGTAGGGGCCAACGACTGAATGCGTAAGAGTTCCATTGATACCACAAAGCCACAATAACGAATGGTCGGGTGGAAGAGAAGGAAAATTGGATTTTCTTTTGAGAAACGGCACTCTCAAATTGAAACCGATGGATCGACCACGACTAAAGTGCAACAGAAGCAGAGATCAATGGAAGAACGTCGTTTCGTAACGCAAATTGTCACATAACGGATAATTTTTAATTTGCTACGAATTTATAATTCCATATAGTATCACATATAGTACAACAACGTAAGCCTATTTGCTCCAAAACGCTTTTAGTGCTTAAAGAAAAGCATGTCAAAAACGATAGTAATACAGCAACTGTGTAGTAAGCTTAATTATTCAGTATTGTGTTTATTGGACAAGTTGCCATTTGAAACGACGCTTTTCTGGGATTTGGCGCTGAGACCATACATTTGCAATGGCAACACCATTCCAATGACCGAGCATTCCAGGGCTTCAAGTCTGTAACGCAGTTGTGTACGATAGGTCACAGATAGGTTCACAGTTGTTACGAAAAAATCACTTTTTCTCATACAAGGCTGAACTGCGGTACCTACAGACTTGAGGGCCAGTGTCAGATTATCCCCTTACCGGTTTGCCAGTGGTTCCCAACGGATGTTCCCCGGAGCATAGCAGCAGAGCTTAAGTGATGCTAGGGAGGGGCCTTACGTCCTTAATCCTGCAATACAGCAGCAATATTTAGATGAAAATCCATTTTTAACTAGATGCAACAGGCTGCAACAGTCACAGGTATGGTCCCTCTGTAATATTAACTTTGTAAAGCGTCGCTGAAAGAATATTACTGTCAGCTATTAATTGCATTGGGAGCGATATTGTATTGCTTCGATCGAAAATGGGGTAATATTGCAAATTCGTTTTCGTAACACCTCTTATTGGAGATCGATTCGAGCATTTGCCATCATTTTGTTTATTATGTCCCTCCAAAACATTCCAGGTAACAAGTAGGAACTTTTTTCTCGGCCTAACAAATGTAAATAAATATGTACGTATTCAAGGTCCGATAAGTATTATTATACTACGGTATATTATTATTATATTTTTCAGCTCGTAAATATGTGGTGACATGTGTGAGAAGGCTTTTGCCCTGCTTGTGGGACATGTATACTTGCACAGGCTACATTGAAAGTTAAATTGAACGAATTTGTTATACGAACATAGGCCTGTGTTTATTTAGACACAACTGTTTCAGGCATGCTAGTCTAATATTATTACGTTTACAACCAAACTAATGAGAAATATAATTTCTTGTTCCTCTAACTAATGTTCCTGTAAAGCAAACTAATTATACAAAACAATTATAGATACTTACAGAAGGTCTGCTCTTGACGTTCTCTTTGACAGTTGCATCTTTTTACACCTTTTTTACACTCACGAGAATTGGCCTCCTGGCAAAGTATTCCTAAGTATTATTTGCCCATGGCCAAGATGACAATCAGGAAATTGTATATTTTTTATACTAGTAGTTCGCCAGAACTGTGAACTCGCGATGTGCGACGCGTAACTATTTGCTAACAGCATTCGCGCAGCTACGCGCCCTTTGCACATAAAACTTTACAACTCCATATCTCGGCAACCCCTTGACCGATATGGCTCATGTTCGAACTTAAAAAAAAAAAAATCATTTACCCACCTTATTTCTCAATTTACTCAAGTTATCGTCGATTGAACTTTAATTCATACATACAAGCAAGGGATTGTTCCACTAGACTCGGAGAACTTCCCTCACTTCGCTCGCTCGTTCATGTTTATTAACATTTTAGCACTAACTACAAAAAGTATCAACAAAATAATAATAATAATAATAATAATTCATTTATTTCAAATAACAAGATTCATAATGGTTAGTATGTGTAACAATTGTTTTGTTTATTATCTATGTTAGTAAAAACCTATAGCTAGAATAAGGGAGTTTAGGTACCTATTAATAAAATGGCTACATCGACCTCCCGCGTACCATAAGTTCTGTCTGGGTACTCAATACTGATTGAAACATTTCTCAAATATTTTACAATGGCAAAGGATATTTCTTAGGTATGCACGAGCACCACTTATGCATAAAAAACACAACTGTCATCTGTCTACTGAGACCACGAGCCCTGCAAAGGTCTCGAAACTTTGGAAAAATATAAAAGTTATTAATAACGAGTTTACCAGTGGTTCACCCCGAACTGTGAACTCGCGACCTTATATCTCGGCAAACCCTCGACCGATTTGGCTCATGTTCGGACGGAAACAATATTTTTGTCTCATTTACCCGCCTAGCGAATTTCACGATGTTCTCATAAACGATACTCAAGTTATTTGTCACATACATACATACATGCCTACATACAAACAAACAAACAAACGCCAGATTGTGTCAGTAGACTCTGAGAACTTCTCCCGCTTCGCTCGCTCGTCCAAATATCCGTTAAAATCCATTAATTAAGATATTTTACGTTTCGTAATAATGTACTGAGAAGGCCATGTGTAACTTTCTACCGCTCGCTAATTAAAAGCGATTCTAACAGGCAAAACAAGCCGTAAATTGAACTGAAAACAGCGGGCCTGACTATTACAATATTTCAGTAACACATGCCGAGAATCCGAAAATGGGTGTGTTTAGTTTTGTAGCGATAGTTTAATGAAGTCGTTACGGGTAAGGCTGATTTAATATTAAGTATATTTGCCACGTTTCAGATAGAGGGAGAAAATCGGTTGAGCAAGTATTTTTTTTTAATAATTTATTCAGTAGTAGATGATAAGAAGTGTGTGAAGTATACAGAAAATAATGAGCGATTTAACCATATTTTCAGATTGGATGAGTTTATTAGGCTTAGTTATAGGAACCCTAAAATGTCAACCATAATAGTAGTTTATGCAACTGTCATATAAGAGAGATTCTTAGAATACGAGTGTGGATTTATCATACGAGGCGCAGCCGAGTATGATAATAGTATCACACGAGTATTCTAATATCTTCTTTTATGCAGTTGCATACACTACTTTATCTTCACTCATTTATCATTTTCCATTTTTTTTTAGTTTAATGTCACGGAACCGCACAGAAAAAAAAATGTAAACTAATAATGGCGGCAAAACAAATCCAAAGTAAAAACAAATGTCACAAATAAAAGAAAAAGAAAGTAGACGCTTTTTTTTAATTTCTTCCATTTGTTATAGAGGCAAAGAAGTCATACTTACGTACATCCAGTGCTCGATTCACAGAATTGTTTACTGCAAGGAGAATTTTAACCGGAAGTGTATCAGCAAGGAGAATTTACACCGGAAGTGTATCGTAATAACAAAAAAAGTTATTTTACGATACAGGTTGGCAGAAATTCTCATACAAAACTTGTATTTTAATGAAATATTTTAATAATAAAAAAAGCGTCCGCTTTCTTTTTCTTTTTTTTTGTGACATATGTGTTTACTTTAGATTTGTTTTGCCGCCATTATTAGTTCCGTTCCGTGAGCGTTAGCGGTTCCGTGAAAATTAAACTAAAAAAAAAAATATATATGATAAATGAGTGAAGATAAAGTAGTGTATGCAACTGCATATAAGACGATATTAGAATACTCGTGAGATACTATTATCACACTCGGCTTCACCTCGTATGATAAACCCACACTCGTATTCTAAGAATCTCTCATAAATGACAGTTGCATAAACTACTATTGTAGTACAGCAGAGAATATTCTGATTCTAATGCTAGATGATTAGTTCTCTGGTTGTAGGAGAAAAACGAAAAAACCCCGGTTTTGTCCTATCGATACGCCATTGCGTTACAGGCTAAGGCCCCAAGTCAGTTTACACGCGGTTAGGTTATTACTGACTTGCCTCCAGTTTGGAGTCGGTTACTTACCCTGTGTAAACCAGCCTTAAGCATAAATATATTATTCCACCTCTTTTGCGTGAGGTTTTGGCGAATTAAAGTTAGTTTAGCTCACGGAGCACGAGCGAACTACTCGTAATATTTAATATCAATTTGAGTACCGCTACAGGGAGCAGAGTGTTAGTTGGAAATGTTTATAGTTTTGCGGCTTGAGTGTTATTAATGTAGCCAATTAATGTTTGGAGAAAAGGTCAGAGTTACGTTGCAAAGGGATATTTTATCTACGCGTAGAATGTGACTATGGGACAGATTTGTCATTGAATCATGACAGCTAGCCAATAAATTTGTTGAAAGTTGATATCGTATTTATAACTACAATATACTTGAATACACACAGGTAACATATCATCATCATTATCATCATCAATTCTTGTTATCACTTAGCAGGGACATGGCTCTCAAAAAGTTTTCCATTCTTGACGGTTTTGCGACTTCATCTCTTTATCTCACGGATCGACGACGCCGGGGGTTAATTCTCGGCTGTGACGATCTAGAATGTGACTTGTTACTAAGGTTTTCTTCGTGGAATCTCGAATGTGACATACCCGAGAATTTGACCTCAGGGTTGCCAGGTAGTTTTAGGGCACCCTCTCTCACAATTTCAGTGCTATTTTGCTGGTGCCCATTACCACTTTTGCCACTAATTTTTTCGGCTAGATAGTGGTTAATATTCACGGAGACGAAATCGTGGGAGAAGCTAGTTTATAATAAGAAATCTTTACAGACAAAAATACCAAACTTGTTTTGCATTAGGCCTTGTAGATATTATGTTGTATGACTCTAGCTAAGCTAATGTCGTCCTCTAGGGGTATATCCTGTTACGATAATTTTGAATTTTAACAGTCCATAACTTTGCATTGTCATACAAAACTCGTTTCTACACACGACGACTCACTTTACATGATAATATTGTCATCAAAATGGCATTTAATTTCTTGTCGCCGTGCGTGTCAGCTATAAAAATAACTGCTTTAATTTGTTTGTGTTCTCAAAATCTGCATACAAATACTACGAATTCTTATTTGATATGCGTGGAATTTATTCTCTACATAATAGGCATAAAACAAAGTCGCTTCGCGCGTCTGTAAGTATGTCTGTATATCCGCTTAAAAAACTAAGGCCTTTGATTTATACAGCGTCCAGTGACACCTTTACTCACTCTAGACGGGTGAAGAGACCACTCGGCGCTGCAGTTCCTGGGGCATTGTTTTTTAGATGGAGTAGTAGGCTTGAATCCGCTTACTCCTCTTAATTAACGTAACGGATCTTGTAGCGGTTTTCACCGTCAGTTAGATATTTATTCACAACAAGCGTAGCATAAGGCTGGGTTAGACAGTACATACGGGGGTTATACTATATACGTCTCACTTTTTTGTTTGACGCAGAGCAGATAGACAGAGTTATAAACCCATGGATACGCTCCAACCCAGCCTTATGCTACGCCAGAAGGCTTAAAGCGCAGTTGTCTTTTTCCTAAATTTCACCCGTGCAAAGTCGGGGTGGGTCGCTAGTTTAAATATATTTTGGTTTAATCTCACTATGAAATACAGACTCACAAGGTTGGTGATACGAAAACTAAAGATTTGTTGTGCTGTGAAAAACTTTGTACAGTTTTAGTCACTGCTCTAGCAAGAATTACACAAGGAAAGTGTGCAAACAATCTCCTTAAACATCTAGTTTTGTAAAATACATCCTAAGTACGGATTTCTTACACCAAATTACCAACCAGAGGGCTGTCATGTACTGTACAGTTATGCTGTGCACTATTTTTGGTGACGTCTATTCTCAGGCATGCAAATTATTCTCGGAATAGTGCATATTTTGGCTTGTGTCGGTCTTCAAAGTGAATACCTATTCGTATGCAAATATTGTTCCCGAATAACAACGTGCCGTGGTGGCAGGCTCACTACTTGTCAATTTTCACTTTAAGTAGTGGTTCGCCCCGAACTATGAACTCGCGACCCCATATCTCAGCAACCCTTTGGCTGATTTTCCTCATGTTCGAACTTAAAAATTCTTTGCCTCCTTTACCTGCCTAAAAAATTTCATGACGATCCGACTAAATTTACTCAAGTTATCGTCAAACGAACATTCATACATACAAACATGCATACATACATACAAACATACAAACCCCGGATTGTTCAAGTAGACTCGGAGAACTTCTCTCGCTTCGCTCGCTCGTTCAAACAAGAGGCAAAATGTGGCACCAATAGGGGTGATGACTGCATTATTTTGACTGCCTAATGCAAACAAATATCAAACGCAAACATCTCTGAAAATAAAAAACTTTCGGTTTCACGTAAAATAACAGGGTTCTAGCTGTTAATCAGCCAATGACGGTTGTCAATTTGACATTTAAGAATATGCCGGTGAATAGTACCCATGTCCCGTTTTGGGTGAAGTCTCCGTCGATGTTTAAATTTGGGACACTCAAGGAGTAAGCAGAAACAGCATGTAAGTAATTTAATTTAGCCCGCGTTTCGACGTCTCTAGATTTCTACACTACACAACTTTACACTACGACACAGCACATCTAAGTTACGAATGAGTCATTCGCACACAGACTAATGTAAAACCGCGAAAATCGCGGACTAAATTAGCGAAGTCTCTCTTAGAAATTAATACAAGCCCGCTCGCGCCGTATAATTTAATCTACTTCGTGTTTAGTGAAATTCCCTACTCGTGGGTCTACTCCTTGTACTTCCCTGTTGGTTGATCCCTGCCCGGCTAGAATGACAGGCCGCGATTTGACTTTTTTACAGGGTATTGTTTTGGTTAGTGACACCCGACTCAGGGACTAAAATAAGTTTATTTTTATTATTTTTGTTATTATTAAAAAATGACCTAGTTCAATTTGTTCTATAATAACCGCGACGTTCGGACACCCCCGGTCTTCTCAAAGCAAGCGTGCAATTTGACGCCCCCATTTGCGAGTGCGGCGGCAAGCGATAGTATAATAGTAGGGAAGGCCACAATTTCATGATTTTTGTTTTTTTTTTTGTTTTAGTACTGTGTAAATAATCACCACTGAGTCGGGCGTGACTTTACAAAACAACACCTTGTATACGCTTGCCCGCGGGAAACTCCTGCTATCTACCCCTGCCCGGAACTTGAGCCCATTTTTACAAAAAAACGACCTCATGGGTATAAAGGTACACTGTTATTAAGCTACTGCACTGAGTTCTCCATCTCCGAACTTCTTCATCAGATTTTCACCATTCTTTTATGGGAAACTTGTCAATCACGTTTCAAACAAAAAAAAATCAAAATAGGTCCACGTAGAAAAACATTCTGAGGTAACAAACATAAATAACAAAAATACGGGTTTGAGTACATCCTTCTTTTTTAAGTCGGTTAAAAAGTGATGTTTTTGTATTGGAGATGGCGGTGCTAAGTGTTCCATAGTCAAAATAAAGTGGATACCCTAAAATTATTATATTTTATTATAGGTACTTGTCACAAAGGGCAGATGTAAGGGTCCGATGCGTATAGTTACACTTATGTGCCTTGCTTGCTAATTTAGAAAGCTGTGTAGCGACTGGAAATTTTCGTGAACATGCTCATTCACGTTCGAGGGAAATGGGAGGTATTTTGTGACAACCCATACTATATTAGTTTGTTATTGGAAACTCTCTTGGTTCCTTTTGTATCATATCGAAAGCGTAACACTTCGCACTCATAAAACTTGACTAGCTCGAGCTCAAGTAGGTGATCAAAATCACCGACTTGAGACCTTCGCTAATGTCAATGGCTACTTAAGCTCTTGTGGTTGTTAGGTGATTTTGTTTTCTGAGATCACCTTCTTGAGCTCGAGCTTGTGCTTGAGATCACGACTATTAATGCCAACATTACTAGGAATTTGATCTTACCTTGAAAGGAGAACCACTGGCCGAGCCGGCGTATCCTAAATATAGCTTCGAATCATCCCCAAGATCGATGGTCTTCACTGTGTCCATATCCGGCGACAGCTGAGTACTGGAGCAATTCACTTGGAGTGTCACATTCGTTTCCTCTACAATTAGCATGATCTTCGTCCAGCTATTCTGCAGGTAATCTATCGTGTATGTTGCCTTGTCTTTTTCGATATTGTCTGAGAATAACGTGACTCGTGTTGTATTTTTATTTGCTAGGTTCATGCATAATTCTAGTTTAGGGACTCCTTTGGCATCTTTGATTGAGAAGAGGCAGGTTCTTTTTGTTTCTTCCAGTTTGAATATGGTTATTATTGCGAAGGGTATAGGGATTTTGTTGTCTTTTATGTTGAGATCTTTTATGGGGACACTCATGTGGTTTTCTCGGCTCAGTCGCCATGATGAGAAGGCATCCATTCCTTCGTCGACAGGATCGTTGCTTGTACTCATTATTGGCTCGAACAAGTCGTATTCATAATCTGAAAAGAGACACACGTTCTGTTAAAGTAATGATGCAGGAACACAAAAAAAATATTGAGTAAGGTTATAAAAATATTTTAAAAATCTGCTAGCGAGATGGCCACAGCACGTTTTTAAATAGATTTTTGTATTTATTGCATTTATCCTTTATTTCAACGTTGATCCTTGGAATGAGAGAAATAAAAGTGAAAATTAAGAGACGTGCAACGGTGTTCCTCAAACTTGGGGAATTTTGTTAAAATTAGGGTACCTAAGACAGACAGTACTAAAATGATCCATTCCCAAAAATACCTCTAAAATAATAGTGTTATTTATACTCTTACAATTTGAGAGGCAGTGATTTGGTCCTATTTCCTATACGCTTTGCCTTTCAACACCAGCCTGAACGACCGAAAGCGTAAAGTAAAGTTTAACTAGTGTTTCCACGCCTGCAAGTTTATTTATTAAGTTGGTACCTACTCACAAACCTCTACATTAACACGAAATCCTTATCTATGGCCATTTGTCAAAGTGGGGGGCAACAAATTGCTGAATTTTAGTAGCACTACCCCAACGGTTGTGTTCATTCCTTTTAGATAGTGGCTCCTTTCTTACTTGGCAGTAGTGATGTGGCAATAGTTATTTGTTATGCAAGGCTGCAAAATGATTGTTTGCTGCGAGTACTAGTATGGAATACCGAGCAAAAGTAGGTTTTTTAAAAACTTGAGCGTAGCAAGGGATTCACAAGCACAATACGCAAATAATACTGCATCCGTGTGAAACACTTTAAAATACGTAATAAGCACAAAAAATATATAATTATTTAGATTTGGCAGGCACAATGCCGAATATAGTTTAACATTCAATCAAGTGGCGTTCCAATAATAAGTACATTGAAAGCGCTTGAATATTTTCCGATACTGCAAATTATCACAAGTGCACTTACAAAAGTCTAAATTAATCACAAAGCAAATTATTCCACAATATTTATTGTAAGCTCGTGTACGGTCAGCCCTATATCCCATGGTAGCTCTTATTGCGCGCCGCATAAGTGCGTCAATTGGACAAAATCGTTCATCCTTGCGCGTCGCTCACTCTACATGGTACTTGAGTAGCCCGATTAAAAGCTTCCTCTGATATTTTAAGTATTTTAAGACTCAATTTCCTTTGCTTTGTAATGCAGTTACAGAGTGGTGGCCTAGAACTGCTCGTTGGCCAGTGGGCAGACCGCCGACCGATACTGTTAGGCCTATGCCCTAACTCTGGGGATCATTCATGGGCTAGATCTATCTATCTATCTATCCAGCCCATAAATAAAGCCCACTGCTGGGCATAGGCCTCTTCCTTTTCACGCCAACCCCCTCGGTCTAATGCCAATCTCGTCCATTGTCTTCCCGCTGTTTTGACAATGTCATAGACCCATCGAGCTTTCGGTCTACCCACCGACCGTTGACCCATTCATACCCATATGGGCTAGATAGATAGATAAAATGCGTGCCAAGAAAGAAGATAGTTGAGATAATACGTGGTTTGACAAGCGCGGTGACGATTTATAGGTCTCTTAAGCGGTATGAGGTCTGAGTGCGGGGCGGGACCGGGCGTCATCGGGGCGGCAGAAAGAGGTGCGGGCGGCGCGGTCAAGTCTCTTCTTTCATCGTACGTATTGTATATTTTAGTCGAAGTAGATGTAAATGGGGCACCGGGACGCGCCCCTGTATTAGCTCGCAGTTGTTTCCACTAATCTTGATCGGCGCTTAATGGCCGCGGTCACGGGAGGCGGCCAACTTTTTAACGGTAATTCTAACGCAAACACCTTGCCTCTTCAATGATGTTGTCTAGTTAGGTGCACGATATACAGGGTGTTAAAAGACCGCTAACAAAGCGGGAAACCACGTATTGTCCTCATCCTAACGAACATTTTGCTCAAGGACCATGCCTGGGAAATCAACGGTTTCCGAGATAATGAGGTTCAAAGACAGACTTTTATTTAAAAAAAAAATACTGAAAGTGGTTCAGTATCGAGTACTTAACATTGCTTCTCAAGGAATCATATCAATATTTTAATATTTTTTACTAAAAACGACGCGTAAATTGCAACCCGCAATGAATTCTAAACATCGGCACATCGAGCGTAGGTAGCATAAGTTTATGTCAACGCTTGCGCAATATGCATTACACTTCCATTACGTGATAAAATATTTTCCAAAATTATAACCTAAATAACCAAAATCATTTCCCAGCAATAATTTATGGAAAAAGTACTTTGTTTTGGTGTCTAGTATGCGTACCATCAAGTCTGTTGGCGGTCTTTTAACACCCTGTATCTGTGTATCCAATCTTGAAATGGATTTTAGTATTTCAGCTTAAATGTTTTAATATATTATCCATTGTACGTACCTGTCCGGTTCAGGGTAGTGTTGGGTTTCACGTTTAATATTTCCAAAAAATTTTGGTGCTATAAAAGAAGCTGTGATTTAATTTAATTTCCTATGGTAGCGCTTTTGACCATTATAAGCACCATATACCTATATATTTTAGTGTGACTTGAAGAAGCGGAATCCAACAAACTACCCAAGTAACATTTTAGGTTGTAGAAAGGTTTTGAACAGGTTCTAGAACCTTTGTATGGAAATCTGCTCGTAAGTCTTATAACTCTCAATAAAGTTATATTAACCTTGTAATTACCTTCTGAGTGCCAAAAGGGCCCCCGTTTTAGAACCTTTCTGAGAGCTACAGCACAACCTATAGCTCAAATCCAGAACCTTTCGAACTACTTGCATAGAACCTAAATATAACCTTCACACCCTTAATTTAACGTTATTATAACCTTGCAAGACAACTTACAAGTTCTAAATTAGTCTTGGATATAACTCTATGACAACTTAGAACCTTTTTGATGGATATGAATAAATACCTTTCCAGGACTTACAAGTTATAAATAGCTTCTGTTTAAGATTTTTTACACAGATTCAAATACTTATTTACAATGGCGTCATTCCTTTTTCGTTCGGCCATCTTTCAAAATGGCTAGATAAGCAAAGTGTTTATAAAAATAATAAGTAGCTTGGTAAAGTCAGGAAATAATCAAAATATAGTGCGATTGGCACTTCATCGTGAAACTTTACGATAATAGTGCTGTATACAAGACGGGCCTTACATAAGTTAAACATTTCGGATATTTTTAATAAAATAAAATAAAAAAAATTGGTGATCGGTGGTAAGTCACATAAGAAATCAAACTACTATTCATATGAAAAATATATATTATAAATCGTGTAGCGCATGGTATTTGATTACGCTTTATTTAATTAAAATATTGGTTTTGTTTCGTTTTTTTTTTCATTTTTTAATAATAAATATGGCTGCCATTAGGAAATTACTTGAAAGCATTATTTTTTACCTTTTCAGAACTGTAACAGCTAAGAGCTCTTAAGGTTTTCCAAAATAAGAGCTGAAGGTAATCTCGCGGAGCTACCTCAAACGACAAGGCTGTTTTCAACGCTTCAAGGTTATTACCAGGAGTTGTCCAAGACTTACCAGTTGCGAAAACCACCACTGAGCTAAATTTGTTGCTTTTAAGTTTTGGTTGTAGGGGGACATGCGTTTGACCTTCGTTCAACAAACAGCTACAGGCTGCTCTAAGGGTGGTCATGAACTGAGATCAAAATTGAACTCTGTTTAAACTTAGTATAAAGTGAGATCAATTTTGAACTAACTTTGAACTGAGTTCAAAATTGATCTCTGTTTATATTTAGTTTAGTAAGATCAATTTTGAAGTTACTTTAACCAACTGGTATTACTGAGTTCAAAATTGATATCATTATTATTCGAATCGAATCGAATCGAATCAAATCGAATCGAATCGAATCGAATCGAATCGAAACGAAACGAAACGAAACAAAACGAGTCGAATCGAATCGAATCGAATCGAAACGAAACGAATCGAATCAAATCGAATCGGCTATTGCTAGATTCATGGTACACACGACAACACGTCAGTTGTTGTAAAATCGCCCGTAACGTAACCGAGCAAAGTGCTAGCGTGTAAGGGTCGACGTGCTGTCGTGTGTACTGATTCAAGTATCAAAACTTTAACTGCCTATATCTCCTAAACGGCTAATGCTAGACCCATGTTTATGGTACTCAAAAAAAGGGTTCAACGAGCTCTACCTGATGAACGCAACAAAAATAGTAAAAAGATGTATCAAAACTTTAACTGCCCATATCTCGTAAACGGCTAACGCTAGACCCATGTTCATAGTACTCTAAAAAAGGGGCTCGACGAGCTCTACCTGATGAAAGAAACAAAAATAACTAGTAGTTCGCCCCGAACTGTGAACTCGCGACCCCATATAAACTTAACAACCCTCGGCAACCCCTCGACCGATTTGGCTCATGTTCGAACTTAAAAATTCTTTTAATTTCATTTACCCGCCTACCAAATTTCATAATGATCCGACCGAATTTACTCAAGTTATCGTCGAACGAACATACATACAAACATACATACATACATACAAACATGCAAACGCCGGATTGTTCCAGTAGACTCGGAGAACTTCGCTCGCTTCGCTCGCTCGTTCAATAAAAAAGAAGTATCAAAACTTTAACTGCCCATATTTGAACGAGCGAGCGAAGTTCTCCGAGTCTACTGGAACAATCCGGCGTTTTTATGTATGTATGTATGAATGTTCGTTCGACGATAACTTGAGTAAATGTAGTCGGATCGTCATGAAATTTTGGTAGGCGGGTAAATGAGGCAAATCGGTCGAGGGGTTACTGAGATAGAGGGTCGCGAGTTCAAAGTTCGGGGCGAACCACTAGTATCTCCTAAACGGCCAATGCTAGACCCAAATTAGTAATTTAATTTAAATTGATTCGATTCGATTCGAGTCGCATAGAATCGAATTAAATCAATATCAAATCAAATCAAATCCAATTCAATCGATGTATGTATGTATGTATGAATGTTCGTTCGACGATAACTTGAGTAAATTTAGTCGGATCGTCAGGTGGGCAGGTAAATAAGGTAAAGAGAATTTTTAAGTTCAAATATGAGCCAAATCGGTCGAGGGGTTGCTGAGGTATGGGGTCGCGAGTTCAAAGTTCGGGGCGAACCACTAGTTAATAAAATTTTATTATTTTTGTTGCTTTCATCAGGTAGAGCTCGTCATGCCCTTTTTCAGAGTACCATAAACATGGGTCTAGCATTAGCCGTTTAGGAGTTATAGGCAGTTAAAATTTTGATACTTATTTTTTATAATTTTTTAATAACTTTTTATTATTTTTGTTGCTTTCATCAGATAAAGCTCGTCAAGTCCTTTTTTTAGAGTACCATAAACATGGGTCTAGCATTAGCCGTTTCGGAGATATGAGCAGTTAAAATTTTGATACTTGAATCAGTATGAATCTAGCAATATCTGATTCGATTCGATTCTATCCGTTTCGATTCGATTCGATTCGATTCGATTACATTCGATTCGATTCGATTAGATTCCGTTGGATTCGATTCGAATAATAATAATATCAATTTAGAACTCAGTTTACAGTAAGTTCAAAATTGATCTCACTAAACTAAGTTTAAACATAGATCAATTTTGAACTCAGTTTAAAGTAAGTTCAAAATTGAGCTCACTTTAAACTAAGTTTAAACTGAGTTCAATTTGGATCTCAGTTTAAGTATCGTTCATGAATACCACCCTAAGGCCCGGTTTCTGAATTGAGAATTTCACTAACCAAATGCTTAAGTATCGTTCTGTCACATTCTCTTGTGTGACATTTGCAGTGACAGAACGATACCTAAGCATTTGGTTAGTGAAATTCTCAATTCAGAAACCGGGCCTAAGGGTGGTATTCTAAAAGTATAAAAACATGATTGTGGTATATGGTCCTCCCTTATTTTTCATTATTATTTGTTGTCGTATCCTCCATTATTACACATACATTCTGTAAAAATTGGTAGGTATTTGTATTTTTTTTTGTGTGAAAAATGTTTTAATACTTTCCAAAAAAACCTTCACCAAAACATCTATTTCATAAAAAAAAACATATTAATTTAATGTGTACTTATTATCTTGAATACCCAGCTTTCCAGAGATAGCTTTTAGCTATAAGGCCGCCATTTGTACAAAATTTTGTTGAAAAAGTTATCTGTAATATTCTTTCTGTTGTGCAATAAAGAGTTCTCTATCTTTCCATTAGTGTCACTAAATGAAAAAAAATGGCTTCATCGATTTAAAGGAACAGCTGAAAATTACAAAAAAATAAATAGCGAAATCGAACTGATACGAAGTTTACAGAGAACAGAAGTTTACAACTAGTAAATAATAAAAATAATAAAACTTACCGTTGTATTAATCATTAATAACATTTTTACGCACTTTACGCTTAAAATTTCCACTCCTTTTTTTGTATCACCCTGTGTCGGTTCATTTTTCAAGACGCATATTGCTTACAATGTATACCTATTCTTTGAAGTCGCGGAGACAACTGTCGGGTTTTGAGGATGCCTCTCAAGCTTTAAAATATTCCTGTAGGAATTGAATCATGCCTTCAGCGCAAAACAACAGCTTATTGGTTTTGTTTTTCACCACACAGTCCTAATTTGTTTGCCTAGACAACTCTGATCTAACCTCAAAGCTGTAGGTAGGTTTTAGAAACTACTTATAAGCAATTTCAACTTTTCAAAACCTTATGGTAATATCAAGGTTAAAAATTTAACCTTTAGATCACACATAAGTTAAATGACAGCCTTTCCAGAACCTTATCAGTAGCTTACGACAACTATAAGATCCTGAGGCTGTAAGCTCTTGAAACACAAGTCATAATAACGTTAACGTTAACTCTTGTCAGCAACTTCAAGGTTTTAACAATAAACTATTAGTTTTAGGACTTAGTAATCATTCTCAAATACTAAATTTAACCAACTAGCAAATCATCAACCTTTGTACAACCCTTCTAAAACCTAGAGGCAATTTTTACAACCTAGGCCCAAATGAAATGTTACTTGGGTACAGGGTGCACTCTAAGTCGATAGCGGAACTTTAAGTGGGCTATCTACTGATCAATACAAACAACTTGTACTAGGTGGCGACAAAAATGGAGCGAAAAAAATATCAGCTGTTTCATACATTTGGCGCAGTACTGACTCGACCTTTTGTATGGAACAGCAGATCTTTTTTTTACTCAATTTTTTCGCCACCTAGTACAAGTTGTTTGTATTGATCAGTCGATAGCCCACTTAAAGTTTCGGTATCGACTTAGAGTGCACCCTGTAGAGCTAGTTTAAAGATAAAGATAAAGATAAAATATTCTTTATTGTACACCAATATAAATACAGGCTAGGAAAAAAACTTAACTAAACAAGGTACAATTGGCGGCCTTATTGCTAACAGCAATTTCTTCCAGGCAACCACTGATGGAAAAAAGTGCTAGGGAATTGAGAGACGGGTAGTTGGTGCAATTATGAATAAAAACCGATGATATAAACTACTTAAAAGTAATCATAAACTTACATAGATCATTATTTCATTTCATTAGTTTATTTTTCTTCCCTGAGAACGCTTGTCTTCATACTTACCAACGGCTCGACAGTCATTCGCTCGAAGTAATAAAAAGACGCCAATGTACCTGAAAAGTAATGAAAAATAACATTATTAAAATATAATTTTTGTAGGTAGAGTCAACAATACCTACCCTGGATTCAGGTACTTATAGTTGGAGAACTAGTTGACCAATCGACTTATTTTGTCGTAGGTACAAGGCTGGGAGCTTCGACTGGTTGTTTGATGTTTAGACTCCGCTGATTAGGAATAGTTATTTGTTATGCAAGAATGCAAAATTATTGTTTGCGGCGAGTGCTTGTATTGAAAACCGAGCTAGCGAAGGTTTCTAAAATTGAGCCACGAGCGTAGCGAGTGGTTCAAAAAAAGAAACCTGAGCGTAGCGAGGTATTCAGAAGCACGAGACGCAAATAATATTGCATTCGTGCGAAACACAAAACTTTTCATCTCACAGAAGCGAGGAAATGACTTTGTTAGCCAAGCGGGACAAACTCTATAGACAACTACTTACAGGCAAAACAGGTGAGTCAAATAAGTTCCTTTTAAAAGCATATTTTACTGTAGTTACGGCTGCCGCACTAAAGTTTTGAGCTTCGTTGGTATTAAAACCATTCGTTTTATTAATAATTTCCTGAAGTTTATTTATCCAGACACAAAAATAATGTAAATAAAAGAATGTTTTTTTTTCCGGGTGCATTCTGAACTTTTACCATATAAATAAAAAATTTCTAGGAGATAAAAAATGAAATTAGTAATATCGTTTGAAAAAATGTATTTAACAAACCAAAACATAATTATCTATTTGATAAAACAGAAGCGCAGCATTTTTTTTATTTACTGGTATTTAAAAATAAATATGTGTACAAAATATTGAAAAGACTATAAGAAGAAACCGCGTTTCTGAATGTTCTATTCCGTGACTTTACCTTTTTAAAAGATGCTTATGCACCATTTACATTCACAGTTTTGTATAGAGAATGGGCACGAACAATCGCTTTCGCTGAAATACGCGTTTAAACGAACTATGAATGAGGTTTTATTTTCCATCGGGATCTGGCATCTACTTAAACGGCCAGTGTTTTTTTCTTTTTCAAAACCATAGGGCGCGGGAAAGACTGTCCCGGCGTCGCGTTCAAATTTCGAAGCGCACAAAAGTTCGGATAGTTTAAATCCGGCCTTTACACGATCGTAAGTTACTAGTAACAGCAAACTTTCCGAGCGTGGGAGATGAAAAATCTTTTTTTTGGCCGGTCGCGGTTGATAGTTCGATTGTTTTGACTTTTAAAGTTTGTTTGGGTTTAGTATATTTTGTTCCTACAAGGCTGGGATTTTCTGGTATCTTAGCATTTCGCTATATTCCATACAATACGAACTATTACTATAAATTTTCTAGATTCAGAAATCTGCTTCTTTATTTAATTGTGGCATGTGAAGAATACGAAGTAACATGGCAAAGTTAGGACAACTTTTCATCTCGCATTTTACTCAAGAATGCTCCGTGTCAACTAAAGCGAGACAAGCTTAACCCTTGAGAAGTGTTACAGAGGTCAGGGGTCTCTATTCAGAGTTATAAAAATAAAAGTTACAATCTAGGTAAAACAAAGTCTAGCAAAATGTGTATAGTGAATGGGAAAAAGCCGGTTTCAAAATTTAATTGGCGTTGGATTTCCGATTCCATAATGGAGATAAGGTCTCTAAATAACGAGAGGTAAAAAACCAACTTTAACTACCTCATTTTGTCAAAATTTGTCAGGAGACATAACAAACATAAGCATAAAAATACATACAAGGTAACTAAAATCTTAACCCCCGAGGTGAATCGAGAACATTACGCTTTGTAACGTAACCATGTAACGAATATGGATGTAACGTAAACGTAAACAAGGAGACAATATATTCATAAAAAACCTTATCCTGCTTCAGCTATAGGCGCTAGCTTTAAAGCCTTATAAACAGCTTTATCCATATTTTACGAATACTAAATTCCGCTAACAAAGAGGGCATAAAAATAAAGCTGAACGGTCGATTGCTTGGATTTGAGAAACATTGGTGGTTGTTTTCACCAACTGATATCCATATATTTGGTACAGTGGTATAGAAATTGAGTATGGAACAACTGTTTTTTTTTTTAGATTTTTGAGTTAAGTCTCAGTTAAGAAACACCCGGTATATTTTAATTTTTCAGGTACACCTTTTCATTGCCACATCGTCACGCATAATTAAGTTTGCTCTTCTGTGCCTAATTACTTAAGTCAATTGACTAAAGACCCACTTGTTGTAATAATGTGCAAACAGAAAAAAATGCCCAAGACCCATTGATAGGAAATATTAAATAAAAGCTTAAGCCCGCGACTTCGTCCGCGTAGACTTATTTTTTATCGGTATCGAGGTTGACGATGAGCAAAAGCTTATAATTATAGCCTATGTTGTTCTAGTGTGTATATCGATCTCTATTCTGCATTTAATCCAAATCCGTCAAGCCGTTTTACCGTGAAAGAGTAACAAATATCTATCCATCCCAATATACAAACTTTCTTTTTTACAATATACAGGGTGTTAAAAGACCGCCAACAAAGCGGGAAACCACGCATTGTCCTCATCATATTGAACATTTTTGCCCAAGGAACTATACCTGGGAAATCAACGGTTTCCGAGATAATGAGGTTCAAAGACTTTTAAAACTTTTTTTATTGCAGAAATTTGCTCAGTATCGAGTACTTAACATTTCTTCTCAAGAAGCCATATCAAAATTTTGAATATTTCTTGCATAAAACGACGTTAAAATTGCAACCCGCAATGTATTCTAAACATCGGCACTTCGAGCGTAAGTAACACAACTTTATGTCAACGCTTGTGCAGTATCACTTCTTTGAGTTACACTTCCATTGCGTGATAAAATATTTTCCAAAATTATAACCAAAAAAAAACCAAAATCATTTCCCGGCAATAATTCATCGAAAAAGTACTTTGTTTTGTTGTCTAATATGCGTACCTTTCGGGTCTGTCGGCGGTCTTTTAACACCCTGTATAAGTGTGATTTTGTATGAATGAATGAACAAAGCGTGTGATGGTCAAATGTCTTTTCTGAGAAGGACTGCAGGTTCGCGACTTTTGTGTTGTTAATAAGCATCCTAAAAACTTTTTTACCTAGTAGTTTGCGTGTAGTCTCGCAAACTACACAAACACCTCACTAAGTAATTAGTCTAGAACCGAACCTTGCTTGAGCATGCATTCAATCCAAAGCAATTGTAAACAACGTTCATTATACCAGTACTGTTTGCCTACGCAGACACGTATTGGAATTGCAATAGAGCATCTAATGAATCCCTTCTACCAAGAAATACCTACTGGTGTTTGTAATTTAAATGTCTTTGGTATGTAATTTTACAACAATTTTACACTTCGGACAACGATTTAGTAGGTTCTTTTGAAACTTATTTTATAAATAAATAAATAAAAAACGTTTATTGCCTGAAAGGATTCTAAGTATTTACAGTGTGACTAATCCCCTCACTAGGCAAAGCCTGTCCTGAGGGAGACATTTTAGCAATTTTAATCTCTGGTTTATAAATTGACTATAGTTGCAGGAGTGCAACGTTTGAGTCCCAAACGTAGATGTAATGAAGATTGTTTCAATAGATACTGTGCCCACTTCTTCTTGTAGTGTCATCTCCTATTAGAGGTTGGCCTCATCTAGCCAATTTCTCCCTTGAGGCTGCCAAACGGAATAAGGAGTTCGTGCATTGTTGGAACCTGGCGAAAGTTCTCAAGCCTTGTGTTGAGGTTCGGGCCAACAGTAAAACCCGTGGATTCCTCTCGCAGCTAGGTGACCCTCTCTTGGCGCCCGGGAGTAGGTACTTCTCGCAGCTGATCGTCGTCGTCGCGTAGGTATCGACCGTGAGGGCGGGCCGTAGGTACCGGCCGGACTCGTCGCAGTGGGTACTTGCGCCCTGGTGGCACCAGGCGTGTGACCAGGCGCAGGGGTACCGGCGGCAGGGTCCGCAGTAGGTACCCGTCAGCAGGCTCGGCGACTCGGCGACTCGGTGGCGTGCTTAACCGGCGAGTTCGCAGCGGTTTAGCAGGCGGCGGCGGCGGCAGCGTCAGCCGTTTTCAGCACCAACGTCGTTGGTGGTACCGGGATGTTGCGGGGAAGAGAGAAGAGAAACAAACTTCTGCTTTCCACGATTGCTCTTAGAGAAGAGTAGTGGTAGATCTTGGCGAGTTCCGAAGATGCCCGGTACAATTTTGGGCGCGAGGCCCCTGAGTTGGGCTTTGCGGCACAGAGAGCCACCACAAATCTTCTCTAATTTGAGTCTAATTCGAATTTTATTTTGCCTATTAGAACGTTACATTTTACATCATATCTTTCTTATTTACTAACAGATTTTAATAATTCAAACGGTTTTAAGTTCGGGAGAAAGAGATCTTTGTTGTGGTGTGTAATGTGTGTAGGTGCATGGATGTTATAGGCCTCTGAGTTAGCTATTTCCTACCTACTAAGAGCTGAATATCCTACCTGCCATGGGCCGTGTAAGGAGTGTGGAAATAACTTGTAAGCGGGTGTGTTATCATTTATTTATCCCTATTGATTTATTTAAGTACTTATTTAAACGATAAATTAACTTTTGAGCAAGTAAAAGTTACAAATAATATTACGTCAACTTTAGGTATTAACAATTTGGTCTTAAAATTACGGCTTAGAGTGCTATAACATTACAATACTGGTCAGTTACATACATCTACGTGAAATAAGCTTAGTTACACATGTCTACATAGATTTACAGGCTAAATTAACATGAAATTTACATACAAAAGTTCTAGGTATAAAAAAGATTTTTTAATAGGAAAATTACATCGAGTTATGATTAAAACAGATAAAAGGCAATTATTTTACATTCGAAAACAAAGAGATTCGTGGAAAAAGACACTAAATAACAAAGAAAAACAACAAATCAAATTATTTACAAATAATTCGGGTTTTTACACCCCGCTACTACTGCGCCTACGCGGGTGACCGCGGTAAAGCGATCCGGCTCTCTCATTGGCCGAGACCAGTTTACTTCACTTTCTCGCTATGCGCTAAGGAGTAGACTCTGCCTGGGTCGTGGGCAGTCATTTTAATTGTGTAATAAATCAAGTAATAATGCAAATATTAGTTAATTAAGTAAGTATTATGAAAGAAAAAGAGTATTAAATGAGGTAAAGTATAGAAAAAATGGAAACAATGTATTTACAACGGCATGTGCCAAATAGTAGGTATTTAATCCTACATGCCTATTCCAATCCTATAGGTAATTATCTTTCGCCTAGGTCGGTCGTCAACAGTCTCCCCCTCAGTGCAGAGTGGTAAGACTACTGTGCACTCAAAATAGGTGTTGACGCCGTTATGTGGTTCGAGGACGCAGGGACCAAGGTAATGACTCTGGATGTAGGGCGGCGGAACTTGCCGGTGCGAGTCTCGATGGTTACGATGCGGACGATACCATCTGGCCCGGGATGTGTCTCGACGACTCGGCCTCTTGGCCAGGTGCCTCTTGGCGTTGAGGTGTCCGAGATGAGTACTACGTCACCCACGCTAGGGTTCTCGAAGGTTTTACTCTTGTCTAGCTCAGGTCGGGGTGCTAGAGTTGGAAGATACTCCTTGGTCCATCTTGACCAAAAGATGTCTGTAAGTCGCTCGCAGGTTTTCCAGTTTGTCGATCCAGATAGAACGGCGTCTGTGTGACTTCCTAAGGGGTTCATTCCACATGATCTTCCTATCAGGAAGTGATTCGGCGTCAGTTCTTCGGGTTCGTTAGGGTCGTTGCTAGTCTCTCTAACCAGTGGTCGAGAGTTGACCAGGTGCTCTGCTTCTAGCAAGAGTGTTTGCAGGGTTTCTTCCTTGGGGCTTCTCTCGTGGAGTGTGGTTGCGAGAGCGGTTTTAATGGATCGCACCATGCGTTCCCAAGCACCACCCATGTGTGGCGCTCCCGGAGGGATAAATTTCCATTCGATCTGTTTCTCTTGACACGCCTTCTTCATTTCGTCCATCATGTCTTTGTTGGCCTTGACGAAGTTTGATCCGTTATCGCTGTAGATGGTTTGCGGGGTTCCCCTCCTAGCGGACATTCTTCGCAGGGCGAGTATCATGGAATCGGGTGTCAGTGATGAGGCCAACTCAATGTGAACTGCTCGTGTAGTAAGACACGTAAACAGTGCTCCCCACCGTTTTTCGTGGCGTCTGCCGATGGTCACGTTCATTGGCCCAAAATAATCTACAGCTGTGTGTGTAAATGGCGCTTGATTGCGCTGTAGCCTTTCTGGGGGTAAATCGCCTTGTGGAGCCATCAGCGGAGTCTTTTTGTTGATCTTGCACGTGATGCAGGTGTGCGTGATGGAGCGGAGACTTGAGCGGAGGGCGATGATGTAGTATTTCTGACGGATCTCGTTCATCACCGTGTGATGGTTGCCGTGATTGAACTTCTCGTGTACGTGTTTGATGAGAAGTCTCGTCGTGGGATTTTTCCCATGGAGAACGGTCGGTTTTTTGTAGCTATCGGCGAGATATGGAGCGGCGCTGACGCGTGTCGACAGGCGAAGGATTCCGTCGTCGGGCGACACTTCTACGGTGAGTCGGCTTAGAGGCAAGTTTTTCTCTTGCGGTTTTCCATTTTTCAGCAGCTTTATGTCGTTTTTGAAGCTCTCGCTTTGCATTTTCTTGATAACTATCAGCTCGGCTCTCTTGATATAGCTGTTTTCAAGCGGTATCAGGTTCAAATCCTTGGGCGCCACGTATGACGTTCTTCCTGGGCAAGCTTTGGCTTTGGGCTTGGTTGGTTTCCATGCCGGATCCGTCTCTGCCTTGGCGACTGCTTTGGTCTTGATTTTTGCTTTAAATACGTCTACGCATTGCAAAAAACGAGCGGTCGCTCTGATGAGCCGTGGCCAGCTGGAGAATCTGCCCGGGTCGGGTACTTCCAGTTCTCGTTTCGGCGGCCTTGTCACGACGGCTACTGTTTGTTTTTCTTCGCCTGTAGGTGCAAGCTGTTTTGGTGCGCTCTTATCCTCTGGCCATTCTTCAGGCTTCTTTCGCAAGAATGCAGGGCCTGTAAACCATCTGTGTTCTGCGCTGAACTTGCTTGGCGCGTTACGGGTAGCGTCGTCTGCAACGTTTTCTTTGGTGGGAACCCATCTCCACTGTTTGACTTTCGTGCTTTCTTCGATCTCAGCCAATCGATGCGCAACGTAAGGTTTGAACGTTTTCGGCTCCGACTTAATCCAAGCTAGGACTGTTCTTGAATCAGTCCAGTAAGTCGTGTTGGTCACTTCCAGTTGGAGGGAATCTTTCACTGAGGCGGCGAGGCGACAGCCTAATAGCGCGGCTTGTAGCTCCAGTCGTGGGATTGACACCGGTTTTAACGGCGCTACGCGGGCTTTGCCGGTAATCAGGTGTACGTTTATTGAGCCGTCTGGTTCTTCTGTCCTCCAATAAACTGCGGCAGCATAGATCTGCTCGGATGCGTCGCAAAACACGTGAAGTTCTCCGCGTTTTTTGTTTGGTGAAATGCAGCGAGGAATGTTCAAATCTTGAAGTTTCTTCAGTTCGCTGAGCCATGTTTTCCACCTATCATGCTCCTGGGGCTCAAGGGGGTCGTCCCATTCGATCCCTGATCTCCAGACGTGTTGAAGCATTAGTTTTCCTTGTATCAGTATTGGCGATGCGAGTCCCAGTGGGTCGAAGACCGACATGACGGCGCTCGTTGCTTCGCGCTTCGTCGGTGGTCTGTCGCCTGTGATGATTTCGGTAGGCGTGTTTCGGAGATTGAGAGCGAAGTTGAGGCAATCTCTCGTGAGGTTCCACTTGAGACCGAGTGTCTTCTCCTCTTGGTCTTTAGACTCTCCTAGTGTGACGTCTTCCGTACTTCTTAACTCGCTCGGGAAGTCTTCGAGTATTTCGGGCTGGTTACTAGCCCATCCACGCAGTTGAAATGACGCTGCTCGATGTATTCGGTCAACCTCTTTAGCGATCGAGCGTGCTTCTTGGGCGTCATGAAAACTCTGTAGGTAGTCATCCATGTAATGATTTTTCTCTACAGCACGAATGGCTCGTGGGTCAGCGTCGTTTTGTTCTACCGCATTACGGTTCTTGACGTAGATGGCTGTGCATGGCGAAGAAGCGGCTCCAAAGATGAGAGACGTCATCCTATATTCCTTCGGTTCTTCATGTGGATTATCTCGCCACAGGAATCGAAGACTGTCTCTGTCTTCTTCTCGTATCTTCACGCGCAGAAACATCTCTTTGATGTCGGCTACCACGGCGATCGGTCCCTCCCTGAAGCGCAGTAGCACTCCGAACAGCGACTATAGCAGATCGGATCCGGGGAACAGCGCGTCGTTGAGGCTCGTACCGTTTGTTTTTGCGGCGGCATCAAAGACAAGTCTCATTTTTCCTTTCTGGGGATGAACGACAGCGAAGTGTGGTAGATACCACGTCCTTGGCGATGTCGGAATCGCGCTAGCTTCTTCGGCGTAGCCGTTCGCGAGCAAGTTTCTTATTTGCTCCGTGTATTTTTCTTTGAATTCTGCGGATTGCCTCATCTTCTTTTCAATGCCTTGAAGACGTTGGAGTGCGCAAGCGCGATTCTTCGGCATTTCTTTTATCTTCGGTTTCCAGATGAGTCCGGTTTCGAATGATCCTTCAGGCAGCCTTCGTGTGGTTGCATCGAGTGTTTTCAGCGCTACTTGCTCTGGGTCTTTTTCAGGCAGCTTTGGCGCCACACCTAGAGACTCGATTGCAAAGTGGTCTCTTATTAGGTTCTCTAGTGCCTCATCCTTGCCCGATGCCTCGTGGCTCACGTGGTACGTTGTGTGTGACTTGGAGTACGACGGCGCGAGGGTTTTTATCCCGTGGAGTACCCAACCGAGGTTGGTCAGTGACGCGACTGGCTCGTCTGGTGTTCCATATCTTAAGCTCCTTGTCACTATGAGACTCCAGTTGTCTTGCCCGATCAGTACTTGAGGCCTTGCATTGCGGTATGTCAGCTGGTTTTTGATTTCAGCTAGGTGTTCGCAGTCCTCGATGTCCCTCATTTCTACGGACTGTGTGCATATGTCCATTGAAGGAATCGTAAAGGCTTCCATTTGATGATGACAGTCTTGTTGTAGCCCTCTGACTCTGATGTTGAGCTTGGCCGAGAGATGGTTTAATTTCGTATCCGCTATGCCTTTCACGATCAGTCGCTCTTGGGGTCCGGTTTCTCCGATTGAGTCTGCCAACTCTTGGGTTATAAGCGTGACCGATGATCCCTCGTCAAGCAGAGCGTAGGTCTTTAGCGTTCCGTTAGGACCAGATATCTCGATGGGCGTTATCTTCAAGTACGTTTTCCAATTAGAAAGGATGCAGACTGGTGTCGATCTTTCAATGACTTTCTTGTCATTGTGTAGCAGTTCGTGATGTTTTGCTTTGCAGCCGTTTTTGCCGCAAACTCTGGCTTTGCAGCTGGCGTGGCGGTGCTTGTCGCTTAAGCATCGAAAGCAAGCGTTCAACTTCTTGACTGCCTCCCATCGCTTTTGAGTATCCAGCTGCAGAAACTTTTGGCACTTCTTTATCAGGTGTTTATCGCCGCAGTGTAGACACTTGATGTCTTCTGTAGCGACTGCGTTCACGTTGGCTATTTCATCTTCCTCTTCTTCCTCTTCGTAGTCTGATATGAAGCTGTCGTCTTCTTCGGTGATGGCGGCGTGTACCGCTCTCGGGGGAAGCCCGCGAGTTCGCTGGGGTTCTCTCCGTCGTACGGCTTCGGGCTCATAGGCGTCGCTTTCTTCCACCAGTTCGTTTAAGAAGTTTCTCAATGCTATCATGATTGGTTTGTGTCGATTTTTGTGACGATAACTGAACCATGCCACTCGATATATTTGAGTTAGTTTGTCCACGATTTTTTCTGCGATTTCCTCGGAGTCCAAATATGTGTGATGGTTCATCTGTTCTATGGTATTCACTGTATTTGTGATGACTCCGGCGAAGGTGGTTAGATTTCTTCCGTCTTCTGCCAGCGGTGTCATCTTTTCTATTGTGTGTATCTCGTTCTTGATGAGCCGCTTGGGCTGTCCGAACAGTCGGGCTAGGTTTTCCATAACCAACTTCGGATTGATACTACTGAACAAGGTAGAGCGTACAGCTTCTCTTGCTCGTCCCGTAATCGCTTTTCGGAGCCGCGCAACATTTTCTATGTCGCTGAAGTACTGTTTCGTGTCTTCGTATGTGGCCCGAAAGGCGATCCATTCGCTTGGGTCTCCAGCGAAGTTGTGCAGCTCGCACAGGTATCGTGGTGCTGCTTGAGGCGCGTTTCTTTGTGCAGGTGGTGCCGCTTGCGCGACCGCCTCCTTGACTGCCTGCACGAAGTCGGAAACAAGGGATGTCGCGACGCCCCGTGCGTCATCAGCAGGCGGCGCGGGCTGGGATTCTTCAACCTCCCCCTCGTGTCGCCTTGACGCTAAGTGATGTGGTTGTCTTCTCTGTTCCATGTCATGGCGCTGTTGTCCGTTTACTGTGGAGTTGACCCACCGCTCGACATTTGGCTGCATGGTCGCTGGTTCTTCATCGCTGAAGTCGTTGTCGGTGTCGTCCAGTTGGATCATTGCTAGCTTTGTCCGTGCGGCGTTTGCCTCTCTTCGAGCAACGGCTGCTTCTTTTTCTTCGAGCTCCAGTCTTGCCTGGAGCTCAGCGCGCTTCTTAGCGCTTGACGTGGATTTTGAAGACCGGCGTAACACGGTACGCACTGATGTAGATCCGCCTCCCTGTTCCTGGTGAGTGTCTACTTCAGTCATCACTTGGCTGGTGCTCGTCGCTCCATCGGTTGTTGTAGGGTTTGCTAGACCAGTAACGAAGACGCTCGAAGTCCCTCCGCTCAACGTCGTCGCTCCGCTCCCCTTGACCTCCTCCCGCTCTTCAGTGTCGGAGGGGGAAAGCGGTGACTCTTGCTCGGTGGTTAATTCAGGCCGTGGAGCTCCCTTCATCTTCATTGATCTAGTCGTTCTTGTAGACATCTTCTTGGTCTTCAGGTGGATGGCTTGACTGGTCCTCTTGCAGTTGCTTTGGTCCACCGGGCTCTTCGCTTGTCCCGGCACCGCGATGCAGTGTCCCTTGCGTCCCTACGTCCTCGTCCCTAACGTCCCTAAACCCAGTCTCTGTGCGGCCCTGTTTACCGCCAGCAGACTGTCCCTAGCGGCCCTACTGACCCTAGCAGACTCACTCGAGGGCCCCTTGCGGGGATATGCTCGGAGTGAGGATGGATGTAAAGGATAGGAGAAGGGGGATCTGCCCTGCAGAGGGTGCGTAGTAGGTTCAGGGTGCACACCCAGTTGGCTGGAATGTCCAACTGGAGTCACGCGGTCCTGGCCGGCATACACCGTCAGGCCCTGCCCACTCACGCTCCTTACAGGCGCAGTCAAGCTGTCAGCCTAGCCGATTGTTCGACTAGACCGGCGACCTCGCTTGAAAAGTCGCTACACCCGAAGGCGTTGAAACCACCCACGATAGCGTTTGACACCGTTAGGTGCTACCGCGGAGTGGCCCACGGGTAAACCGTGTTGGAAGGTGTCTTCTTGTTTCTTCGCTCTTCACAGCTTCCAGGTCCGACTCCAGGTCCAGATCCAGGTCCAGATCCAGGTCCAGGGGCTTCTCCAGTACCAGCTTGGCTCGTCCAGTGTCCAAGGCTGGCTCCAGGTCCAACTCCAGGTCCAGGTCCAGCTCCAGTGCCAGGGCCAGGGGCTTCTCCAGTACCAGCTTGGCTCGTCCAGTGTCCAAGGCTGGCTCCAGGTCCAACTCCAGGTCCAGGTCCGGGTCCAGGTCCGAGTCCAGGGGCTTCTCCAGTTCCGGCAGGCTCCTACAGTGTCCCGTCCGGTTCCAGTTCTGCTCCAGGTCCAGGTCCAGGTCGTCAGGGGCAGGGTCCAGGCTCAGCTCCAGCTCCGGCAGGCTCGTACAGTGTCCAGGTCCGGGTCCAGGTCTGCTCCAGGTCCAAGCTCCCGCTTCCAGATCTTCGGGGCCAGTGGTCGAAGGTCTTCGCTGTCTTCAAATCCGATGCAGAAGGACCATCAACTGTTGAGGTTCGGGCCAACAGTAAAACCCGTGGATTCCTCTCGCAGCTAGGTGACCCTCTCTTGGCGCCCGGGAGTAGGTACTTCTCGCAGCTGATCGTCGTCGTCGCGTAGGTATCGACCGTGAGGGCGGGCCGTAGGTACCGGCCGGACTCGTCGCAGTGGGTACTTGCGCCCTGGTGGCACCAGGCGTGTGACCAGGCGCAGGGGTACCGGCGGCAGGGTCCGCAGTAGGTACCCGTCAGCAGGCTCGGCGACTCGGCGACTCGGTGGCGTGCTTAACCGGCGAGTTCGCAGCGGTTTAGCAGGCGGCGGCGGCGGCAGCGTCAGCCGTTTTCAGCACCAACGTCGTTGGTGGTACCGGGATGTTGCGGGGAAGAGAGAAGAGAAACAAACTTCTGCTTTCCACGATTGCTCTTAGAGAAGAGTAGTGGTAGATCTTGGCGAGTTCCGAAGATGCCCGGTACAATTTTGGGCGCGAGGCCCCTGAGTTGGGCTTTGCGGCACAGAGAGCCACCACAAATCTTCTCTAATTTGAGTCTAATTCGAATTTTATTTTGCCTATTAGAACGTTACATTTTACATCATATCTTTCTTATTTACTAACAGATTTTAATAATTCAAACGGTTTTAAGTTCGGGAGAAAGAGATCTTTGTTGTGGTGTGTAATGTGTGTAGGTGCATGGATGTTATAGGCCTCTGAGTTAGCTATTTCCTACCTACTAAGAGCTGAATATCCTACCTGCCATGGGCCGTGTAAGGAGTGTGGAAATAACTTGTAAGCGGGTGTGTTATCATTTATTTATCCCTATTGATATATTTAAGTACTTATTTAAACGATAAATTAACTTTTGAGCAAGTAAAAGTTACAAATAATATTACGTCAACTTTAGGTATTAACAATTTGGTCTTAAAATTACGGCTTAGAGTGCTATAACATTACAATACTGGTCAGTTACATACATCTACGTGAAATAAGCTTAGTTACACATGTCTACATAGATTTACAGGCTAAATTAACATGAAATTTACATACAAAAGTTCTAGGTATAAAAAAGATTTTTTAATAGGAAAATTACATCGAGTTATGATTAAAACAGATAAAAGGCAATTATTTTACATTCGAAAACAAAGAGATTCGTGGAAAAAGACACTAAATAACAAAGAAAAACAACAAATCAAATTATTTACAAATAATTCGGGTTTTTACACCCCGCTACTACTGCGCCTACGCGGGTGACCGCGGTAAAGCGATCCGGCTCTCTCATTGGCCGAGACCAGTTTACTTCACTTTCTCGCTATGCGCTAAGGAGTAGACTCTGCCTGGGTCGTGGGCAGTCATTTTAATTGTGTAATAAATCAAGTAATAATGCAAATATTAGTTAATTAAGTAAGTATTATGAAAGAAAAAGAGTATTAAATGAGGTAAAGTATAGAAAAAATGGAAACAATGTATTTACAACGGCATGTGCCAAATAGTAGGTATTTAATCCTACATGCCTATTCCAATCCTATAGGTAATTATCTTTCGCCTAGGTCGGTCGTCAACACCTTGATATCTTGGGTCTTCCAGGTCTCCTGCCTGTTATCTTCCCTTGGATAATAAATTGAAGAAGTCCAGGCTTCCAGAAGTTAAAGGGCCTTATTTATTCAAATCTTTTTCGTTGTTACATTCCTCAAAAGAGCGTTGGAACTAAAACGATAAATAACTGCTAAAAGTTGGGCATAATACATGCAAACCACTCTTTCTACAACTGCAGCGTATCAAGAGCCACAATTTACAAGTTAAAGCAGTCTTATTGATCACCCAGAAGCGAGAGTGCTATCGCACCGGAACCAGTAACAAGCCTTATCAAAATAAATCCAGATTTGCATATCTGATTCGATTGGACTCGGCCACGTCGAGCGAGTGCAGCTCGCATTACAATGCGGGTGAGGACGAGCTTAAACACTGCAGCCATTTGAAATTAGTGGCAATAGTATCTGAGGGCTTCAGTGCTTCGGAAGGCACGTTTAACCGTTGGTCCCGGTTGTTGTTGATTAATAGCAATCGTTAAGCCATGTTGGAGGCCCTTTGGGCGGCCTAAAAAATCTGATATCAGGGGTTGCCACTACCGTAGTACTACAATAATTTACAATATCATCATAATTCGATATTGATTGCGTAGCGTAGCGATTACGCAGCGTACTTCGATTTGTCATTGTGAGAAATTGTGAGCTAATTATAGCTTTAGGCAACGCGCCCTTGCAGGCCTAGTACGATACCGGTATCATCATAGATGTGATATCTCTCTCTAACTCTATTGATGTACAAAGGCGGTCGGAATCAAGCAGCGTCTATCAAGCACTGTACAAAGTCGCATCTTAAGAATCCCCTGTAGGACCGTGAGAACTCGGCGATGGCCAAGCGCGTGAAACACTGTTTTCTATAGCTGTTTCACCGAGCGCGAGACGGGGCACGAGAAAGGTGAGAGGCAATGCGCCTGTATGAGTCTACGTGTGTTCGTGTTCTTTCGCGAGTATGTAGTTGTAGTTATAACGTAATAGATCTATTTTCCCAAATTTTTTCGTAGTTCCACTGCCATTTCCATATTTTATTAGCTATTTTAAAATTTTTTTTTTTTTTCTGACAAGTACAATACATTATTGATGTTCCCAAGGTAGTTCGATGTCAATAGGCAGTGTAATAATGTAAGTAAATAACAGCTGAAAGTAACCTCTTTTTCGGCGCGAAAAACGCATCGCTCTAATTTCTTTCAGGCAATTTTTTTTATTATAAAAACTATTTGCAAACCTCCGTATTGGTCATCTACTGATATAAACCAAGTTTCAGCAAAATCGAGCGTGTAGTTTAGAAATTAAACCGGAACTACGTTTGTATGGGAAAATCGTGCTCCTGCACCCTCTTAAGTTTTTTATATGCTCTAGGTTAGTTCCATTCGCATACAATCAATAATGTATACATATGCGCACAGTTCTACAGTTTAACTAGCGCATTACCATAGCCGCCTCGCACGTTCGTTCGCGCAAATAGTCGTGTCCAAACACTGTGTAGGTAGCTTCTGAAACCGAGACCCGTAGACTTACATTGTTAAGTAAGGGTGATACGACATGTCCCTAGGATTGGAAACCTCTCAACGTCACATAACTTTGTGACTTAATGATTGGGAAAACAAGAGGATTTTAATAAAAAAAATGTAGTAGCAATATCATCAGTTAACGATGAAAGAATAACATCGTGAAGAAACCTGAGCGTCTGAGGCATTATCATTTCTCAGAAAAAGAGAGTTGTGCCCATGACCGATTTTCGAATTTCGGGTTAATGACAGGTTTCCTCACGATGTCTTCCTTTAGTTTATTGTATTGCTAAGTAATATAGTTTGCTTCACTTTGAAATGAAATAAACTCATAGGTGCATGCCACAGGAAATGAAACTCCGGGCATCTACCACCGCAACACTTTTTAATCCACTTTTGGCACAAAAACTAATCTTTTGTTTTTTTATCCTACATAATGATCATAGCAAAGTTATTAAGTGGATTTCATTATCCCAGTAAAAATAACAGGTTCAACCAGATTACCTCTAGTACTCGTAGAGCTAGATCCCGAGCATTAACATTCCAAAGTAGGTGGGTAATATACTACGTAATCTCCATTAGATAATACGGGAGGGTATCTATAAACATTTCCTAGCTTTCATCTCCGATCCGAAACTAATGCGTTTCCAATAGAGCATAAAAGATGGAAGTCTAAAACTATCGGACGGAATTTTATTGGGGCCGTAATGTTTTCATAGTATGCCCGTAACCATCGTACGGATTTAGATCTTTGGATTTCTTCTATTTTGCTTGCTACTCGTATCATAATCTTCTTCGCAATAAAAATGATAAACGAAATCTGGACCTACAAATTGGCATTCAGATTTCGAAAAGTCTTGCTTGAAGCATCCGAGGCGGGCATAACATAATGATCCTGTAAATGATGACGATGTTAACAGTTAATATATATTGAAGATTTTGTATACTTTTTTGCACATTTCTGACGCTACCTCAAATAGAAAATATGACAGTAGAAATAATAGCGTGGGAGTGGCCATGATTGTGATAAGAAATACGAGACATAACTATGATATTGTTTTAAAATGCAGTGAACAGTAATCAATAAAAATGTACCCCAGTAAACTTCCTTGAAAACTGGTCAGCAGTTACATACTCTCTACAACACAGAGGAAGTCGAAAGTAGATATACGCAATCAAAACACGCCTCGACATCATTAGCAACGGGCAAACGTCCTTTGAATCAATTCAAAACCAGCTTAGTGACGCAAGTTAGCGTTATCTCCACATACCTATTTAGTGGAGGCACCTATAGGTATAATAATCTTTACAATGTATTTATACTACAGGGTGCACTCTAAGTCGATAGCGGAACTTTAAGGCTCGGTATAAGGCTAACTAGCGCCACCAATGTTGAAAAAATCATATATCCCTTCAGAAGAAGTTTCTGACAAAATCCTAAGATGAGCTCATGCGCAATGCTTTTCTAGATTTTTAAGGGTAGGTACCCAACTCAATTTCTAGTCTTAAGCTAAAAAAATTTCGATAACCGCCAAAAACGGCCGCTTTTGGCGGTTATCGAAAATCTTTTGGCTTAAAAGTAAATTTCTAAGAGGGTATCTACACTTAAAAATCTAGAAAAGCATGGCGCATAGGCTCATCTTAGGATTTTTTCAGAAACTTCTTCTTAAGGAAGATATGTTTTTTTTAACATTGGTGGCGCTAGTTAGCCTTATACCGAGCCTTAAGTAGGCTGTCTACTGATAATTACAAACAACTTGTACTAGGTGGCGAAAGAAATGGAGCTAAAAAAATATCAGCTGTTTCATACAAAAGGTCGACTCAGTACTGCGCCAAAAGTATGAAACAGCTGATATTTTTTTCGCTCCATTTTTTTCGCCACCTAGTACAAGTTGTTTGTATTGATCAGTAGACAGCCTGCTTAAAGTTCCGCTATCGACTTAAAGTGCACCCTGTAGTGGCACAATATGGTGCATGATTCGATAATGTTTGTGTTCATGAAATTCGTTTTGCATAGAAAAGTTCACGGCGACAATGTATTGAGGCATAGACAGACATTATTAACAAACACACAGAGCCCTCTACCAAAATGTTTTGCGCAATCTTCCCCATTGCCATTGCAGTGCCTAGTTGTTATTTTTTTGTGTAAATCAACCCGTTTTTTTAATTCTGAGATTGAGTTTTCAATCAATCAATCGTAAACGTGTGTACTGTTTTGACGAGTGTACTGTTAATTTGTAGGAATTTAAACCTGTATATTTTTTCGATATGAATTTGAAGTGTATCGCACGTTTTAAGATCTATCAATGCGCCATCATACTGTACCACTACTGAATAATCTCTTCGTAAGTTCCTACATGTACCCAGGTACTTAGATGTAAACCTAAACAGCTCTCTCGCTACCCAACTCAATTTCTAGTCTTAAGCTAAAAAAATTTCGATAACCGCCAAAAACGGCCGCTTTTGGCGGTTATCGAAAATCTTTTGGCTTAAAAGTAAATTTCTAAGAGGGTATCTACACTTAAAAATCTAGAAAAGCATGGCGCATAGGCTCATCTTAGGATTTTTTCAGAAACTTCTTCTTAAGGAAGATATGTTTTTTTTAACATTGGTGGCGCTAGTTAGCCTTATACCGAGCCTTAAGTAGGCTGTCTACTGATAATTACAAACAACTTGTACTAGGTGGCGAAAGAAATGGAGCTAAAAAAATATCAGCTGTTTCATACAAAAGGTCGACTCAGTACTGCGCCAAAAGTATGAAACAGCTGATATTTTTTTCGCTCCATTTTTTTCGCCACCTAGTACAAGTTGTTTGTATTGATCAGTAGACAGCCTGCTTAAAGTTCCGCTATCGACTTAAAGTGCACCCTGTAGTGGCACAATATGGTGCATGATTCGATAATGTTTGTGTTCATGAAATTCGTTTTGCATAGAAAAGTTCACGGCGACAATGTATTGAGGCATAGACAGACATTATTAACAAACACACAGAGCCCTCTACCAAAATGTTTTGCGCAATCTTCCCCATTGCCATTGCAGTGCCTAGTTGTTATTTTTTTGTGTAAATCAACCCGTTTTTTTAATTCTGAGATTGAGTTTTCAATCAATCAATCGTAAATGTGTGTACTGTTTTGACGATTGTACTGTTAATTTGTAGGAATTTAAACCTGTATATTTTTTCGATATGAATTTGAAGTGTATCGCACGTTTTAAGATCTATCAATGCGCCATCATACTGTACCACTACTGAATAATCTCTTCGTAAGTTCCTACATGTACCCAGGTACTTAGATGTAAACCTAAACAGCTCTCTCGCTACCACAAAGTACGGTCAACGACGACACTCTGGGATAGTAAAGAAAGCTCTTATCGCGCGCGGCATAAGGGCGTCCATCGAACAAAAGCTTGTCGTTGATTATACTAACAACGGTGTACGAAGACAGTCAATTAGTCGATCATTATTACCTATATCGAAGCCTGTCTATGGCATGACCGCAAATGTATCTACCTTGTTAACCAGGGCCCTTAGCCTGTAACGCAATGGCGGGTCAATGGCGTCCCGGCAGAAGGACAAAACCGGGCTCTCCTCGTTTTTCTCCTACAACCAGAGAACTAATCCTCTAGAATTAGAATCAAAATATTCTTTGCTGTACTACAAAAACATTAAAAGGACAGACAGCGTTAGCAAATCGTAATTGAAGTCGTCACCTGACAGCCCATTTTGGCACCATTGTGTTACAGGCTAAGGGCCCAGCCCGGTAAAGAAAGGCTCACATGGTGTATTTACGAGGAAAAGTGCCTTTTTTTTATATCGCTTTAACTGTTTCACTTACTCTTATTTTGTCGGAATAGCCGACATGTTGCAACAAAATAAAAGTAAGTGAAACCGTTAAAGCGATATAAAAAAAAAATGTGCAGTGCTTACGAAAGTTTAAGTTTTAAAATAGAAAAAGTGCCCTTATATTCTACAGTAACTCTACAGGATCGCTAACCAAGCAATGTACACAAGACAGCACGTCGATGCTTACACACTGGGACTCTACTCAGTTATATGACGGGCGATTTTACAACAAAAGTGTACACTCTGGCGTGCTGTCATGTGTACCTGCATTTAACGTTCACTTAATTCAATTAAAAACCGCCAAATTATCACAAAATATAGAAATAGAAATGTTTTTTCAGATTAGTTTAAATTTTACTTACTTACTGCCGGTTTCTGAATTGAGAAATTCGCTAAGTAAATGGGTAAGTATCGTCCTGTCTCTGCAGATTTCGCACAAAAGAGCGTGACATAACGATAGTAAAGTATTTACTTAGCAAAATTCTCAACTCAGAAACCGGGCCTTAGTACTGCGCCAAAATTTTGTATTAATTTTAGAGTAGGAGTATAAGTACTAAATTAAAAATTTAAAATACCCGCGACATTTTAGCTTCAAATCAGCATAAATCTCATAAACGGCTAAACCGATTTTGATAAAACATATCTTAGAACACTCGCTAGAGAAGTTGCTTTCAATTAAAAAAAAAAATGCAAATCAGTTCACCCGTTTAATAGTTACGGCGCCACAGACAGACACACTCACAAACACACATAGCGGTCAAACTTATAACACCCCTATTTGTGGGTTGGGAGTTGTTTGGTTCCTGAACCATCTTGATACAAGATTTTCGATGGAATACTATGCTGCACCGATACCTACACCATAGGGATATAAATTTTTCAGGAAATAGAAGTAAATCCCGTGTTGCCTCTTTCTGCCGATAATAGAGAAGTAATGTAAGCCTCGCCCGGCCTTAAGCTTACACCTTTGGCTCCCACGTTCGAATGTCGCCTCACTCTCGGTAAAAGTTTTACTCTTGGCCCTTTTTCAGATACGTCACCAATTTGGCCGACCTAAATCCGTGGAGGCAACTAACGACAGAGGTTTCCTACACGACATGGAGCAATAACCCAAAAAAAAACTACAGTAAAATGATTTCAATAAAAAAATACCGTTATTACGGAATGCAACGAAATTGGCAGGTGCAACGATGTTATACTGATCGGTTTCGTAATTTAGGTATGTAATTACATTACTTACGTAAAGCAATAAGCAGAGCTTAATAAATTACATTATAAGATGGGTAAAACCTAGGTAACAGATCGCTCAATCGTATGTTTTCCATCATGATGATTAATGGACTACACTGCACCAATCTACATCAAACAAAAAGGCCTTGCCTTGTCCTCATTTAGCTACTAATTTTGATTAAACAAAAAAAAAATAGTTTTCAAAATGCCTATACGAGATATTAAAAAAAAAACTGGCCAAGCGCGAGTCTGACTCGCACACCAAGTACATTGGATATTATTGATAACAGACAGACAGACGGATGGGCCATGAACTGATCCTAATGGTTCCGTTTTTCCTTAAGAGTTACGGAACCATAAAAAATATTCGTAATGGAGATTCTATCTTCAAAAGGAATTTGTCAAAATCTGAATTTTAAAGCGATAAATATTGCGATAAAAATGTAATTTGCCGAATGAGATTTTTCTGCAATCTGTCGAACGCGATATCCTGTTTGCTGAATGCATGATTTTGCGACGTATTGTAGTTTATTTTTATTTTGTAGGACAAATTAAGAAAGTCCAGAAGTTCCGACTTATTCTCACAGCCATTTTGACCGGCCTATACTCTGATTTTTTATTCCGTAGAATCCTGACATTTCATAAGTGTTGCTACTAGAAAAGCACTCTACCGAAAAATGGAAAAATTTGACCCATTTGAGGACAATAAAAAATTAAATGCTAGATATTGTTTTATATTTTACCTAGAAAAAGATAAAACTTAATATTTACTTACTCAAGTGAACTAATACAAAAGTACCAAATAGTTCAATATCACGAACAATATATCGAATTAATTTTAATTACTTTATTTCAATCTTTAGCTGGCAACACTCTCATACGAATTCAGGTTTATTAAACCTTTTAATAAATAAAGTATGCTGTCACGCTGCGTCTGTCACATTGATTGATTTTCATTAGTGTGATAGTGATTTTAGTATTAATGATGATTAGAGATTTTAATGTTTTATTTCCTTATACTTTTTTACTTTTTGTGATGAAAAGGGATGTAATTATCACTCGCCGTAAATCCCCTTTTACTTTGGAGCTCTGAACTTAATAAAAATGGGTACATTCACTGACAAATAAAATGTATAGACTCAGATGTTCAGACTCGTATTGAAATTGAAAAAAATGTGCCCGGCCAAAAACGTTTGTAATCTCTGACATGTCAAAAATGGCAGCTGTCAGAACTCTACAGAATAAAAAAATCTGAGTTTAGAGTAAGGTGAGCGGTTAAGACATTTGTGTTAGTTTAAACCGCGCGTGGTATACCGTGCGTCAATGTGAATCATGCAAAAAGCTTATTTCACCGAGCTTGCGACCACTTGGACATATTATAGTCCGACATTTTGTCACGTTATAATTTTAATATTGTTAGCGATAATTCGGACACTATCTCCATCTAATATTTTATCGGTTACATTTCAAACCTCGTTTCAAAAATATCTATCCGATGGAGACTTTGAAATCATGTTTTTGTTATGTAATCTGACACTGACGTACAGGTTAATAACTGACTTCCACTGTGGCGGCCTTCATCAAGCCTCATACGAATGCCTAACTTAATTTACATGAAAGCAATTTCATGTACAAGTAAAACATTAACTGAAGCGAGTGTGTCATTTGCATATCAATACCTGGTAAGGGCTGACATCCACTGACATGCGAGTGTTGTTGGCGAATTGGTACTGATTGTTATTTCAATTACTTTAGTTTTTGTAGTCGGTTATTAGGGCTCCGTATAAAACCACCCACCTAGCGCCACCAATGTAAAAAAAAACATATCTTCCTTCAGAAGTAGTTTCTGACAAAATCCTAAGATCACCCCATGCGCCATGCTTTTTTAGATATTTTAAGTGTAGATACCCAACTCAATTTCTAGTCTTAAGCTAAAAAAATATCAATAACAACGTTAATCGAATTTTTTTAGCTTAAAAGTTAATTTCGAAGTGGGTGTCTAAAATCTAGAAGTAACTCTGACGTCTAAAATCTATACATAAAAATCTAGAAAAACATGGCGCATGGGGTGATCTTAGGATTTTGTCAGAAATTTCTTCGGAGTCGTAAATATTATATCGCCTTGAGATTTGTACCAACCCTGATTAATTTTATGCACGCGTCTAACAAGGGACTATACCCAGATACAACATACCTATAGATTTAATGCAAACAGTATTCAAATATTAATATCCAGTCTTAACCTTAATGAAATAAGGGTGCAAATTAAATTTGGCATGACTCACATGAGCAATCAGATAAGACCACAAATCAGGGATAAATAAAACGCTCATTTCAGACGACGTACGTCTCACAACTAGCGCCGCCAATGGAAAAAAAATAATATCTTTTTTTTGGATGCGTTTTTAGCAAAAAACGCTCCTGCGATTCCTCAACGCGAGGCTTAACTATTTTTAGGACCTAAGGTTTGGATTCCAGGATTGGATTTCCTACGAATGCAATCGATTCTCGCCAAAAGTGGCCACTTTTGGCGAGAATCGATTGCATTCTTAAGTTCTAGGATCTGGAATCCAAACCTTAGGTCCTAAAAATAGTTAAGCCTCGCGTTGAGGAATCGCAGGAGCGTTTTTTGCTAAAAACGCATCCAAAAAAAAGATATGATTTTTTTTCCATTGGCGGCGCTAGTTGTGAGACGTACGTCGTCTTAAGGCGTGAGAATTTTATATCCTGTGGCTCAATAGTCTAACATCAACATTATATCACAATCCCTTTGAAAGGTATCGCGGTTGTTATCGCGATCGGGAATGAAGGCTACCGCCCTTTAATTTGCCGCTAAGGTCAGAAATGTCACTGTTTGTATGGGCTACGCGGGTTCATTTCTTATTAGAATAATGTTGTAAATATTTTACAATACCTGATTAATTGTGGCAAAACGTTGTTGTCTCGATACTAACCACTGCTTTGAAACAGTTTTATCTTTCGGAAAATGATTAGTTACCAATTTTTTTTCGAACTACTCGGGGCTTGCTCGATTTATTTTATTGTTAAAGTTTTAAGTATTAAATATAATTTTAATGTACCTAAGTATTATCAGGACGGACATTTAAAACCGCCACACAAATTACGAATGGATTTGAGATTTTGTACATTCAATATCACGATCACAATCGATATAAATGATGGCTGAATAATTTTTGTCGGCAGTTTGTTAACATCTTTAATTTTTTTGTATTTCCACACAATAAGTGAAAGCAATAGTGCGCTAGGTACCTAACAGTGGATTAACATCAAGTATGTATCTCAAGCTTGACCTCACCAGCTTTTTATTGAGGCCCTATATTATTTTTGTAAGACGTGGATACACATAAATATTCATAATACAGTAAGATATTTTCAAAAAAATACATTAAGCCACTTTTGCACCACAAAAAATACACCTTCTGTAACATCTATGTCAAAATAAGACAGTTTGATGGAGGTGTAGGAATCAGTGGTTAATTTCAAATTCATAACACGCATACTAGGTTGGAGGCTTAATTGGTGATAGGAGACGAATAACAACCGTATTGTGCCGGTATTTGCCTTCTATTTTGATCATACAAGGTGTTACAAAAGTACCTAACTCTTTTTACAGGGTAATAGCACCCGGTGATAGGGATCACAACCTAAATATTTTTTTTTGCCCAATGACGTTTCGTAAATTTTTAAATTAATAAAATGTGAACGATGTGGCGGGAGAAAAGTATTTTTTTAATATTGTTTTCATTGACTTTCACAATGTTTTAACAACTCAAAGCTATGTAAATGCACCTACACGCACAAACATATTTTTAAATTTGAGCTAATAACAAAAACAAAAAAGTTATGAATTTTTTCAATTTTGAGGTTATAAAATAAAAATTGTTTTTTTCACCTTTTTTTTACAGATTTAACATCCTGTTGACCAGTAGGTTACACCCTGTAAAAAGAGTTAGGTACTTTTGTAACACCTTGTATTATGTAGCTATAGCAATCGGAGTTAGCCAGTATGATATTATAGCATCATTATTATTATTGGATAAAGATAATTATTTTTATTGGATTTATTATGTATACTTATTTATTTGTGTTATTCTTTGTATGTATTTTTTATTTTGACTGTATTGTCATTTTTGATTGCATGTACGTTTGTTATTAAATACTGCGAATAACAACTAAAGCAAGTCTTACAAATGAAAAGTCCCATTTTGCTTCAATTAACTTTTTATCTGAAACCGAAGAATGGATTATATCAGGCAAATTGGGAAAAGGGAAGAGTTTAATGGCGCAGAAACATTTTTGCTTTCAATAAAGAGAAAATCATATCAACTGGATCGCCCCGTTATTATAGGAGATGGAATGAAGAATAAACAGTGTAACCTAGATTGCACTACGCATAAAAAAGGAAGATGTAGATAGCCTATAGAATATTGTACACTCGACAGCACGTAGACGCTTACACTTTCGTTGCAAAGTCACCCGTAACGGAAAGTGAATAGAGTGCACGCTTGTAAGCGTCTACGTGCTATCTTGTGTACTGCTTTGCATGTCCAAATGTCTGGGAAAATGTCCTGTCTCAGAGAGAATGTAGGCTTGATCGTCAATTCGTCACACGTGCAGCTTTCCCACTGGGTATTGACGATTTTTACACTGTTCAGGTTTACTCACGATCTTTTTCTTTACGGTTATAAAATAAATAAATAAAATAAAACGGCCTTTTCTTTCTAAAATTAAGTTTACGTTAACCCGTAAATAATTTCATTAAATCATTGGTAAAAACAAAAATACATTACCTAAACGGTTCAACAAGATGGATAATTAAGTGGATTGGTAAAACACACACACAGTCATAGCGGTAAAACTCATAACACCCCTATTTTTGTTAGGACGTTAAAAATAAATTATCATAAGAGGGCGCAATAATAGGAACCAACTAAGGCTCGGATTTCTTCAATCTAAAACAATGTCCCAGGCACTGCAGCATCCTACTTATCATGTCAACCATCTAGTGTGAGTGAAAGTGCAACTGGATGCTGTATAAATCGTCTTATTACGAAGCTCAATGGTCGGACGACATCGTTGTGGCGGCAGAGGGTCCATGGATGCGGATGGCGAGGGACCACGAGAGGTGGCGCAAGGTGAAGGCCTGCCCAGCAGTGGGCAGAGGTGGGCTGATGATGATGATGATTACGAAGATGCAAAGGCCTAAGGCTTAAATTGCAACGTCACGTTACAAGCACGCTGTAGAAAAGCTTCGCCATTTTGTCTCTAGTCATGTCTGTGAAAGGAAACTGCTTTATCTTTGATCAGATTTTTTGATGATTGAGAATATTGGTAAAGGTATAATGATTATTGTATTCCGTAATATCGACTTTTAGGGAGGTTTATCGTCTATTCTAATAATATCAATTTGTGTCATTGCATTAGGAATGATATGGATAGAAGTGTTTCTGTCCTGTAAGTAGGTTATAATAATATGTATAAATAGTAAAAAAAAAATATTATGAAATGTTTCTCAGATTCGTAGGAAGTATTTCTATTTTATTATATTTAAATGTATTATAAATCGCCTAGCAATAGACTTCTCATAATACTTTGCTGAAGATTGACCGATGCTTAAAATAAACAAGAAACCAACCGGAAAATAAACATGTTTTCTCAATTCCCATAAAGCTTATTTATTTAGAGAAGTCTACCTAATCCGCTCTATTTTAAATAATAAATGATTATAAGCTTCACTGTTTTGACAGTCGAAACGTCATAAACATTAAGGACAAAAATATTAGAACAGAAGATTCCCTCGACTTCGCGTAGGTTGTGACTCTTGTGACATTTTGGTATTTGGGCTAGCTGGGTACTATACTTTTATATTTTCCTCTTGGCTTAGGCCCGGTTTCTGAGTTGAGAAATTCACTAAGCAAATGGGTAAGTATCGTTCTGTCACACTCTTTTGTGAGGAATCTGCTGAGACAGGACGATACTTACCCATTTGCTTAGTGAATTTCTCAACTCAGAAACCGGGCCATAGACGGGTAAGTCCACAGAACACATAATAGACGTAGTCAATAGTGCGGAGCCCGCTGAGCCGTGAATTTACTCACGTTGTTTTTATTCAATTTGCGTAGGGTAGTATCATTGGTGTTTTAATTTTGTAGCTTTATCGTGTAAATTGGGCACACACCCAAAAATGGGGACATAGATTTAATAATTTTAATGTTATTATGCGTTACGTATTGAACTAGTTGCAAAATATTGCACTCTTCCTTATTAAATTTTATTTTTATTGATTGGTATAAAACCCCACAATGTCAAATTAAATCCGAACGACTTAAATCCACCCTATCATTATGGCCGTTATGGTTTCTGTTATTTCAAGAGCGGTCGCAGCCAAAAAACCAGTAGCTCAAACATGCGTTAGGTCGGTCTCTCTGTACCTTCCAGTTTTGTAGAGCTAGAGTGAGTCATTTGCTAAATGGCACACAGTATGATAATTGCTTCTAGCTTCCTTAGTTTTCACTCTATCAGTTTGGACGCTGATGCCAGCGCTGGAGTGACGTCATAAGCTCGATAATCTAAAGTAGAAATCGCAGACCGGCGCCAGTCCAGTGGCCAGATATTTGCTGATGACTGTAAAAGCGCTTGCTCACTCGTTCGCTAACTGTGAGCGAAAACTCTGCAGGTTTTGGCCTAGTCAATTTTATGGACTTCTTCTTTTTCTTCTTAGGAGCCTCTGCGACTCAGCAAAGGTTGGTGGTCAACTCCGCATTTCTCTTTGTTTCTTTCTTTGTTTATACAAGGTGTTACAAAATATGCTAACTCTTTTTACAGGGTAATAGCACCCGGTGATAGGGATCACAACCAAATTTTTTGTTTTGCTCTATGACGTTCCGTTGACTTTTAAATTAATAAAATGTGAACGCTGTGGCGGGAGAAAAGTATTTTTAAATATTGTTTTCATTGACTTTCATAATGTTTTAATAACTCGAAGCTATGCAAATGCACCTACACCCACAAACATATTTTGAAATTTGAGCTAATACCAAAAACAAAAAAAGTTATGAAAATTTTTCAATTTTGAGGTTATAAAATAAAAATTGGTTTTTTTCAACTTTTTTTTACTGATTTGACATCCTGTTGACCAATAGGTTACAACCTGTAAAAAGAGTTAGGATGTTTTGTAACACGATGTATTTGGTGAAATAGCTCGGCAGCACTCGCGATCCCAGTCTTATGGACTGCGCCGACTAATCTGAGTGAAGAGATGGTATAATACTTCTATACAGGGTTTTAATAGACCACCGACAGACCCGAAAGCCATGCATACTAGACACCAAAACAACGAACTTTTTCCATAAATTATCGCTGGGAAATGATTTTGGTTTTAAAGGTTATAATTTTAGAAAATATTTTATCACGCAATGGAATTGTAACGCAGAGAAGTCATATTGCGGAAGCATTGACTACAAATTTTTAAAAAGGCTTCTTGAGAAGAAATGTTTTATTTTGATGATTTGAGTTTGAACCTTATTATCATAGAAACCGTTGATTTCCCAGGCATTTTCCTTGGAAAAAAAAAACGTTGTGGTGAGGAAAATATGTACGTGGTTTCCCGCTTTCTTGGCGGTCTTTTAACACCCTGTATAGTTGCTGAGAAAATCTAAGGGTACTTCTCCAGAGACAAAAAATTCTATGTCTGTGGGTATATCTCTGTAACCAACTAACAAAAAGGCATGTAATATTTTATTTTGTACAGTTTAGCTTTAACCCTAAAAGGGTACAATGATATTTTTGAAATAATTGCAGTCTAGTTAAGAAATAAAAATATTTGAAGTTCGTTCTCCTGATTCATATGACGCGTCCGTTTGCCATTTTCCGGAACAAAATTGTCGATGTCGCATTTTCCCTTTGATAAATCAATATAAATTTCAATTATAACGCTGGAAAATGAAATGCCCTCGTACAAAAAAAATATGTGTATGTTATAACTACCTTAGTGTGTTTGTAAATAAGTAGATAAGAAGTGTCCGGCGTATAATACTGATTAATGTGGCTTAAGCTTCACTTGACCGTACTTGGTTGGGTAACAATAAATGAGAGACTAGTTCCTGAGTGGGGGGCAGCCAGTCGTGCAACGGACGTGCTAGAAGGTGGACGTGCGGCTGGTGTGCTTAGAACCCGGTGTAACGAAGGTAAACATCTGATTCATCTGGGCTTGGTTCAGGTGGCATACTGATTACAATGCCTAATTTATAAAATTTATTTGATTGTTTTACAACTTCAATCTATATTTCGTGTGATGCTTTTGGGTTATAGATTCGTGTAGAGAAATGCCAATACTGAAGTCTCCACATATGATGAGTTATGCATGATTGTAGGCAAAATTCTGATTCATCTGTGCCTGATTGATATGGTCAAAACACCATATTAATCATGAAATATATTAGTTTTTCCAGCTCCAGCACGAAAGGAGCGCTTAATTTTGTTGTGTAATTCTCCTTGTCCAATTTTCGACCGGGTACAAGTTCTTGTCATATTTATTATACCTACCTATTTAGGTATAAGCTTATTCTACATATTATTTTGACACTTTTGATGTCTTAGTCTTAGTTAACAATTAATTAATTTTTATTTAGAATTTTATTAATAATCATATCCCATTAATAATTGACATTATAGAGTATTGTAGCAATTATAATAACTTTCTAGTACTGAATAGAATTTATTGTATTACAAATATTAGCAATAGACACAAATTCTTTTGTATGACAATATTCTCTCAATACAAGTATTAATATTATACACTTTAGAGTTTCAAAAATGTTTTACAAGAATTATGGTTGAATTCACCAGTTTTTTTTTCCGTGATATGATTACTGATCATTGTTTTCATTAAAACAGATTATTGTAGTTATTAAAATATTAAAATTTTCTTAATACAGAGCTCATATCTACATAAAGTTGTTCATTTTTCTTTCTTTTCCTGATTCATCTGTAACAAATTCTGATTCATCTGGGCACAAAATATTTGAACGTCGATATCTCAAAAACTATTTTATAAAAATCAGTCCCTCACTCAAATATATGTTCTTTGGTATACCTATTTTCATATAAACATGTGTTACAGTGCTGAAAGTGAAATTAAATTTGTGCCATATGAATCAGTCGAAGAATGAAATTTCAGAGAAACACCCCTAAACATATCTCAGACATTGCATCGTCCAAGTAGTTACTTCACGTCAGTGTGAGTAGAGGTGCCACTGGACGTTTTTTTTAAATCATCTTACAAAGTTTAAGATTTATGGAACTATGGCCTAGTTTCTGAATTGAGAATTTTACTAAGTAAATACTTAAGTATCGTTCTGTCAGGTGAGAAATCTTTGCCGAGTTTTTGCTTAGTGAATTTCTCAATTCAGAAATCGGCAGTTAATCACAATCACCTTACGGGCTATTTTACAATACAACTGTATATATTCATATTCATATTCATGCATTTATTTGTACTTCTTGACACACACAATAATACACAACAATATTAGAAGCAAGGACACAAATATAGATTACAACCAAAATAAAAAACAAATAAACTTAGAGCTAACAAAATATTATGTAGGTACAGAGTGTGTGCCGCAGCAGTACAAAAGGGCCGTATCTCAGCGTTATTATCTGCTCGTGAGAACAGATCGCTGGTTTTCAGCTACAGCCTAGAGTCTAGAGGGCGAGAGCGTTAGCAGCAGACTAACGCGTCTGTACTCCGTAATTTAAGATTAAACATAATAAAATTCAAAATAATTCAATATCACACTGTATCAATAAAATTATGATGAATTTAAATAAATTGTAATTGATGTGAAATTATTTATAACAATAAGTTTACTGTACAGTCTGACGTGCTATTGACTGTACTATGTAGCTCTGTGTCTCAATAGTTTGTTTCAAGTGAGCACACGTCTTAACTTCAATCGCGGCAAACTTGCCCTTTATGGTAATGAAGAATACCATCAACTTTTGATTTTTATCTTACCATACACTCTATTAAAAATGGAAACATTGGGTGAAAACATTTTTTGATACGACTTATAGTTCTCGAGATATTTAACTTTAAACTAGCTGTGCGACGGGTGCGCGGTCGTCAGCTGCTGTGACGTCACTAAACAGCTGGCACCCGATACATACACCGAAACACTCATTCAAAGGGCTGTATCTTTGGAACCGTAATAGGTAGCCAGTTGAAATTTTCAGAGATTATGTTTTATTATAGTAGATTACCCAAGAAATTATGAAAATAAAAAAATATAAAAAAATAAGAGGGGTCCCAATACAAAAAACGTTGTTTTATACTTTTTGCTCTATAGAAAAAACGGTAAGGCATACAAGCATCAAACTTGGTATGATTTTATTTATTATTTATTAATATTTTTTTATTTTTATTATTTCTTGGGAAATTCACTATAATAAAACATAATCTCTGAAAATTTCAACTGGCTACTTAGTACGGTTCCAAAGATACAGCCCTTTGAATGAGTGTTACGTTGTATGTGTCGGGTGCCAGCTGTTTAGTGACGTCACGCCAGGTTGCCGCGCTCGCGCGAAAAACTCCAAAAGGTCGGAAACTAAAACCGTCATAACTTTAAAACTACTGGCTCGATTTGAAAGAAACAAAAACAGGCATGTTTCTTAACTTTTAGGCTACACGGTCATAAAGTTTCAAGTGATTTAGCATACCCACGGACATTCTTCATTATATGAATTGCGTTTTGCTATTATCATACACATTTGTAAGCAGGCAAATAACGGTATTTAGAGAACTAGTCACACAGTTAGTGGCGTTAAATTAGACGTATTATGGTGGATCTTTAATCGACAAAGTCAACGCCTTCAAGCTTTTTTGTTTCGAGTTGTAGGGCTATTTTGTAGGTATCCGTCGAATAAAATAATTGGCGTACAATAAAGAGCTTTTCTCTATCTAATAGTTATTATGTATTAAAATAAACTATTAATACACGTTGGTATATGTAATATTGTTTTCGCATTGAATATACTTGGTAGCTATGATAATAAAAAAATCAGTTGTAGTAGAGTCATTCAAAAATACTCGTACTTGGCCCGCGGTAGTAGGTATTACCCGGTATTTAAGATGGAACGTCAATATATGGAATTTAACGTATGACAAGCAGCAAGATAATAAAATTATAAAATTATTTCACCATTTATATTCATGATAGCTGTATGATAGCTCTACGACGCACATTTTAATACCGTCTTTATTACGATTTGATTTAAAGCTGTCAAGTGCACCAAGTTTACACCAGTCACGACTGTGAAACACTGATTAGTAATGTGACCTCTAAGTTTGAACAATTTGTTTGAGAATACGGATAACCAGTAACTTACCATGGTGGCTGACTCAGAAAGTTATTATTGTAGAAATGACTTTGACTTTACAGTAGAGGGTCTTTGTGCATTCTTTAGTAGAGCAAGGATTGTTTACAGTCTATGAACAATCTATGCTTATAATAAAACTCTAGCGAAGTCAATTCTGTACATTGAATATTTTTAGAAAAAAACTAGCAGGGGTTACTAAGTAAACTATACTGAATACAAAAATGCAAAAAAATCGGTCTATGTCTGTCTGTCTGTCTGTCTGTCTGTCTGTCTGTCTGTCTGTCTGTCTGTCTGTCTGTCTGTCTGTCTGTCTGTCTGTCTGTCTGTCTGTCTGTCTGTCTGTCTGTCTGTCTGTGTGTTACCTCATCACGCGAATACCGTTGAATAGTTTTCAGTCAAATTTAGGACCGTGATAAGTCCTGGTTCTGGGAACAATCTAGGCTATCCGATGTTCAGAATACATTGCGGGTTGCAATTTTAACTTCGTTTTTTGTAAGAAATATTCATAATTTTGATATAGCTTCTTTAGAAGATATGTTAATAACGTGTAACTGAACACATTTCCTAAAAAAAAAAAATCTGGAAAAAAAATCCGACTTGGAACCTCATTATCTCGGAAACAGTTGATTTCCTAGATTTCCTAGGCATAGTTTCTTGGGCAAAAATGTTCGTTATGACGAGGACTATACAGGGTGTTAAAATACCGCCAACAGACCCGAAAGCCATTAGACACCAAAACAAAGTACTTTTTCGATAAATTATTGTTGGGAAATTATTTTGGTTTTTTAGGTTATAATTTTGAAAAAAATGTTTTCACGCAATGGACGTGTAACGCAGAGAAGTGATATTGCGCAAGAGTAGGTATCAGATTATGTTACTTAAGCTTGAAGTGCCGATATTTAGAATACATTGCGGGTTGAAACTTTAACGTCGTTTTTTGTAAGAAATATTCATAATTTTGATATGGCTGCTTGAAAATGTATGTTAAGAATCCCCTGAAGCTCTGCAGCCCTCTCGCTCGCACTTTTCAACATTTTAATTTATTGTAAGAGAATGATTCAACTTTGGACGATAAAATATAGTTGCAGACATTGATAATAAAGCTATCGACATGTAGACATACTTTAAATTTCACATTTATAGTTTAAAAAATAAATAATACTGAACTACTACTTTTAACCAAAGTTCTGTGATATTTTTTTATTAGTAGGAACATGAAATCAAAAGCTATCGACATGTGGACACATCCACATGTCGATAGCTTTATTATCTAGGTCTGCAACTATATTTTATCGTCCAAAGTTTAATCATTCTCTTACAATCAATTAAAATGTTGAAAAGTGCGAGCGAGAGGGCTGCAGAGCTTCAGGGGATTCTTAAGAACTAGATACTGAATAAATTTCTGCAAAAGAAAAGTTTTGAAAAATCCGACTTTGAACCTCATTATCTCGGAAACCGTTGATTTCTCAGGCATAGTTCCTTGGGCAAAAATGTTCCTTCTGATGAGGACAATACGTCCCGCTTTTTTGGCGGTCTTTTAACACCCTGTATGTGGTCTCCCACTTTGTTGGCGGTCTTTTAACACCGCTCGGTATTCAATACAAGCACTCGCCGCAAACAATAATTTTGCATTCTTGCATAACAAATAACTATTGTTTACCGTTGAGCTGGATAGACAGAGTTATTAGCCGTATGCTTTGCTTGCTGGCTTAGCATGAGAATGAGTAAGACATTATCTATGGGCTTATAACTTTATCTATCCCACTCTACGTCGAGGGAGATACATATAAACCCTTTTACTTCCTAAGCAATTCTTATGCTAAGCTTCCTGGTATCTTATTACGGGCGATACCTTAATGTAAACAATACATATTTATTATTAAATTTATAAATGTATTGTTTAGATTAGGGTTTTTATTCTATTTTATTCTATTGCTTTCTTTTGAGCCCTGCTACCGCAAGCTAAGAAATAATAACTATTAAAATACCCCTGACATTTTAGCTTCGAATAAGCATATTTAATAAATAGCTGAACCAATTTTGACAAAACATAACTAAGAACATTCGCTAGAAAACCTGCTTTCAAATTAAAAAAAAAAACCTAAAGCTTCCAAATCGTTCACCCATTTAAGAGCTACGGTGCCACAGACAGACACACCCTCATAAACACTTATACAGACACACTCACAAAGCTGTCAAACTTATAACACCCCTCTTTTTTGGTCGGGGGTTAAAGAAACCTTCCGTTTGAGTTTTCCTCCACAGTCGAATTTAAATTAAATGTTAAATGTGTAAAAACGCATACGAAGTCGCGGGCACAACTAGTCATAGATATAATTATGACACATCGTAATCGTCGGTATTGTTATACATCATCTATTTCAGGGCAATAGGCTTACTTTGTAGCCTTAGCTAATTGAATTGGTGACTCTACCCACCTGATGTTGAGGCTACAGAGAGCGACGAGACATCGACGCAATCTGACGAAATAAATCGTACAAATTCAAGTTTGCGGCTACACCGGTTACCAAACATCGCTAGCAAATAGTCATACGATCTTCTTGTCGCATTTCAGATCGCTGTCTGGTGTAACCACAGCCTAAGGTAGGCTACACTTTGCCCGCGAGATACTCCTTCTTTCTACTGGAAGTCGTTTAAGTGCTATGTTTTCCTGTGTAGCGCGACTTGAGTCTACAATACTTGTAATTATTTTTAAACAATAACTAAAATTAACAAGCTGCTGTTGTCCGTTGATGAATTCCGTTCTCCATCTCCGAAGTTCTTCATCAAATCTTCACTATTTCGTTATGCAACCACACAAAGACCACACATTTTTTTCTGAAAGGGTATAAAAAAAGAATCATTAAAATCGGTTTACCTAGAAAAAAAAAGTACTGAGGTAACGAACATAAAAAAAAGATACGGGTCGAATTAAGTTATTTCCTCCTTTTTTGAAGTCAGTTAAAAATATAGCGATTTTTTAAAAACTTTTCAGAAGGCAGCAGCAGCGATGTTAGCATTCGTTCTACGCCGGAGTCTGTAGGCAGGCTGGTTAGACCTTCGCATTTGTGGACATGCATTTCAAGCCTTTTAAAAGACTTTTGTTGAGTTCCACGTGGCAAAACGACCAAAAGAACCTCAGAACTGGGTTTAGAGGTAACATCACTCTGGCTGCCCGCCAACTATATTTGCATCGAGGGAGTGACATCAGAATGGCATTAATCCTTCGGTAGGATTACGCCATGCTGTGTACCACTGGGTGACACATTTTTAGGTATGTGGTTTATTACTATGATTTGCCTGCCACTGACCGAACCAAGAAAACGAAAAATAAGTATTAGACAGTTTTGTTGTTATTCTGACAATACATGCTACACTTTCTTTTCTTTTAGGCACAATAGGACGCACAACTAGCGCCGCCAATGAAAAAAAAAATATCTTCCTTTTGGATGCGTTTTTTGCTAAAAACTCTCCTGCTAAATCACAACGCGAGGCTTAACTATTTTTAGGACCTAAGGTTTGGATTCCAGATACTAGAACTTAAGAATGCAATCGATTCTCGCCAAAAGTGGCCACTTTTGCAGGAGAGTTTTTAGCAAAAAAGGTAAGGAGGGAAGATGGCCCACCGGCCATCTTCCCTCCTTGCCAGGTTTCCTGCCGATTTCCACTTGAAACCCGTGTCTTGATCACCAATATCGTCAACCTTAGTTCGCCGTCGCCAATTTAGCACTTTCTGTTTATTTATTGAAAGAAAGCAAATAATAATGTGGCCTGTTATTAATTTCTGCCAGATAGTCCCGAACTCTACCGAGAGAGTTTCCTTTGGCATCGTTCCAATATTTAATTCAGTTTCTTATGCTCGCCTTCACTTAGATGTAGAGTAGTATTTACTAATTAATCATAAAATATGATTGCTTTGACTGACATTGTGTGTTCCAATTTTTCTTTCCAAACTATGCCATCTAAATACCAAATGACCTAGTTTTAAAAATAAAGTTCGAGGTTTTTCAATGTTGTCTGTCACGCAATCGCTATTCGTCATAATTAGCGCTGATGTCTACACCATACTACAATTTTAGAAAGATCTTATCCAAAGCCATAACTTCTCAAGATACCTCTTTTATCTATAGGGACTGGTCTTGAATAATTCGGCATCTACAAAGTCTAACAACTTGTGTGTGTTTCGTATGCTCCCATTAAACCACACTTAATGGTGAGCAGTTCATTGGCACATTTTACCGAATAATCGGGAGATCATTAATTGTACAAGAATGTAGGCTTTACGAACTTTGTGCCTAGCCTGTTTTATTTTACCGCCGCTGTTATTTTTCTTCTCTTTGCCGCCTCGTGCGGCATTGGCATAGATCTGGCCTCATAGACTTCGCTAATGAATGATTTATCTCTGCTAGTGGTCCTAATCGACGAGCGAGGGGGTCGCAACATCAACCAACATTATACTGTTAAGTCGCCTTTTAAAAGCAGGTGTTAACCTCTCATTTGGACCAGAACTCGTCTAACCTCTTTTCGGCTTACGACTACATACAGTCTGCATGTTCATTCTTTTTTTGACTCGCATTTTTCGCTCCCGATGCTCGTTTGTTTACTCTTTTTCGGCCGGTCCTTATTAACCGGCCGGTTTATTGAACTGCAAAGAGCAGTGGCCTCCTGAGGTCTAGATATCAGCTTTGTTTAGAACCTATTTATCAATCAGCTGCCGACGTGGCCTTGACAGAGTGTCATTGCAGAATACCTAGCACAGAAAGACAGTTCTGATGGAAATAAATAGGGATAGACTGGACATAGGTAGATATAATCAATACTCTGCAATTCACTTTATAGAGATTAACTATAGGTTATTTCAACTGAATAAAGCAAATGAAAGTTGAGATTGTATTTTTTTTATTTATGAAGAAGATTTTATTTAGTAGAGTTATTTTGGTACAGTCAACAGTAAGTAAACTTTTACATTTTCGTTGCAAAGTAGCCCATAACGTAATTGAATGGGGTGCACGCGTGTAACTACGACTTGCTGTCGACTGTCGTCACACAAACAGAACTTCAAACGAGCTTTAACGGCCCTTCTATTAAGTTTTATATTTTGTATCGTATAAAGTTATGTGCAGTATATATAGCCATAATACTGATAAGGGGTGATGTCACACATTGTGTCAATAATGTGTCACTCTCAGCGATAAGGCAGACTTGCTGATACTTTTTCCGAGACTTTTTCTAAGCAGTTGAAAGTTTTTGAAGGCATTTTCTATACAGTTAGTTTAATTGCTTCTACGAGTAATTACTTATTTGCGATTAATTAAAAGAAATGTTTTCTCAGTAAAAAAAAACACTATCTCGAACCAGTTTGTTTTAGGCAGGTGAAATTACTATAAAGTATTATTAGTACTACAAACTTGTATAGTATGTAAAGAATTTCAAGTCACTCTTACTACTTCGCCGAGTCATGGATGATGATGATGATGAGTTAAGATTGTGATAAGAGCGAACAAATGTAATAGATATTCTTATGTCATGCCAAACTTATTTCAGTCAATAACGTGCTGCTATTTTAAATTAATCTTCGATTAATTACCTGTCACATTTGATCGCTCTTGCAGAGATCGGTCGTAAAACTATGATGCATTGCAACAACGTGTATCTCTCAACACGCAATGCTTGAAGCCCAACCCTGTACAATTTAGTCATTTTCGCGTTTAAGTGTGAACAAGCGTAGTAAAATGACATTTACTAGGTTGGACATTTGGCAAATACTTTACGAGAAAAGTTTTAAAACATTTGGCCTTCAGACATAAAAAATCTTTATACGCTTCTTTCGCAGAGACAGATCTGTCTCTATTCTTCGGCTCACAGCTTTATGTTTTTAGGACCTGCATCAATATCCACCGAAAGGTCATTAACTCTCACAACTACAAACGACTACCGACTCGCAGAGTTTTCAGCTGGCAAGGTTCGAGTGAATATAAAGTTTGCCCAAAGATACTCAAAATTCATGCAATATGTAATAATAGTGATAATAAAATTGTAATGCCATCAAAAACATAACTTGTAAAAAAAAACCAAGCCTCGCTGCTCAGTTCTTCTACCGTAAAAAGTTTTGAGATCCATGTACTACCAAGTCGGTTAATTTATTCAGTAAGTTATTTATTACGTAATTAACTAACCTAACAACATGTTATAGTGACGCATATCAATATTAAATATCTTTTATGTTTCAAATAAATGTATTGACTTGGCAATCGCACTAAATAATCTAATTCATAATATGTATTACTTTTGAGATACTTAGTGTTTTCATGCGATTGCCAAGTCAATCTATTTATTTAAAACATAAAAGATATTTAATATTGATATGCGTCATTACAAGATGTTGTTAGGTTAGTTAATTGCGTAATAAATAACTTACTGAATAAATTAACCGACTTGGTAGTACATGGATCTCAAAACTTTTTACGGTAGAAGAACTGAGCAGCGAGGCTTGGTTTTTTTTTACAAGTTATGTTTTTGATGGCATCTCATTTCTTTTTGTAGATAGACCTACTTTTTTTGGTTTCCAGTACCTTCTACTTCTTGAATACCAACAACGGATTTTGGCTTTTTCATTCGGTTGACCATTTTACAAGTTACCTTTGAACATAATTATATGTAGGTAACTTGTACACTGATTTGTTCCATTATATTTAGAATACGTAATTAGTGTATAAATCAAGGAAAAACTGAAATATTTTGCAATTTCGGTCCAGCTTTCTAAATACACAAACTGCATAAATAACTTCTTACACTAAAACTTTCCTAAGCACTGCACATTTTACGAAACTAGTCGGCTACACCGACATAATACACGACACGTTTACTAAATACAAAATGCATAAATACAAAATTCCCATATAAATATAAAGGATTACAAAGTTATATATGCAGTTGGTGTACCTCGAAACCTGGACTGAAATTGCAAAATATTTTAGTTTTTCCTTGATTTATACACTAAATACTAATTGTATTCTAAATTTGAAGCTTCTATGTATGCTAGAAGTGCCTTAGAGATTTGATGATCAATCAGTGAGTGAGTGACAAAATACGAAACTTTGACTAGTTATAATTCTTAAACTACTGGTTCAAATTGAATGAAATTTGAAATATACCGTGTTTATACAATGCTTTCTTGATTACAGAAAATTCAGGCTTGTAGTTTTATCCGAAACGAAGTTATAGGGGGGTCGAAAATGGCCTGAACTGCTTCGAGAAAAGTATGGTACGGCCGTGCCGCTTTTTAGCTCGACTTGGTGGGGGCACTGCCGTGCCCCCAGATATAATATATTTATACATTATATTATTATTTATTTAATATCTAAGTTTAAGGGTGGCATTAATAGTCATCAGCTCATCCTCGAGCTCAAGAGGGTGATGTCAGAAAACGAAATCACAGAAAAAAAGCTCGAGCTTGAGTAGCTGTCAGCATATTAATAGACACTATTATAGGTTAAGCTTGACATTATCCAAGGTCTCAAGTCGGTGATTTTGTTTTCTGAGATCACCTACTTGAGCTCGAGCTTGAGCTGACCACTATTAATGCCACCCTAAGTCTAAGTTTATCATCTAAAATGAAAGAAGGTATTAACGTCAAATAAAGCTGCTGTGTCGGCATTGGTCAAAAGAAGGATGTGGCTTCTGCAAGTATCTTTGAGTAGGTACACACGACAGCACGTCGATCCTTACACGCTAGCACTCTACTCGGTTACGTTAGGGTGATTTTACAACTAAAGTGTACATTCTGACGTGCTGTAGTGTGTACTATCGGTATTGGTGCCGGATCGGAGCTGGGTTGGACAGTGAACAAACTCCCAATACGGAGAAGAAGGAGTACCAATTACGAAATAAAATCTGGTACTTACAAGTTACGAAATAAATGGCATAAATTTTCATTAAAGTCTAATTTATTTAAGTAAAACGTCCAATTTGATCAGTCAGTTTGAATGAAATATTCTCGAAGCCCACATTAACGTTCGAAGGGCCAATAAAGTCGGAAATTATGACTTTTGAAACATGTTTCTTCGGATGTTATTTTCGTTTCTTTATCGTTACTATGGTTCCGAAAAGTTTTGGGTCAAATGTCGGAACTAAGTAAAGTATACTTGTATATTTTTTGTTGTAAGTCCGACTCGCAGCCGGCCGTTTTTTTTTTTAAATAATAAAACGATACATGCTAACCTCAAGTAGATGAAATCAAATACCACTTCCGCTCTGTGAGATACTGCTGCATCAATGCAACTATTTATGCATAGGATAAATAAATAATTTTGCAGTGTGTGTGCAATGTTTTATGAAAGCTATTAAAATATCAAGGTCTGGGTTAGGTACATATAAAATGAATATCTTTAGACGAACATATTAATTAAACCAGTCTGGTGTAGAACAATATAAAGCAGAGATTGTTTGACACTCAAAAGACTACTTCTATCATCAGATTTTTATTAATTAACATTACTAAGCAAATACTAAAGTATACTTAAGTAGTACCTACTAGCAGTCCGCTACTAAAGTCACGTCCAAAACATTACTTAACGCAAACTTGACTATTACCAAAGCCTGCTTTGTTTACAATAATGGTTGACAGCGTTTTATTGCCTTGTTTTACACTTTGTACAGGTTGCAACACCATGAAGTTTAACGTCTTGTACAATTATCACCCGTAGTGTGCTCAAGATAAGAATCACTAGAGTTCCTTCGACGCAGAAGATGCTTGATGTTAAAATTTCAGTCCAAAGACATAAACTTCTTTGTGCAAATAAAACAAAGTAAATTTTATTCGCAGATTTTGCTATTCATAATTAGTACTGTACGAAGCTTGTTTTATGAGCTAACTTATTTTACTACGCTTGCTCTAGTGTTTCAGAGCTTTGTTACTTGTTAGTGACTTTAAACTTTATACATTAACTAAATAAATACTCTTTTGGAAACCCTTTTGGTCACTACGATCAGCGATTTTTTTTTGTTTGCCGTCTATTATAAAATAAAACTTCAAGAAATCCCGAACTATATTTGTAGGATGCTTAATGTTCACGAACATTGTTACCAACCTCCTAAAAAATATATTCAATACCTAATAATAATATTCACGATCAATAAGTGCCTCTGTCTTTCCACTTGCGCCAATGTGTCATATTGTGTGTAATAATACGCATTGTCATATTAGGTTTATGCAATAAATAGTGCATGCCAACCCTTAGACAAAGAAGATTATGTCAAAAAGTCGCAATATTACATTCACGGTCACGAACGTTGATCACTTCGCTTTGATCTAATGTTATGGGATTATTAGAAATCCATACATTGCAGGGGAGGATTTGCGCTATCAAGACAAAAATAAAATACTTACAATATCGACTTCATCGTGCCCAATTTATCCTTTTGCAATCCTAAATGCTAGACTCCACAAATTGGAAATCACTACACAGAAACATAACAAAAAACATGCACAAATATCACTAAGTAGCAGCTTTGCGCGTGCCAAAAAGTTTCATTATTGTGTAACTATTAATTTCACACTATTTGTAGCTGATTCACACACACCACAATGCATTTGTTATTAATACCAAATTTTCGCGTGTGCCAAAATAGTAACAGAGTAAAAAAAACTTCGCAAACTAAATTCGCGACTTATTTTCCGAGTTGTCGCGAAATAGGCGCACGCGCATCTGGTCGTCGACGCGCCGGGACTTTGAATGGATCAAGGTTGGTTTCGGTTTCGACGACGACGCGTGCGGCACCCATTTTGGGTTGTTCCTACCCGGCAAATTTTATTTCATCAGTTTTTTTGTTTTTTTATTAAAGTAAATTTTTTTGTGCACGGGGCACATTTACTTGGCTTGGTAGCTCAAGCGCCTGCAGGTTAATGGTTGCTGGCTTTTGTAAGTCAATACACCATAAAAGACACCATAAAAATATCAGACACCATAAAAATATACAAACATAACCAAGGCATAGGTACGATAGGCAGCATTTAGCTAATTATGTGTACAGCTAAGGGAAAATTCTCCTAGGCGACCTCTGAAAGAAAATATGCTGTAGAGATAGATATGGACGGATACTATGGATAGTCTATGAAATTTGATTTTTGTCATTTATCTTTTCATGTACGATGAAGGTAATAATTTTACCATAATAGATCGATTTCATAAATATTTAGATAATCCAAAGATAATGGTATTAATATATTTTTTTATTTTATTTATTTGGTTTATTTGGGAATGACCCGCAGTTTCCGAGCGAGCTTTCAATTTACATATAAATTGGGATTTTTATTTCTACATTGAATGACGAAAATTTTATTACATCACATCTTATAATTTGATGTTATTATTTTTATTAATCGTCTGGAACCAAAAGGCCCCGCTTCCTGTATTTGGGTCAATGGGTTTTTTTTTTTGGGGGTTCTTAACGAGATGTTTGTTACATGCCGGCAGGAGATCTGAAACCTGGCTTGAACGTAGCTTTCATAATTATTATTATACTTACCCTTCGAACTAGAAGTAGACACACCCTGAGCAATAATTGTTTCTCTACTTTTTTACCCTTTTTATACACTTATAAATGTAATTTTATTTTTCGCGAAAATGGCTGAAGTTAGGAGAAAACAGTCAATGGCCAAAATCTTCTCAAATAAATTACCTACGAATTTATAGTGTTCAATATATGCCCACACTAGGTGAAAACACTTGGGCAGCTAAAAGTCGTGAACTAATTCACTCATGTTTTGTAGCTAAATATGTAACGTTTATGATAGTAAAACATTTTTTTTTAATTTTTAAACACGAATGTAATCATTATCTCAAACACTTTAAGTTTTATCAATTGACGTGTAAAGACAATTTTGTAGGTAATTTAATGGAAAAACATTTTGGCCATTTACGATTCTCTCGTAACATCAGCCGTTCTTGAGAAAAATAAACAAAACGTCGAGGGGTGACAAAAAAAGGAAAAAAAAGAAGCTAAACAATTATGCACAGGGTGTTCCTACCTAGTTCGAAACGTATAACCCGTGCCATTAAAGAAACGATATATAAATGGCGGACACTCTCGCGCCCTCTCGCTTTATTCATATCTCCGTCTTTACTCACACGTAACGTTAGCAAAGTCATTTTAGGCAGTTCTGATTAGTCACCTACGCTTGGCTAATAAAACACGCCAAAATACGTTCGTCTCTTATTGATTTTTTAATGTTTGTCGAGTTATTTCAATATTGTAGTTTACATTAAGTGTTGTTATTTGTTGAGGTTTGTATTATTTACTACGTTTTAATATTTTTGATCTTATTTTCATAAAGATTGTTGTTTAATCACAAACCCAACGTAGAACAATTACCCAATCAATAAAGAAAGCATCTTAAAACTATATTTCCTAACCAAAAATGTAAGAAAGTTTTAGGTATGAACCGAAATCGTATTTTCGTAACCTCTTTTTCAGACCTTACCATAGGTTCCCGCCGCCATTTTCATATCGTTTCTCTATTGGCACGGCTTATACATATAAACTGTACGTTTCGACGCTACGTTCGTGGCAAGTTTCTTCCAGATAGGACCCTGGTACGTTTCCGTCGTTTACGACCGGCACAATTTAACCTCACTGCACCAAAAAATATCTAGCTACAATTCTTCGCTATACAAAAATAAGTGTAAAACAGGGTTGATTGGAATGGATAATAATTTGAAACAGGATGCAATCAATTTCGATGGTGAAACTTTAAGCTTTCTACTCATCAATACAAACAACTCTTACTATGTAAATATGAACTTAAACTTTGTATGAACAAAACTGTATGATTTATCTAATCTTATAAAAAGTATGGCAATCATAACATCTCACGATTACTCTGTTACAAACATAAAATAGCCAGACAAGACGCAACTCCTTATTTATTAGCAAGATGAAATTATAGACCTATTCACACTTTATAAGTTTAGTTAAATCAGTTTCCAACTATTCTCCGTATCGTATTACACAATGAGTCATTCGTTTTCAAATGAACAGAATGCGCCATTTACTACGCGCGCCATATTTCATAGTTTTACATAAATAATATATAATTTCTGAGAACTAGGGAAAGAACTGCCCTAAATTACGAAATACCTGCTACCAGTTTTGATTCTGGTCACAACAACTATTTCTAGCTACTGGCTTCAGGTTTTTTCGGGTCATACCACTCTACGCTACATTATTATAATAATTATTATTGTTAACCCGTGACATTTTTTCCGTGTAGATAAGAAGCCAATAAATACAACTAACTAGCCGTTAAACTAGTAAAGAGTTGTATAATCAATGTCAAATCGGTTGCTAGCAGCGGCCGCAGCATGTCGCGAGTGGCGTTCTTCATTTGTCACTTCTTTTAACGCTTACTAGTGCGCGCGCTGTATCATGTTAAAGTAACTCGCGCATGGATAATGCGCAACAGAGCTAAAAAAACACGCGCGCGACTTTCTGTGACGTTTTTGACATTTCGACGCACCATTTATATCATCGTCTCCCGGGGCCGCGACTTATTCAGCAATTTGCGATTTTTCTTATTAATCCTGCAGCAAGAGCTATTTTGCCACGGAATTTTAAATATGATTAAATGGCGTAGATTTTGGTCACGCATAAGCTCATGCTCGCATTTACGACCCAAAGTCGCGCGCGCGCCGCCATGTAAAATTTCGCGCGCGACATACACGTGCTACGGCCGCTGAACTAGCTATACCTACAGGCATGTTCCTGCGGTAGTGGAGCGGTGCGGGACGGGTGTGTTTTCGTGACGTATGACTTCAGTCATTTGTATATCGAGATACGTTACAATACTTACAATGTCACACGGCCCGCTCGCACCCATCTGATGATGGCAATGTTGAAGTGAATCTATGTGAAATGTTTCGTTGCGTGCGCGTAATACCTCATTATGAATAGTGATCACAACGGAAGCTTGGATCATTAACTAGATCACTAATAAATACACGTGACTGAGTGATATATAACCTCCTGAATCAATAAACCCTTTGTTTGTTGTAACGGACATTATTAGCAGCGAATTTCTAATTGTATGTCTAAAGGTTCATACGTGGGTGAGGCCGATTATACAAGGTGTTACAAAAGATGCTAACTCTTTTTACAGGGTAATAGCACCTGGTGACAGGGATCACAACCTAAATATTTTATTTTCTCTATGACGTTCCGTTGATTTTTAAATTAATAAAATGTGAACGCTGTGGCGGGAGAAAAGTATTTTTTAAATATTGTTTTCATTGACTTTCACAATGTTTTAATAACTCAAATCGATGCAAATGCACCTACACCCACAAAAATATTTTAAAATTTGAGCTAATACCAAGAACAAAATAGTTATAAAAAAATTTCAATTTTGAGGTTATAAAATAAAAATTGTTTTTTTCTACTTTTTTTACAGAATTGGCATCCTGTTGACCAGTAGGTTACACCCTGTAAAAAGAGTTAGGATGTTTTGTAACACGTTGTTGGTTTTGTGATTGTTAATTGAATGATTTAACGGGTTTTGATTTAGGCGCGTTGATTATTATTACCAAGGCTTGGCTGGGAATGTCGTCATGCCAACATTGTAGCTGTGAGCCCGATGTGGAGAGGACCTAGTAGTAATAGTCAAGTCACAAATACTATGTCACACTCTTAATAGAAACGCAAAAGTTTGTATGTTTGGATGGATGAATGAATGTTTGTTACTATTTCACGCTAAAATTACGGATCGTAATTTGGAATGGATATAGCTTATACACGAAAATAACACAAAATATGCTATTACTAAATAACTATATTATTTTATCCCTCGACTTCCACTGGAGATATAAACGCGTTTGGTACATAATTCTTTCGTATCACAATAACCTAATATTATGATCTTACTATGTTTCTTTCCGGGTGTAGAGTTGCACTTAGAAGGATTTACTGGGCAAAATCGTATGAAACATTTTTACGGGGACAAAGTCGCGGGGAAGGCTAGTTATAAATAAAATAAAATCAAACACACATACGAGTAAGTGGAGCACGCAAATAAAATAACCCCCAACAAAACAAACTACAACTGCTAATGAAAACGCCACTACTGATACCACATCGTAATCAGAGTAATCCAATCTTAACGTCCCATTTCACGTCCACAGTTCTGTAACAAAGCGACAATAAACAAAAGAACACAATTTAGTATTTTAGTTTTTCTGCACTGATTTTTCTGCTGTCCGTTGAGGAGTTCCGTTCTTCATCTCCGAAATTCTTCATCACATTTTTACCATCGGGAAGTATAACCTTTCAAATAAAAATCATCAAAATCGGTTCACATTTTTGTAGACAATTTTTGGGTCTCTTAGGCGAGGGACAAGGGGCGCGACGGAATTGCTATTGCTGTGGACGGTCCCGATTGGTGGAATTTTGTTTGACAAGCGCGAACTCATCCCCACTACGCAGACTTTTGCCCAAGTTATGCGCCAGGAACTGTACATAGATACTCCTTTTTCAAGTCTGTTAAAACACGGCTTCTCCAGCCATAGCCCAGCTTACGCATACAGGGCGTCCCACGGCTATGCCACATGGAGGGAAAGTACCTTGAATATTGTAGATGGAACATTTTACTGAAAGAAGGCATTATTTTAATTTAAAAAACAATTTAAACTGCATTCATAGATGTTGAAATAATTACACGGTTGAACCGGGAATCGAACCCGTTACATGAAAAAAAATATTACCCTGTAGTTTTGTCATACTGATCGAAAGGCTTCATCATAAGGATAATTTTTTGCTAAATAACATAATGTCAGAAATAAAAGGAAGACCCTGAATTTTAACATTTTTAATACAACATTAATCAATTTATCAATGAAAATCACAGTAACAAAAGATTAAAAGTATGAAAATTAAAAACATTTTTGAATTATTTCTTTATAATCAGCCAGCCGCATTGCGATGGACAAAATTTTACGCCTCTTTCGGCTCGATTTGTTGCATACTACCAGGTAAATGTTAAAATTCATGGTCTTCCTTTTATTTCTGACACTATGTTATTTAGCAAAAAATAATCCTTATCATGAAGTCTTTCGATCGGTATGATAAAACTACAGGGTAATAATTTTTCTCGTGTAACGGGTTCGATTCCCCGTTCAACCATGTAATTATTTTAATATCTATGAATGCAGTTTAAATTGTTTTTTAAATTAAAATAATGTCTTCTTTCAGTAAAATGTTCTATCTACAATATTTAAGGTACTTTCCCTCCATGTGGCATAGCCGTGGGACGCCCTGTATATCTTTGAGGGTCGCCGTCAACGGATTTGTCGTGGAGGACATCATCAATTACGCCAAATACCTAGGTAGGAAAATACGCTTCTTTACAAGTTGGCTAATAGCGCTGTCTATTAAAGTGGTCGACTCACGTTCAGCCGAAATATAATAATGATACATTCAACATGGTTGGCAAGCAAGCAACCATTCAACATGATATTATACGAATCAACACTAGGAAAATGCATTGATCCGTACTTTTGTTTGTAATTGTACTGTGGTAACAGTACCGTATCGTAAAATCAAATGGCTACCTAAGTAACAAGTCTCATTAGACACGAGTGGCTTTGAAAGTACTGACTGGCTACATGGGTATTTAGTACTGTTGCTTTTTCTATCTATGATATTTAACGCGGGCTTCAGAACATGTAGAGTAGACCAAAGTTTTCCTTCTTACTTCCAATGAGGTTTATATTTCAAAAGTAGGCAAATCAGAATATTTTGACATAGAGTTGGTGCACGGGAGAGATCAAGGAAGATGGTGCGAAGGGGAAAATAAATTTACCAGTACCTACTCAGGAGGGGGCAATATTGGCTGATATAATATGAAGTTGAAGTGAATCATAAGATACTGCAGTGTCGGATCACACAATTTGGGTACTTGGGCTTAATTGTCTAACTTTTGAATCTATCGCGATCCCTTTCAATTTGACGTTTGAAGAGTACTAACGAACTTCACACTGCATTTATTTATCACAAACTGTCATTGAAAGCGATTTAGATAGGGATAGGGATTGCGACTAGATTTTGAAGGATATTGAATGGAGAAAATAGCAAAATCGTTACCATTCATTATGGCGTTTTGACTCATTCATTCTGATAGCGATTGTGATTCAAAACTTAGACAATTCCATTTTAAAGTCGCAATCCCGATCATAATCCCGATACCATTAAAAGGGATCGCGATAGATTCAAAAGTTAGATAATTAAGCCCCTGGTATACCTAGACTTGAATCTCAACTCTATATTTTCACCAGTCGCTTGATGAAAACCACCTTTAGTGCTTCGGTGATTAACCAGAACTAACTGCCTGAAAGCTGTGAGACTGAGCAATTTGTGTCTATCAAACGGTTGCTTGGATGGCTTGCGTGACTTGCCAGCGTGCTAAGTAAATAATCTGCTGGGTGAGGTTTTTTTGTTCCGAGTAGGGTTTCAAACTTATGCTTTAGGTCTATGGTGGTCGCAGTCCCATGTGCTTTATTTTAAAAAATACGCACAGTTGCTAGTCCTCAAAACCGGTTTATTTGTGGGAAATTAAAATTAAAATCTGATCCATACATCGGATATACAACGTGTTACAAAACATCCTAACTCTTTTTAAAGGGTGTAACCTAATGATCAACAGGATGTAAAATCTGTAAAGAATAGTTGAAAAAATCAATTTTTATTTTATAACCTCAAAATTTAAAAAAAATCATAACTTTTTTGTTTTTGGTATTAGCTCAAATTTTAAAATATGTTTGTGCATTTACATAGCTTTGAGTTGTTAAAACATTGTGAAAGTCAATGAAAACAATACTTAGAAAATACTTTTCTCCCGCCACAGCGTTCACATTTTATTAATTAAAAAATCAAAGGAACGTCACAGAGCAAAAAAATTATTTTGGTTGTGATCCCTACCTCCGGGTGCTATTACCCTGTAAAAAGAGTTAGGTACTTTTGTAACACCTTGTAGATATATCGAATTTTAGGGTGGCATTAATAGACATCAGCTCAAGCTCAAGCTCAAGTAGGTGATCTCAGAAAACAATTTCAATCGAGCTTGAGTAGCTGTCAGCATTTTAATAGACACTAGCTTGAGCTTGCCATTGACATTAGCCGACTTGAGACCTTGGGTAATGTCAATGTCAAGCTCAAGCTTATGCTGACAGCTACTCAAGCTCGATTGATTATATTTTCTGAGATCACCTACTTGAGCTCGAGCTTGAGCTGACGACTATTAATGCCACCCTTAGTATAGAACCGCTGAAATTGTTTTCTGAGATTTCGCAATTGGTTCCTTCGTAAAAGTTGCTTGTATTGGAGAGTTTAGCGACCACTTTCAGTGTCACATGACCTTTCTGAAGCACCCTGTATACTATCTAGCGTGTCGTTGATCGTACTAGACTGTAGTTTTAGTAAAGTTAGGTACGTGCAGTCGGCCACACGCTAGGATACCCCTTTTTGTTCTATTGACGCCCTTATGCCACGCGTGGCAAGAGCTATCATGGGGTATCTGCGACTGTGGCCGACCGTACATGTGTGAATTTATACCTAAAAGCAATACCAACAGCTAAATGTGAAGCAAAACATTTTAAGGACGCCTTAGTTGGCTCCACAAGTATTCTTCCTTACTCTTCAACAAAATACCAAATTAGTGTGAGTTTCGCGAATAAGGTTACAGCTAAATGGCCTTTCTTCTAAACTTAAAACTGTAAATCTAAAAAAAAATAGAAGTTAAAAACTAAAACCCGACTACTAAAAGGCTCAAAACAAGACCTGTTCATCCTTAAAATAGACTCATAGATAATTAATCGTAGTCGGAGGCCATCAGAATCAAGAATCAGAATCAATTTGTTGTATTCAATATTCCATAAATAAATTATTTACATTGAACGTCAAAATATTATCTAAAGTAAAAAAAAGGTATATAAATCAGATACTTATTACTATCTAATACTAAGTATCTAGCTACTTTTTTTTCTCCAGCTTCACTAGCTCTGATCGTTCTTGGAGAAGAAGCATGGTAAAGATCGGTTTATCAAATGCGAATGTGGTGTCCTCCGACTACGATTAATTATCTATGAGTCTATTTTAAGGATGAACAGGTTTTGTTTTGAGCCTTTTAGTAGTCGGGTTTTAGTTTTTAACTTCTATTTTTTTTTCGAGCTTTTTAGTAAGTCATTTTGGACGATCACCCAGAATAGAACCAAGAAGGGCAAAAAAAAACACATTTTGGAATTTTTTGTTCTATTTGTTATGTTGACGCTACATATGTTATACATTTTTGAAAAGGTCTTTTAAAGCCCTTTCATTTGATACCCATGACAATTGTATCCGATAATTTTTATTTTTAGGTCCACCACTTTAGGGCGCAGCACAGCCGCCATCTTGGTTTTTTTCAAAATTAAAGTATCCTATGTTACCTGGGTGATTAAGACAAATCCAACGACACCTCATTTGTTGAAATCGGCCGAGTAGTTTAGGCTCTGCGAGGGAACAGATGAACACACAAACATAGATACCCACATACATACATACATACATACATACATACATACATACATACATACATACATACATACATACATACATACATACATACATACATACGCTGCTAAAATCATAACCCTCCTTTTTGCTTCGCTTAGTCGGGTAAAAAGGAAGAGAATCTGGCTAGAAAATTTCAATATCAAAATGCAAAAGAATCCACGCGAGAGGTTGCAAATAAACCAGGAACCAACTAAAAGATACTACTTACTGCATCTGGGGAGAAATTCTTAAACACGTCAACAAAGTAAACTTTCTGTGACGCTGCAACGGGAATACTTGTTTACTTTAGGATGCGGCATTTTTTACGCAGCTTATGTAGAGGTCGATACAGAGTAGCTACCACGAGTGCGAAAAAGCTGTGCCGGACGTCTGCCGGACGTCTGTCATGTATCCTAATACTATAGTAGTATGGTTGTTTATCCAACTTATCACTTTCAGTGACAGTGACAGTAAGCACTCGTGGTAGCTGCTCAGATATTATAGGATATAATAATATGACAGTATGACACTTCATGCACGCCACCTAATAAAAAATAAAAAACCTAACGTGCCTTCCAAAACACGGGAGCGGTCAAATATGATTGCCACTAGCTCTCATCCATAGATTGACAGAAAGTCCAACGAGGATTTATGAGCCGGAGTAAACGTTTTCAGTTCCATAGCTAATTAATTCTGTCTGTGCTTAGTTTATTTGCCTTTGAGCTGTAGAACTAAATTAGTCTGTATTGTGGATTTGCGGCTTACGCTTTCATGTATTATGGATAAGGTCTTAATTGTCGAATCATGTTTGGTGAGGAATTGAAGCATGGTGGAACTTTGTTGGGTTTTGCTCCGTGGCGTGGCAACTGAATTGTGCTAAAATTGTTTCATGTGTAACTGACATTAACATATTTGATTACTTCCCCTGTATCAATTAATTGGTTTACAAGGGACTTCGTAGGGCTATGCCCGCAGTTTATGGAAATTATTACGATCTTGTAGACAATAAGACCGTGATTCGCGTGAGCGTTGCAGCTATGTTGATTCGCTAAAAACTGATTGTGTTTTTATTGTGTGCTGCTAACCTTTGCCGAAGAGTTTTTTTAGGCCGCCCTAGTGTTTCAAAGGGCCTCTAACAGAACTATGTCAGGCTTGTCTTAAAGATCATCTCCAACGGAGTAAACTAACTGATAGACGCCGACGGAGTCTCAGGCCAAACCTTACGTACCTCTTTGACGATACAATACCTTCTCTCTTTTTATTCTTATTCCACGACAATCAGCTATTTCCGAACTCTTTTGGCACGTTCGCAATAACGTTTATCGGATACGCCAACCGTTCTATATAGGACAGCCGTGGCGTTGAGATTTCGCAAATTTCCGAAACAGGGTCCCATGTTTGGGGGTGGCGTCGAGGGCCCCTACTTCGGAAGGTTAGGAGGGCCAATTTGTTATCTTAGGTACCTACTATTAGTTTCTTAGCCGCCTGATTTGCGGGTAAGACAGATTTAAGGTTACCGTGTTTTACCTAGTGTACACTAGGTAAAACACGATAATATTATAAAATCAATAATTATTTCCTTTCCCTTGAGTTTATTTTATAGATCCCCCACTACTATACCTACGAGTTTTATCATCATAGCCTATACCTACAGGAAAGACAAAAGATTATTATAAGGTTAAAAAAATCACTCGGGACGTATTAATAATTTACTAATTCGATCTGTACTGTAACACCCAATGTATGGTCGGCCACAGTCACAGATACCCCGTGGCAGCTCTTACCGTGCGCGGCATAAGGGCGCCAATCGAACAAAAAGGGGTATCCTAGCGTGTGGCCGACTGTACATAAATGATTTTGCAATAAATATGAAAACCTATGCCTCATGTTTCCGTAAGTTTCCTGCGGATGTTGCATCCTATACAGATTTGATAGAGAACGTGTACTCTTGACGTCAGGCCGACTAGAATTGGGGCCTAAATCTCGCATCACCATGGTAACGCAGTGGAGGCCCAGTCGCTACCCGTCACGTAGGGTCGTAAAATGGGATACAATGTTCGCGTCGGGGTTCCGAGCGCATAATAGAATTTTAGTTGCGAGTTGCAAGCCCCCAGTTTTGTACTGGTTCGATTTTCGTTTGTTTTTGTTGTTTCTTTCTTTTTTTGCTATTGGTCTGGTCGTCGATTTTTTCGCGTAACGCTAACTACTTAGGTATACATTCAGCCGCCTGAACGCTAACTACTTATAGATTCAGTTACGTTACGGGCGACTTTGCAACAAAAGTGTAAAAAATAAGTGTACTTGTTCCATCACTTAGATCTAAACCTATTAGTTACACCTTGTCCAGCATTAATCTGAAATTGTACGTATGAAAAACGCACCGTTTTGCACCGCAGCTATACGCCAATTAAAATGAACGTCCAATCTACTTTAATAGTCTGATATTACTGGCACCTTCATGGAAAGCGATCGAAATAGAAGATGAGAAAGTACGCTGTAAGTTTGTTACATTTTATTTGTTACAGGCACATCAACAGCACAAGCAAAAACCATTTACAATCAACATACTTAGTACACAAGACAGCACGTCGACCTTTACACGCTAGCACTCTACTCGGTTGCGTTACGGGCGACTTTGCGACAAAAATGTACAGTCCGACGTGCTGTCGTGTGTACTTGCCTATATCGTTGAAGTAGGTACACATGACAGAACGTCAGACTGTTCACTTTTGTTGTAAAGTCGCCCGTAACGTAACCGAGTAGAGAGCATGTAAGGGTCGACATGCTGTCGTGTGTACAAAGGTAGTGCTATATTCACAACTGTAGACCAGCCTTACGTTTTTTTTTCGTTTGACGTTTTTAAATTTATTTTGTATAAAAATATAGAAATAAATAATTTTTGAGGATTATAAAAAAAGAAACCAAAGAAACCAATCTCTATCAAACTACTAATAGTACATACGACAGCACGTCAGACTGTACACTTTTGTTGTAAAGTCGCTCGTAACGTAACCGAGTAGAGTGCTAGCATGTAAGGGTCGACGTGCTGTCGTGTATACCAAAAAAGTAGGTCTCAACAAATTACCTTGTAAATTCCCAAGACAGTTATGCCGCCGCCGCCGAAAGGATGCAAGCGATTAATTAAATGACAACATTTATACGACTGCTTTTTACTACTCTTGGCATCTTTAGGTGACGTCTGTATTTGCCGCAATGTAATAAGTACTCTAATTAAGTGCATGTTTTTACTATAGATAGGTACAAAGAGTTTAGTTGACTACTTTTTGTTTTTGTTATGTGTGGGAAAAATTAATGCAAAAAAATCGCTACCAACTTAGACCTTTGCATCTACGTAATGAGATGATTAATATGCAGCGTCCAGGGGCACTTTAACTTACTATGGGTCTTTATCACACGTATTCGTATTTACTGCATATTAACGAATACTTAAAATCAGTTTGCAACTTTTGATTCTACAAGATACAACATTAATCGATTAAAGGCAAAGAAATCACTCGAAAATGCGTCAATTTTCATGCCAGATGTCTAAGATCCATCATTTAGATTCATGCTGTGTGAGTCATCGTAATATCTAGATGATGGATCATGATCTAGCTGGATCCTGACATGATTATGGCCAAAAAGATAGAGTTGCATCGCTTTGTATCGCGAGCTATCGAGAAAATACTTTAGGGATTCGGATCTGATGAATCGTATATATTCTGGGAATGGGGGGTAGTAGGATGAGATTGTAGCCACCCCTGGTATCAGAGTTGTGTTGTGGGCCTCTGATATGACTAGAAAACCACGGCTAACGGGTGCCTTCCGAAGCACGGAATTATTGCTACTAACAGGGACCCATCCATAGACAGACCGCGCCCGATGTTGCAGCTTTGAGAGTACCTACTTCACATATTTGGAATCTGATGGATCGTATAGTCTGGCCATGAGTGGCCATGACGCTTGAATTGCACGTGAAGTAATTTCGTACGAAGGTTATTACCGCCTATTTAAAGAAATTAATGGTTTCGTTGAACCCAATACGTTATCCACATGTAAGGAAGCTATTTAAAGAAGACGCGAGTTTTATGCCCGCGAAGAAAGTTCTGCCTGTAGAAATAATTTAATATTAATAAACATTTTTGGCAACAAAAATTTTCTTTGAAGTGCAGTGAGACGTTGCTAAGGCATATTTACAACAGTTATGCGTAATATAAAGGTGAACATTAAAACAATCTGCATGTTTTGCTTTTAAGGCGCTAAAAACTGTATTTTTATTACTAAAGAACATAGTTAACCTCTTCTTTGGAGCTTCGTCGCAGTTAGGTAAAGATAATAACGATGTTTTACGTGGTTTTATTTTTATAGGCAAGGAATCACTTTTTATTTCAGTGACTTACCTACACGTTAAACCTGAAGTTAGACAATTTTACCCATAAGAGAATCAATAAAACATAGTGGCTTAAAGTCGTACCTATGAAGGTTCTTTCGAGCCTTTTAGCGGTATATATTTTTTTACTGTAGCGATATTGGTAATTCCTAGTTTTTTCAAGAACTTGTTATAAGTTTAGGGTTTTTGAGTCAGCAACAGACCAAAGTTGTAAACAAGCTCAATGGCTGAATGCCAAATGATGTAGTACTAAAACCCAACACTTTATATTGGTCAGAATACCAGAGTTTGGACGAATCTCCTCCAAAGGAAAAGTTTTATGAATTATTTTCTAAGTCAGGATGTGTACCGCTCGCTCTGCCGCTATTACGCCCATACGTTTAAATTACGGTTAATTAAACGTACAAAATAGAACATTACATCGAATCTTTACTTAGGTAGGTGACCTCTCTTCATCCCCAAGAACTATACCTGCAGGGGTACCTCCAGGTTCAATGTTAGGTTCATACCTTTTCATCCTGTTTATTAATGATATCCCCTTACAAGATACAAGCAATTTATTTGCTTTTGACGTGGTAGATTGCAAATATTAAATTGATATTCACGGTATAAGCAAGTGTCACTCACGGAGTAGACTACCCCATTTTTTTATAACGGTTCTCGTCGTCTGTATCAATGAGTTTATTGTTATACCTACTTGGAACTATATTTTTAAACAATTTTAATGGACACCATCAAGGTCGAATGAAGTGGGAAATAGGCTCAATTTATTTTTATTTTATCAAGTGACGTCACTTAAAATATTATGTAAGAAGAGTGTGACATTTATTGTAAATGTTGTATGCACAGTTGCCAACACACTCTCGCCGCAGTGTCAAAATATTTATACAATGAAGACACGTTTTTTACACTCACAAATGTAGTTTATTGAGCAGAATCTGTTTTCTGATGCTACACCCTAAGCCCCATTTTCTAGGTTTCAAGTTCTATTTCAGCATATATTTCAGCACTACCATAACATTATTCTTCTTAGCGTATCGCGTATCGGCAGAACGATTTACAGCTAGGTACACTAAATTGTTTTAGCCATAAGCTTCCCCTGTATGCATGGTGTTAGGGCCCGCAGAGCATGATAAGAGGTAGATCATTGAACGAGCGAGCGAAGCGAGCGAAGTTCTCCGAGTCTACTGGAACAATCCGGCGTTTGTATGTATGTATGTATGTATGTATGTATGTATGTATGTATGTATGTATGTATGTATGTATGTATGTATGTATGTATGAATGTTCGTTCGACGATAACTTGAGTAAATTTAGTCGGATCGTCACGAAATTTGGTGGGCAGGTAAATAAGGTAAAGAGAATTTTTAAGTTCGAACATGAGCCAAATCGGTCAAGGGGTTGCTGAGATATGGGGTCGCGAGTTCAAAGTTCGGGGCGAACCACTAGTAGTAAAGTTTTTGGGGTACCACACATACAGTTCGAATTGCTGACATCCGTTCAGTGATTGTAATGTATGACTAACTATGCAGGTACACAAGACACCTGCAAGTAGACGCTTACACGCGTGCACTCTCTTCAGTTACGTTACGGGAACTTTGTAACTAAAGTCTAAGCGTCTCTGTGCTGTCCTGTGTACGTATTAATTAGGTAAGTCATGTGAGGATCAAAAAATTTTTCACATTTGACAATAATTAGCATCCCAAACAAATCTAGACAAATTACAAATAACTGTTTGAGGACAACTCGTTTAACTTTGCAATAAAATGGGTCGCATGCTGCGGTTAGCATTATATCATGCATGCATTCATCATGGCTAAAATGGTTGATATGAAATGAATGACACATCAAATTCTGTCACGTTAGTTTATATGTTTCATGTGATATCGTGTCTTATTCCTTAATATAATGATGTCACTCTTTTATAGGTCGTAACTAGCGTTCTTAGAATACTAGTGAAAACAAATTGCACGGATGCGAGTAGGGTAATAAATTTGTATTAGTACTAGGTATTAATTTATCCATTAAATTGATAGTTAGAGCAGATTATTGATGGAACCTCTCGCATGATTCTAGAATGTAGGAACTTGATGGCCTCGAACATTAAGAGGTGGACACCCACTCGCGCCGCCAATGAAAAAAATCATATCTTCTTTTGAATGCGTTTTTTGCTAAAAATGGGCTGTCAAATGAAAATCACTAGGCTTAACTATTTTTAGGACCCAAGGCCTAGATTCCAGATCCTAGAACCTACGAATAAATACTGCACAAGAAAAAAACGGCCACTTTTGACTTGTGCGGGATATTCATATTTATCTAAAGTAAAGTTCCGAAAAATGGTAAGTAAACAGGAGCAAGTGTCTTTTTTGCCAAGGGTACAGAGACAATTAATTATGGTAGCTCCTGGGGCCTAATTCTGAGAGATTCTGAGAAATTTACTATTTTTCGAAATTTCCTGCGATATTTGTGTATTTAAAGGCTAACTTGACATACGACTCGACATCAAAACCAATTTTTGGGAGTTAAATTATTTGTCACACACCCGAAAACAAAATACAGTGCAGGACAGGAGGAGGTTTTTTGGCCGTGGAAGCAAATATCCACTTTGTGTCACTGTAAGCGAGTGAGTAGGTACGTTATAATATTGCATACTAAGGTTGATGTAACATCGAACATTCTATGAATTTTCCAGCTTTAATAGAATGTTCTAAATTAGCTAGACACAAGAGAAGCCACGAAAATCTGGCGTCATATTTATTTCCGGAAAATCTATTCCAATTTCAAAACTGGAATACCGACGGCTTCCGGTTCTCACGCCCTGCACGGTTTATTCCTCGCTCGACCAAACCTTTGATCCGAATTCGATTTTGTGAATTGTTATAGCGAAACCCCTCGCTAACCGTGAAGGAAAACATCATGAGAAAACATGAGCGCCTGGGGCATATTTCAAGTTAAAAATATTTATTTTAGATGTTCAGGCATCCATTTTTACATAAAAATCTGAAAATACAGATTTTGGAAAGCATTTCATAATATCTCAAAAAAATATGGATGGTCTCATAGGACCGTTTTCCTGTCCTATGATACCCCAGAAGTACAAAGGGCCTTTACAAGATCACACCACGCCTTCCTGTCCTCAGCAAATCTTCTGGCTTCGCTCCAGCTCAGCCCAACGGCTCGCAGCTCGCCTTCAACAGTTCACTGTCATGTGTGAACGGGGCGTCCACGTCTTCGCCTGCCCCCCCTACCCTTACCCTACCCTTACTGTCTCGTATTAGAAATCCACCCTGTAAAACATCTTACTTATTTACATTGTTGAACGAGCGTGCGAAGTTCTCCGAGTCTACTGGAACAATCCGGCGTTTGTATGTTTGTATGTATAATATGTATGAATGTTCGTTCGACGATAACTTGAGTAAATGTAGTCGGATCGTCATGAAATTTGGTAGGCACGTAAATGAGCCGAAGATCGAACGAGCGAGCGAAGCGAGCGAAGTTCTCCGAGTCTACTGGAACAATCCGGTGTTTGTATGTATGTATGTATGTATGTATGTGTGTATGAATGTTCGTTCGACGATAACTTGAGTAAATTTAGTCGGATCGTCATGAAATTTGGTAGGTGGGTAGATGAGGCAAAGAGATTTTTTAAGTTTGAACATGAGCCAAATCGGTCGAGGGGTTGCTGAGATATGGGGTCGCGAGTTCAAAGTGCGGGGCGAACCACTAGTTGAACGAGCGAGCGAAGCGAGCGAAGTTCTCCGAGTCTACTGGAACAATCCGGCGTTTGTATGTATGTATGTATGTATGTATGTATGTATGTATGTATGTATGTATGTATGTATGAATGTTCGTTCGACGATAACTTGAGTAAATTTTGTCGGATCGTTATGAAATTTGGTAGGCGGGTAAATGAAATTAAAAGAATTTTTAAGTTCGAACATGAGCCAAATCGGTCGAGGGGTTACCGAGATATGGGGTTGTTAAGTTTATATGGGGTCGCGAGTTCACAGTTCGGGGCGAACCACTAGTTATTAAGTTCGAACATGAGCCAAATCGGTCAAGGGGTTGCTGAGATATGGGGTCGCGAGTTCAAAGTGCGGGGCGAACCACTAGTGGATGAATAAGTGGGGCGATTGCAGAAGACACCCCGTGGTCGGAGGCTGTATATTTTCGCAGTCGGATGCTAATAGCGAGCGCCATTAATGGTTTATCACTTCCGGTGCAACGGAGCCCTCTGATTGCACGACTGGGGAGTTCGCTTGTAATCAAGCGGTTACTTTGTTTGTGCACGCTGGGGTTCCATATCCGAATGAAGCCAAACGGGACTCTATTGCTACTTTTCTTTCTTTCGCAAAAACGGTAAGTACTACTAGTTGTTCGCCCCGAACTGTGAACTCACGACCCCATATAAACTTAACAACCCCATATCTCGGCAACCCCTCGACCGATTTGGCTCATGTTCGAACTTAAAAATTCTTTTAATTTCATCTACCCGCCTACCAATTTTAATAACGATCCGATTAAATTTACTCAAGTTATCGTCGAACGAACATTCATACATACATACATACATACATACATACATACATACATACATACAAACATACAAACGCCGGATTGTTCAAGTAGACTCGGAGAACTTCGCTCGCTCGTTCAATAATATGCGCCACGAAAGATGAACCTAGACCGCGCCTCCCGCAACCTTTCCGCCGCCACGATGACGCCCGGGTCAGGGCGTCATCGGTGGCGGAAAGGTGCGGGCGGTGGCGGAAAGGGCGGCGGATAGAGCTTAATTTTTTAACAGCTCCAAGAGATGGAAGTGGACCTGAGTAATTGACACTCCACGCGTATTTTAATTTCATAATTCCACGTGTTCCTGAGAAAAGGGTCTTGATAGACAGGCAGAGAGACGGACAATAAAGTGATATTATCATGGTTCCGTTATTTTCCTTTTGAGGTCCTACAGAACCCTAAAAATCAAGATTTTTTCAAGTTCGAACGTCCGATCAAATCGGACAAGGGGTTGCCGGGATTATGGGTCGTAAAGTACTTCGCGAGTTAACAGTTTGTTTGAAGAAGTTTCCTCCACTGCGAAATTGAGTCATGAAGGTTGTTAGTTCACAATTTTGTTTCATACGAATAGGTACTATTTATTTCATACGATTGCTACGGATTCCGTGGACAGCGATGAGAACAAATGAGTCCTATATACACGAATAGCTGAAAACTCTTTATTTTTTCTATTGTGTACGTACTATTTTTTTCATACGACTGCTACGGATTCCGTGGACATGGACAGCGATGAGAACAAATGAGTCTATACACGAAGAGCTGAAAACTCGCACCCCACTTTCAATCATATCAACGACGTATCTCAACGTTCTTTGGACACATAGCCCGTAGATGACCTGATAGCCTGGAGAATCAAAATTTATGACAGGAAAGGTGGAGGGAAAAAGAGCTAGAGGCAGACCACCCGCTAGATGGACGGATATTTTGACCAAAGCCACGCCAAAACACCTGCACGAACTGATCCACATCGCAAGTGATAGAGCGCACTGCAGAACTCTACTCTCCGCCACCTTCAATGATGGTCACGATCCTCAGCATTGAGGGAACGACTGAATGGATAGAGGTACCAATTAGTCCACAGACGTTAAAGTACCGCAATTTAACCTATCAAATGAAAACGTCGTGAGTTGAGTGCCCTAATCGCTATGGTTGCCTATAAATTAATCAATGGAGACAGTTACGACGTAAATTCCGTTGTACAGGGTGAACTTGAATTCGACAGCGTTCATTAATAAACAACTGTTACAATATAGGGCTAAAAAAACACTTGTTCCATACATAAGGTGGACTTAGTACTGCACAAAATGTACGTCCTAGGTTTCATTTTCATAACAGCACTTTTTTTCGTCTTTATTTTTGGCCACTTATTAAAGGTTGTTTGGAACGGTGGTGGCCTAGTGGTAAAACAATGGACTCGGAAGAGAGAGAAACAGGTTCGATTCCAGGTGCGGGCATGTGAGTAGTTACATGTGTTGCTTATGACTTAAATTTATTTCAAGGTTACGTACATTTGTAAATTTGTAGTAGCAATACCACTCGCTAAATGTGAAGGAAAACATCGTGAGGCAATAGAGGATTTTCTGACAGCTCATAAGTTGTAGTTCCAGTAACTAGATGTCGCTGGCGAGACATGGTCTTTCTTTTAATGCCAGTTTGCGCTCGTTGGCCTTCGTAGATACGTCCAAACACATTTAGGTATTAAAAAATGTAGTGTTTCCGGTTCTACCATTCACTCATACAAGAACAATGACAAAGTCGTGCACTTTTTCATGTACCAAAATGGAATGAAGTCTACGACGTTTAAAGATGAAGTCACAGAGCAATGAAGTGAAGAAGACTTTTCTCTTTTGTAAGCACTAATTTAGAATATAATAGAATAGAATAGAATAATCATTTATTTAAACACCACAACACACACATGAATAAAACAATTTTCAATCAATTTACTCTGCGATAGATGCCAGGTCAACGCCATCTGTCACAGCTTTTAGAACTATTTTTATATTTTTTTAGCCGTCGGAAAATCCCCTATTAAGCACGCGTGGTGATTATGCCTGAACTGTCCCTCTGAAAGAAGACCTTTTCCCAGCTAGTGGGTGTTGTACAGTAAAATTGTACAGGCTACATCTTACAACGGTTCTTTGTGTTGATGCGTAAAATGCCTGCTTAGTTCTTCTATCGAATTAGGGTGCATCCTGTAGTTTTGTTTGTTAATATACGAGTACTTTGTGATTGTTACGGTGGCGATTCTCGGGAACGTCAAAAAACGTGCTAGGTACTATTGAAGGAAGTGGCTCCTTTTCCTTTGATTTCCTTCAGTTGCGAATGTGCTGTTTCTGAGAATCGGCCCCACGCTACTGTTGCCAAGCGACCCGCAATTGATTTAGGCGTACCTACGCAAACACTTGAGTTATTATATTGAAACGTCTTTTGTCTTTCATTTTGCAGATGTTTTAACTAAAGATTTATTCGCTGTGCCGTGGTTTGGATACCTAGTGTGTTGGAGATAGTTTAATGCAGGCTTAACTCTTTCCAAGCATAGGCTTAGCGGAATTTAAAAGATTTAGGTATTTTCAAGTTGAAAAATTCTCTCGGGACAGGACTTGAACCCGCAACCTCAGGAAACCTGTTGAATTTGCCGACCGCAATCGACTCAAATCGATTTTTTAATTTCACGTCACTAATTTTTTTATTAATTGATGCAGAACGTCAGATTGCAATTAATTAATAATATTTATGCCATTCAAAGGCCTTAACGCAAATCGTTAACGCATCAACCGGCTTTATCTCTACGGAGGGTTCGTTATGATTCCAGCTATTCAAAAGGTCCAGGGAGTAGATGAATCCGGGTGTCCAAATATGTAAACCGACTGTCAATACGATGGGAATCCGCTTAGAGGCATAAGCGATGCGCCACCACCGGTCTAACGCAGGCGATTCATAGAATATGTTGTGTCTAGTGATTTATAGTTGCCGGCGACATAGGTTTGCAGTTTCCTTGCAGAGTGACTGTTGGAATATTGGCTTAACAATATGCAAAAATTGATCTTGTGTTTTTATGAACGCAGTGGTTCAATATTATCTATTGGCAACACCGATCTGTCATCTGTCATACAGAGACGTCGTTGTTTTCCCGCCGGCCGCCACGCTCCGCTCTGTTGTGTTTTACTGTGATCGCAAGCGCAGGATCAGACATACATCTTCCAAGTTCTAAAAGAAAACTGGAATATATCAATAGTTCATTTTACCAGTTAAATTGAGTCTTTCATTCCGGCCATACACCTCTTCCAATAGGTTATGTGCCCAGTGACGTGTCTTGCTAAATTTCTATGCGTGTGATGAACTTTCAAATCGGACTCAAGTGTGGTGAACAAAGATAATATAAATTCCTAGTGGAAACGGAATATAAAACCCGTGAACCCGCACCAAAGATACATCTACCCCCTTTGTGAAATTTTTCACAATATTCGACGTGTTGATAACGGTAACTACGAACTACAAGAAACCGATAGGTATGAGTATGTCTTACTATACCAACTACAAGAAACTACACTGTGTAACTACCCTACCCGAGAGCTACGACGGAGATGTTACTGCAATCGAGATTCTTCGACGGGTAATCGAAGCTTGACCTTGACAATCGAAGAACGCAAATAGTACGTGACCACGAGGTGATTTCGAACAAAGAAAGCACTGTTGCTGATAGACAAAGAACTACATGGTGATACTTTCAAAGGAAGAATGTTCGACGGTTAAATGGTGACATTTCAAGAGGACAAACTAAAACCGAAGAACCGATACACAATAAATAACAGTTCAAGTTGAGAGGAAAACTAAAACAGAAGGACAGATACATACAGAACAAGTTGAGCTATGATGCAAACTAAAAGCCCTAGATTCGGCTTCTACTACTTTGAATGATTGCTTCAAGGATAAATAACATTCTGGTTGGACTCTGGTACATCGGACTGCCTCGATCAAAGGGAAGATCATTTCAATACCTACACAGTGCAAGGAAAGTTGTGAAAGATCTCCATTTCTAATGTTTGTCATTTCTTTACATTTCAGCCACCCACCATGCAACGCGATGAGAGTCGGGGGCGTTTGGCCACATCCCGGTGTGTGCTGTTCAGTCCTAGTGACCTCAGGCAGGCTACAACCTGCTTGGTGCAGCGTGCCGCCGCTGGTCTGAGCATTGCTTTGGACTAGGAAGGCACTTATGGTGTCTTGCGGCAGTAAGATGCTTATGAGGTATGTGCGTAGCGTAAGCAATTATTATTTGCTGTAGATTTCTCAGTAAAAATAAATTACACTGTTTTTTTTTTCAAAGTATAGTAAATTGGTCTGTGATGATAATGAGCTTGTTTGGGCTACTTGAATGATAATAAATTCTCTGAATTAAAAGCTCATGATTTGTTAACTAAATTGAAACTGCATTCATAACAAAAAAAAAAGTGAGAACTATACATGTATGGAAAACAGACGCACTTACCATTTGATAAGACAAAAATGTAAGTCTTAATAATAAAACGACCTATTCTATTTAGTCTGTGTCACACCTCCAAAAGGAGTTGATTTTGTATGTCTTATTGACTGATGAATTCACACTTTAAATTAAAAAAAATTACTATGGAGGAAACATTTCTTCAGAAATGAAAGAATAATCTACTCTACTCAATTATACTTTGAAACGCATGGTGCATAGCTACCCTTAGAGATTAGAGTGGTGTAATGTTTTAAAATATTTTGGACTGTAGCAGTTTTACTGCCAGTTTATTTAATAAAAGTTAATATAAAATTACCTAAACATGCATCTTATGAGTTGATTGAGTATTGATAGACTTATCTATAAAATATATCCACTTGAGGTATGTTTTTAAATGAATAAATAAATGTGAATAACTAGAAGCTAAATCAAAATTATTTGATGAAAATAATAATTATATTGGTGGTATACTTAGACTTACCGTATAGATAATAATAATCGGTTTGGATGTAAATTGCGAAAAGTTTGTGACTGTAAAAAAAAAAAATGTTTATACTCGTAGTGGATGAAATCTCCACTAGAGAAAGGCCAGTCTGAATAAACTGGAGCCTTAAGGGAATGTAAATAAAATTCTCATGACGAAACTGAAAAGAAAGCAATAAAAATCAGTGTCGAATCTAGACAGGCATCCGCTGGATCCTGAGAAGAGAATAACTGAAAATTCTCAAGGTAAAACCTGATAGCATTGCATTAAATTCAGTGTCAATTGTGGATGTTCCACTGGAGACAGGACAGTCTGAATGAACTGGAGCCTGAAGGGAATGTAAATAAAATTCTCATGACGAAACTGAAAAAAAAAAAAAGGCAATAAAAATCAGTGTCAAATCTAGACAGACATCCGCTGGAGTTCTCATGGTAAAAACTGATAGTATTGCATTAAATTCAGTGTCAACTATGAAAGTCGAAAAGGTCACACACTAAAACAGATTGATTGAAAACTACCTACCTACTAGATTTAAAATCTGTTACTAACTGTAAATCAATCCTAACAAAATTCGCAAGTTATCTCTATTTAAAAGCATGCTATGAAATGCAAAGTCTCTTTGAATGCTTAGTAAAAGTAAACGGTAATCCGTTCAGAATAGAGAGTCAATACCACATTTATAATTATTATCTACTGTTGAAATCTTTAAGAATAAATTAAAACTAATGTAAAGGAGACATGACAAATAAAATTAAAGGTCGTATGCAAATTGTTATCATCGTCAAATTGTATCTTATGATGATAAAAAGTACTGACGATACCCTAATACCTCGAAAGTAACCTCGAATTGTATCTGAGGATGAAAATTATAAATATTAACCTATATTGTGGTTAATCATTAACGTGTAAAATAGATACCTTGGTGAGTACTATGGAAACTCGATTAAGTTCAATGTAATGATGCATAAGAAAAACAATTAATGGATCTAGTAAAAAGGCCACAAAATTGTTGAAAACCAAAACATTGCTCTATAATAAAGTAATGGATTAAAACAGGCATCGAGATGTTGGCATGAAATATTTTGATCAATTATTTAAAATGTGATTAGATCATTGGTTTGTAAAAGCATATTATTAAATGCTTAATGTCGAAATTAATAATGTTACCTTTAACGGGGTAAATTAAATTAATAAATTACATAACGTTGACTAAAGTTACGTGCCCTGTTTGTTCTTTCAAAGAAATATTTTGTTACCGGTTCAAAGTCCCATGTTATGTTACCAATGTACCTACCATACTGCATGAGCTGCGCGACAGTCTCAATAAATGGGCGAGTAGACCGGAAGAATCACTTGATATATTTGAAACTATGGTTATGACATGACGCTAGATCAAAGTTGAAATATAAACACAAACTTGTGTCGTGTAAATATTACATGAACGAATATCACTCAGCCAAAACTCCTCTGAAATATTATAAGCTTAATTATGATAACCTAACCTTGAAAAATACAACGTGATAAAAATCTTATAAGCTGAGTAAATGTAGTGCCACTTGTCAAATGCGAGTGCGGCTATAATAAAATCAGTGGTTAGTAAGAATAAAAGTTGTAAGTGTTACTATTTAAAATGAGTTTTGAGGTACTTTATTAATTGGGTATGTAGACCCTGAATTGTGTAGCAAATCTAGCGATGTAAAAGTACAACCAAGTACTTATATTTGTTATTTTGTACAGTGTGTACAAATTACATGGTGTACCTATAAAGAGAATCAGCTTTTACAGTCTTGTATAATAAAGCTGAGTATAAGGCTACTTTGTGATGATGTAAGTAAATGATAAGGCCTTACTTTCTAGCGAAAGAAAATAATGTAGATAAAAGTGATAATATGGTCTAATTAGGTTTCACTGGGTTTCCTAATTCATTGCAACAAATGTTGGACCATTGTACCCCCAGCAAAGACTTGGAAGTTATATGCTCTGTTGAATTAAAGTATGATTGTAATTGAAACATACTGTATGATGATCTAGGATAAATTTTTGAGGGGGCGTGTTGGAATATTGGCTTAACAATATGCAAAAATTGATCTTGTGTTTTTATGAACGCAGTGGTTCAATATTATCTATTGGCAACACCGATCTGTCATCTGTCATACAGAGACGTCGTTGTTTTCCCGCCGGCCGCCACGCTCCGCTCTGTTGTGTTTTACTGTGATCGCAAGCGCAGGATCAGACATACATCTTCCAAGTTCTAAAAGAAAACTGGAATATATCAATAGTTCATTTTACCAGTTAAATTGAGTCTTTCATTCCGGCCATACACCTCTTCCAATAGTGACATCACAATATAGAAGCATACAGTAGTCTATATACATGTAAACGGCCGGATCTCGAAATGCAGATAGGCTCTTCCACTTTTGGCAATAAAAGATTTTATTCGTAGGTTCTAGAATCTGGAATCTAAACCTTAGGTCCTAAAAATAGTTAAGCCTCGCGTTGATAACCTAATGAAGAGTTTTTAGCAGAAAACGCATCCAAAAAGAAGACAATATGATTTTTTTCCATTGGCGCCGCTAGCTGCATGCATAGGTTCTTACATAATATCTGCTGCCAGTCAGAGTTTCGCAGGTCTTTCTTGGTCAACCTTCTCTTTTTCTTCCAAGGCAAAATAATATTATCATGAGCGCAAAACATTTCAATTTTGTGCTTCCTCAGCCAAGTTTTTAACGGCATCGGAATAATAAAAAGTGGAGATGAACAAAACAAAGTAAAGACAGAGCGCAAAGTTTTATCCCCAAGTTTTCAGAACGCGTTTATGCCAACGTTTTACGACCATGCCTGTATGTCTAGTTTAAGAACTTTACTTTTCACGCTACATCATCATGAGAGGTACATTTGTCTGCTTTTAGAATTTAAGAATGGTGAAATTATGTTGGCCTACTTGTGATCTTTAATCTCTAAAAAGTATCCACCCATCACACGTCAACCGTCAAATCCAGTGAATTTATTGAAATTATAGTTTATTTATTTATTTAATCATAACATATTTTACAGAATACAGGGACAGAAAAAAAAAAAGAACATTAGACAGAGGAGGTTGGCGTGAAAAAGAAGAGGCCTATGCCCAGAAGTGGGCTTCATTTATGGGCTGGATAGATAGAAAATAGATAGATTGGAAGTAAAGTGCCATAAAGGAGCAATTTTAACCAGATTAAAGAGAACTTTCACGATTGAAGAGAACTTTCATCGTTAGCGATTTCTAGGCATTTTTAATCACAAAATATCGGAACTGTTGCCTCACAAGCATGAGGTTCCAGATTAGATTTTCGGTGAGTACATGCATGTTTTGTGTACAGTCGACAGTACAATATATCGACCCTTACACGCGTGCACTCTATTCAGTTGCAAAAAAATGTACGAATTACGAATGTAGGTACTAATGTACGTGTTTTTGCTAAAAACTCTTCGTCTGGCCACTTTTGGCGATAAAGGACTTTAATCGTAGGTTCTAGAATGTAGACTATAAAACTTAGGTACCAAAAATAGTTAAGCCTCGCGTTGATAACCTAATGAAGACTTTTTAGCAAAAAACGCATCCAAAAAGAAGATAATTATGATTTCTTTTTTTCATTGGCGGCGCTAGATGTGCCTCCTATGGTTTTTAGTCGTGGTTATGGTCTAAAGGTGTACTTAACTGAGAAAGACCCTGGTAGGGGGTCGCGTCATGAAAAAGGTTGAAACACACTGCTCTAATGGAGGCTAAAAAAAGTCGACATGGTGCTACCGATTGTATGAAAATATTGAAAAGATGGCTAAACGCGAAAGTCGGCATCATAGCGCGCACGGTGCATAAGTGCGTCAAGAAAACAAAAAGGGGTATCCTAGCGCGTCGCTGACTCTCCATAATATGACTTGGGTAAACTTATACTAGACCAACTGTATCATACAAAGAGCTAGAAACATTGTGTAGCTTGAAAGAAAACCAATTTTACTCGACCGGTGTCTCTCCCAATACATTCTTGTTAGTGCATTTCTGTGAATGTGGAGAGCGCGCCCGATACCTTACGTGGAACGTAAAAATTGTGCCCCTTTTGCATTCTAAACATTGTTATTAGACATTGTTTGTATAAAAAAATAGAAGTTAAAAACTAAAACCCGACTACTAAAAGGCTTAAAACAAGACCTGTTTATCCTTAAAATAGACTCATAGATAATTAATCGTAGTCGGAGGCCATCGGTTAATCAAATGCGAATGTGGTGTCCTCCGACTACGATTAATTATCTATGAGACTATTTTAAGGATAAACAGGTCTTGTTTTAAGCCTTTTAGTAGTCGGGTTTTAGTTTTTAACTTCTATTTTTTTTTTGAGCTTTTTAGTTAGTTATTTTGGATGATCACCTAAAATAGAACCAAGAAGGGCAAAAAAAAACACATTTTGGAATTTTTTGTTCTATTTGTTATGTTGACGCTACAAGTGTTATATATTTTTGAAAAGGTCTTTTAAAGCCCTTTCATTTGATACCCATGACGATGGTATCCGATAATTTTTATTTTTTTGGTTCACCACTTTAGGGCGCAGCACAGCCGCCATCTTGTTTTTTTTCAAAATTAAACTATCCTATGTTACCTGGGTGATTAAGACAAATCCAACGACACCTCATTTGTTGAAATCGGCCGAGTAGTTTAGGCTCTGCGAGGGAACAGATGAACACACAAACATACATACATACATACATACATACATACATACATACATACATACATACATACATACATACATACATACATACATACATACATACATACATACATACATACATACATACATACATACGCTGCTAAAATCATAACCCTCCTTTTTGCTTCGCGTAGTCGGGTAAAAAATGTGTAACGCACATGCTGTGCCAAAAGGCCTATTACAGAATAGATGATTATCTAAATGACAAAGAAGTCTGGCACTAAACCAGTTCAGCGCACGATCACCACACTTACCAATGTGTTATTTATTAAGTACCTACCTGCAATACAAAATGTACTCGTATTACGTATTTTTTAAGCACGAGATCCTTGGAGTTTCTTTACCATGCTTCTTCTCCAAAAACGATCAGAGCTAGTGAAGCTGGAAAAAAAAAGTAGCTATATAAAAAAAGTAGCTATATATTAGATAGTATCTGATTCATATACTTTTTTTACTTTGATAATCTTTTGACGTTCAATGTAAATAATTTATTTATGGCATATTGAATAAAAAAAAATTATTCTGATTCTGTATTTATATAACATTTTACTGTAGAAACTAGAAACGTTTTTAAGTTACCTTTGAAGGAAGTTAACTAGCTCACCGTGCGTACCTATGTTTAGTACCATTTGCGGTGGCGGAGCATTTACAAGCTAAATAGAGTCACAGCATTGTTACTTTAAATACGTTGTTGAAATGGGTTGATATCTAACCGTCTAAAGTCTACTGCTTGAAGTGAACATTAAGATATCTTTACAAAAGCTCGAGTGTTCTGGCAACTATACCTATTTAAGACAGAACTGAATACAGAAATACAGGTACAGGAGCAAGCAGAATTAGCTAAAAATACTAAGAATTAGCAAACCAACAGACTAAAAATGAACCGGTCGATCACAAGCTATTTCCCAACTCCACCAAGCCCCATTTCACTCACAAACCCTGTCCGCAGCGGTCCTCCAAAAGCGTAAAGGACAGAAATAGTCCGAACATTAATTAGGCACGTAATATCTGTGTTCCGGCCTAGGCACGGAAGTGCGGACAAATGGCGCCCGCGTCACCAGGAACTTTGTCCGACACGCCCAGTCATTAGTTGCACCGTGACATGAGTTTGCATTTATGCGATGTCACCATGCCAACTGTGTCTGTGGAAGTAGCTTCGGAGTTTGGACAAAAATAACTGGGGCTAAAATCCGACTACTTGATAAACCGATGGCCTCCGAATACTTTAATTATCTATCCTCCGATTTCTGAATAGAGAATTTCACTAATCAAATACTAAGTATCACTCCGTCTCTGCAGATGTCACATAAAAGAACGTGACAGAACGTTACATAAGTATTAACTTAGTGAAGTTCTCAATTCGGAAACCGGGTCTATTTTGTAACTTCATCATGTAACTTGTAACTTCAGCAACAGCTGAAACAATCCCATTTGCCACAAGTGCGCATGTTAATTTCTATTAGTATAAGTCTTAGAGTATTAGTATAATATGTTTTTTGGCAATAAATCATTAAATTACTAAATCCTAAAAACTATTTTAAGGATAAGCAGGTCTTGTTTAAGCCTTTTCGGGTAGTCGGGTTTTAGTTTTTAATCCTACAACCACCAAACTAGTTCTTCAGAATTATAATATTCTTTATTGCACAAGAAAAACATTAGGACAGATAGTATTAATAAATCTTTATCGAAGCCTACAACGCTGAACCTATCAAGACACCAGTGCGTTATAGATGAGGCCCCAGGGGATTATTATAGGCTTTTTACTTGATTGTCATAGGGTTCCGTACGCGAAGATTGCCTATTCATTAGTTGCACCTTGCACCGTGGCACAAGTTTACAACTGTCTTTTGAAGTGGCTACAGGGTTTGGATGAAAATAGTTGGCCGCTTTTTACTTGGATCTCTAGGATTCAAACGGAAAACATATACCTACCGGTTGTAAATTTTCTCCGAAGTTCTGGATTTGAGACTCGATTCGGTAATTTCTTTCCATTCCTCTAATCAAAGGTTTAAAGGTTTGAAAACACATTCTTTAGTACTTTTGTCAATAAATCTTTGATTGAAACTACTTACTTTTGTTTTTTTAAGACTTTTTTAAGACCGGACAAAACAGGTCCTATATACAGTTTTAAATTTTTTATTCATTGCTCTTTAGTTTGTTTTTTCCATTACAAACTCGAATTTTAGTATGGAACAAATGATAATTTTTTCGATATTTCGCACTTGGTTACATAGTAACAGACTGCTTGTATTGGTGAGTGAAGCGACCCCTTTCAGTGTCCCAGGACAGTTCTGAAACAACCCTGTATAGTTTGGCGAATTGGCTTGTAGGGTATTTCCTGTGTCGCAGACGCTCATGTTTCCTGACTATGTTTTCGTCTCGGAAAGTTAACTCACCTATTGTCCCAAATGAAGTGAACACCGGTGTAAGTTCGCACCGCTAGGTGTCCTGACAATAAGGAATGTTTTGGGTAGTTGCTGAATTGTTTATGAAGTTGGTCCTAGTTAAATGGCTAGTTTAGAACACGGTAATGGAGAGTATTTTAAAGGTGAAACTAGTTTCGGTTCTCATTGGAAGACCTTAAATACTTTCAAATGGTCCGGCTTGCTACGACTGTGATGCAGTTGCTTTTTTTTTTGTTACCTATTTAACAGTTTTCTTGTGTATTTTTTTTCATTAGTTTGTCTTTTCCTTCACAAACTCGAATATTTATGGAGCAGCTGATATTATTTCGAGACTAGCATTTGGCCACGTAGTAAAAGTTGCTTGAATTGGTGAGTTATGCGACCCCTTTCACTGTCAAAGAACCTTTCTGAATCATTCTGTATAAATATCTCTCTCATTTTGAAGGCCGGTGCCCAAGTAGTGGGACGTTTAAATACAAAACAAAATATTTTTTTCTTAATTTCTTTTTTGAAGTACAGAACGTACTCTTGTGTATCAGTTAGCGTACCCTTATGCATGTTTTCACCAACCACCCTCCCCTAACATGAAAAGACAGTTGTGAGTTGAGTTCGTATGGTCCTTCATCCGTGACCGCTAGACTTGAGGAGGTAAAATAGAAGTTAAAAACTAAAACCCGACTACTAAAAGGCTTAAAACAAGACCTGCTTATCCTTAAAATAGACTCATAAATAATTAATCGTAGTCGGAGGCCATCGGTTTATCAAATGCGAATGTGGGGTAGTAGTCGGGTTTTAGTTTTTAACTTCTATTTTTTTTGAGCTTTAAGTAAATTATTTTGGACGATCATCCAGAATAGAACCAAGAACGGCAAAAAAATACACATTTTGATATTTTTTTGTTCTATTTGTTATGTTGACGCTACATGTCTTATACATTTTTGAAAAGGTCTTTTAAAGCCCTTTCATTTGATATCCATGACGATGGTATTCGATAATTTTTATTTTTAGGTCCACCACTTTAGAGCGCAGCATAGCGGCTATCTTGGTTTTTTTCAAAATTAAACTATCCAATGTTACCTGGGCAATTGAGACGAATCCAACAACACCTTATTTGTTGAAATCGTCCGAGTAGCTTAGGCTCTACGAGAGAACAGATGAACACACAAACATACCCACATACATACCCACATACATACATACATACGCTGCTAAAATCATTACCCTCCTTTTTGCTTCGCGTAGTCGGGTAATAAATAATTTTCGTTGAAAGATCCCCCAAAATTAGGGATTGTTTGTGAAAACGGGCATTAGTCTCCCAGCTCTTATGAATACTGTATCATACAATTTTACCACTGCAAAAGATGATTTCTAGAAATTCTTTAGTGGTCTTTTAAACATACTTTAATTTTGAGGTTAACATAATTAATAAGTATGTATGTTTTGTCCAAATGTTTTTATCTTTTTACCCGACTACTCGACGCAAAAAGGAGAGTTATGATTTTAGCAGCGTATGTATGTGTGTATGTTTGTGTGTTCATCTGTTCCCTCGCAGAGCCTAAACTACTCGGCCGATTTCAACAAATGAGGTGTCGTGGGATTCGTCTTAATCACCCAGGTAACATAGGATAATTTAATTTTGAAAAAAAAACAAGATGGCGGCTGTGCCCTAAAAGTGGTGGACCTAAAAATAAAAATTATTGGATACCATTGTCATGGGTATCAAATGAAAGGGCTTTAAAAGACCCTTTGAAAAATATATAACACATGAAGCGTCAACATAACAAATAGAACAAAAAATATCAAAATGTGTTTTTTTTGCCCTTCGTGGTTCTATTCTGGATGATCGTCCAAAATGACTTACTACAAAGCTCAAAAAAAAATTGAAGTAAAAAAAAACCGATGGCCTCCGACTACGATTAATTTTATCTATGAGTCTAACCCTATTATAAGGATAATCAGGTCTTGTTTTAAACCTTTTAGTAGTCGGGTTATAGTTTTTAACTTCTATTTTTGATGTTCCAGCTGTGCGTTCTATAGTCCAAATCTCTCAACTGGTACGTTCAGCGTGGAAAAGCGGATATAAAAGTTAAACTAATTCAGAAAAAAAGTCTATACATATTAAAGATACCGAGATAATGCAAAGTTACGCTTTTCTTCGCAACTGTTTAGACACCAAGTTACAAACCCGCGAAGTTTGATATCACGTCACGAAGCTAAATACAGTATAGTTCTTTTACCGACGTGTGAGCTTTTGAGCTTCCACTGTATTTTATATTTGACTTACCTACTTTTATTGATTGTCAGGATAGCCGACGAAGAAGAAAGGGGGCAAGAACCGAACAGACCAGCTAAATAAGCGCTATAATACAGGGTATCCAGGACGTCCAAAGATAAAAATTACGGCCTGTGATATGTGTGTGTGTCTCCCAAGGAGTTTTTTTTCCTTTTGGCGTCACCTTCCCAGCCACCCTGCATAATATTTTAACCAATAGTTTAGGAGCCAATAAATGCTTGTAAATAATGCTGGCGTACAAACAAAAAGGAATGTTGCATCTACTTACGTAATGAATCTGCATACAACGTGTTTCAAAAGGTCCAAGCTCTTTTTGTAGGTAACCTACTGGTCAACAGGATGACATTTCTGTAAAACAAAGTGGAAAAAAACAAATTTTATTTTTATTCTGAGAATTGAAAAAAAAAACAAATATTGTGAAATCAACGATAACCATATAAAAAAAAACTCCCGTCACAACGCTTACATTTTATTATTTAAAAAATATATAATATATTATTTAGATGGCATGTATTGACACTTGTCTTTCCCGTGGCAAATTGTCAGAATTACTCAGGATCTTACCTATGTGCTGGGCAAGCCTACAAAATACAAATATAAAAAGAGACACTTAGTCTTGTCCTACTTTTTACAAAAATATACACTTATCCTAAAACATAATATCTTGAAAGCGTTGGCAACCATCACCTGCAGAAAGTGATCGTTTCTCGGAAAAAAAGCTAGACTAAGAAGTTCTAGAACTGCCCTATTAGAAATTCAAACCAGGCATTGTCGATTGAAAGATAAGCGATTAGGGGAAATTACAAGAGCGCTCTACTTTAGACTCGAGCTCTTACTAATATGAAGCGATAGCGATAGCGAGTAGAATGAGCGAGGTACTTCAAATTGAATAGATTGAGATCATGTTTACTGTTGGTGGTGGCCAAGTGGGTAGAACAATGGCCTCAGAAGTGAGAGGCCCAGGATCGATTCCCGGTGCAGGCATTAACTATGACTTGATTGTATTTCAAAGTTACGTATACACGACGGCACGTAGACTTACACTTTTGTGTTTTGGACATTTGTATCCCATTTTAAGAAGAGTGCTTACGAAATTTTAAGTGTAAAAAAAGTGATGAAACTAGTAGATATCAAATGAAAGCTCTTGGAGAGTGCTTAATTTTATTTTACTTTCAGGAAAAAAGCAATTTAAAAAATACCCTGTCGTACGCACTGGTCTGTTGAGTAAGCTATTAATTAACTATAGTAATTAGATGATTAGTACAGCGTTCAGTAGTACCTCACCTCGACTCAAACTAAATGGGTGGATTGACCACTTTGGCGCTCCAGTGCCTTGGACAAGTTTTAGATGGAGTGGGCTTGCGCAACACCTACATAGTGATTCGGCAAGCGAGACAAGACAAGACAATTTCGATATCGAGACTGTCTTGACGGCTTTGGCATCAAGACTTTTGCTTGGTCTCGATCTTGTCAGGCGAGCGAAAATATTGTCTTGGTCTTGTTTTTATGATTTGACACAATCGAGATTCTCGATTGATACACAATCGAGATTCTCGATTGATACACAATCGAGATTCTCGATTTTCAAAACCTTTTGTGCGTTGCGCTAGCGCCACGTCTATCGGACTTCAGTGGTGGCGCGGACTCTTATTTTGAGATTCTCGCTCGATCTCGCTCTAATCAAATGATCGAGTCTTGTTCTTGTCTCGATCGTTTGATTCGAGCGAGACAAGAGCAAGAAACAAAACACAAATTCGATAAAGGTTGGCCAAGATGCTTGAAAGTATCTTCTTGAACCGAATCACTACACCTGCACCATCCTTCCAGCCTAGCCATACTCAAAAACATACTCAGTGTGTACGTCAATACGATGAAAAGACATACCTAAGTCTTTAATGTCGGCATCGATGCCGGGTTGCCAATAAGGAGATACTTCCAGCTTCTAGGAATGGAGCGTAATCTTGTTACTGCCTCGAAACTTTTTCAGCGAAACTTTAAAAGGAAGTGAGATCACCTAATTTGTGCTAAGCCCGCTTGCTAATTGTATCGTGAACTCATTTAGCGGCAAAACAGTAAACAATTAAAGAAAAAAGTGGTCTTCCATGCTGTGTAATTAGTTTTTAAACTTAAACTTTCGTGAGCACTGCACATTTTTCTATTAAATCACGGTTTTACTCACTAGTGAACCGAAACTAGTCGGCTACACCGACAAATTACTAGTGAGTAAAACCGTGATTTAATAGAGAAATGTGTAATTAGTTGCCAAGGTTTTTAACTTCAAAAAAGGATGACGTTCTATGTTCGGCTGGAACTATACAGGGTGTTAAAAGACCGCCAACAAAACAGGAAACTGCGAGTACGTCATATTGTCCTCATCGTAACGAACATACAAGATGTAGCCTGTAGACGTATAGTGTACTTAAAATAAATTGTGACGCTTTTTGAATTAGCAAATGACCTAAAATACAATAATTTTACTGAAGTCCACGCAGAAGGAGTGGCGTAGAAAAGCTTGATTTGATTCATCAGCTTGATGCAAACGCGACATTTCGACAGGAGTTCTCATGAATTGTCCTTCCTCGCCAAGCTTGAAAAGGTTTTCGTTTCGAGCTGAATTTCTGAGCAGCTTTTAGAAACTTAATGGAAGTAGTTTACGCTATTTCATTTGTGGCCGCGGTTGGACGTTAAGAGCGTTTCAATTTTAAGCTCCTCTTTTCAGAAGTATTATGATGCCAAAATATGAAGATGGGGTTTCAGAAAACGCCATCTTTTATACATAAGTGACTTAAATACTTAATTAGGTAGGAAATGAATAATTTTTCAGCTTGAAAGCACTATACCAGGAACATTTTGTAAACCCGTATGTTCGTAAGACATAAAAAAATAAAAACATTGAACAAACACGAGTTCTTCGCCAATATTAGACGTAGGTTAGCCACTCGGTTTTCTAATAGTAGGCTTATGTAGGCTTACCCTGCACCAGCCTATACGACCTATACGGATTACATACGACCGTCCGTTCAAATGTTACCATATGCGTTCCAAAACCTCCCAAAATATGAGGCGACATGTTGACGTGTCTACCGTTTGTATGTAGATAAACTACTGTGCCTATATACGTTTTTCTATATATTCTATTTCTGTGGTACTAGGCAAACATAATATTTAAACAAATAAGCCCAAGAAGTGCAATACCTTATGTTATTGCGTTCGGTTCACGTAGAGCGACGCTGGGAAATGCGTTTGCGACACTGAAATTGCAATATGTTTCCACGGAGCACGTGCTTAATATCACGGTGTACAAGCTGTGGGTGCTTTCTTCCGTAGGCCTCAGTTATATTATGGTCTGCGGGCAGAATACACTAATCGTGTCCAAGGGTGGTATTAATAGTCGTCTGAGATCACCTACTTGAGCTCGATCTCAAGCAGGTGAACTCAGAAAAGTCAAATGCTAATGTCAAACTTGAGTAGCTGTCAGCATATTAATAGACACTATCTTGAGATTGACATTAGCCAAGGCTTGACATTAATTAGCATTTGACTTTTCTGAGATCACCTGCTTGAGTTCGAATTTGAGTCGAATACTATTAATGCCACCTTTACACGGCTAAGGTATTATAAGCATACAACATACGCGCTACAAACAATGTGACCCACAATTTATAAATAAAAACAATTTTTTTTCATTTCATTATTTTTCCAACAAATTCTCCTTTGCTGCTTAACCACCGTCAATACGTCGCGAGTGTAATATGTCCTTGATTGATTTGAAAAAAATATTTATCCCACCAATAACATTTTGATGTAAAATGTTGCCAAGTCGAGACCATGCACACGCACTGTTAAAAAGCTATCAGATCTCATGTAGAGCCTAGCCTAGCCTACTCTACACGCCCTAACTCTACAAGTTCTTGCTTCACAAACTTTACACCTTAGTCAAAATATGTGGCTAAAATTAAAATATTGATAACTAAGTCGCTTTCGCCCATGACGCCAATATTTTTCAACTGTATAGAAGTTTTATTAATCGCCACTACCTACTTTTTTTCAAGTAAAAATATATTTATTAGATAATAATTAAATTTAAACTATAAAAATGAAACCTAAAACTAATATTAAACTAAACTACACTAAACATAATATTTGCAAGTAAAAGACTTGCCCCAGGTAGCTGTCCCGTGGCAGTGAGCCCAGAACGCTGGCGACGTTGCCTCTTTGGACGTTGCCTCTTCCAGGCTTATCCTCTGGCCGAGGTAGGTATTTCTGTCACATTTTTCCATAACGCCATACAATTTATGATCATCAATGTCACTTTCGGAATAAGATGCTTTATGCTTCCCCCATGTTTAACATAACAAGCACCGTATGGGGGTTGGATTTAACACTGCACACGTCTTGTTTGGCTGCCTTGAGTATGTGTATTAATTATGTTTGTCTTTTGTACAATGTCTGTATACGAAACAGATTCTCAGGTAACTATGGTATGCTGCATTCGAACATTGAAAACAACTCGCATTCGAGGGAATTGGCTCCCAGGTTTTTAACCTATAGCCCATAGTAGAGTCGAGACAATAGCAATAGATTTCTTGGTATTGCCATTTCATGAAATTCACCAAAAGGGTAAAGATATATCACCATCGGCACTCAAACTTTGAACCTCACGTTTGTGAGACAACAGGAAACTAAGTGAACTAAAGAATTCTTGAATGAACCGCTGCAATTTTCTCTTTAATCTCCGTACATATTTAACTATACCTACGCGGCGTTGTGTAGAAGACTTTAACTTATGAGTTTCACATGCAAATTTATTGCACTCCACGTTAGGCTAATTTGTACCATAAATTGTGCGAGATACATGTCTTTTATGGGATACGTAGTAGGCTTTGTAGTAAAATATGTTTGCTTTATTAAATTTCAGGAGATAGTTTGGGCGCTACGCAATAAATTTGTAGGCGGCTCGTAATGAGGACTTTATTAGCTACTATTTGGGCATAATTGAGTGGGTGTAGGAATTCACTTGCGCCTTCAAGGCCTGCGTTCAATAGATTTCTGTTTACTAAGGCCTTTGAAATGAACTCGAGCGAATTTGTGCCTAACTGTTTCTAAGAATTAATCATTAGCTTAGCAATATTCTTTAACGATAACAATAAGAGTTGTATTTTATGTATTAAAAATCATAAAATAATTCCACAATGGCCCGTTTTCAAAGCAAAAATTCATAGCAATTCGTAGATGGCGTTTATAGGTGTGCTTATAATAATATATGAACCGGGACGCCACTGTCAAATTTCACTTAGCACAGATTTGACAGTCGCGTTCCGGTTTTTTTTTTCACCACGCCTGTAAGCTCATCTATGAACAGCTTTCAATTAGTGCTTTGAAAACTTGTCATCACAATGGGTTTATGTAGATTTTAATTAAATTACTGTAGATTTGATAACATTTCAGACAAAATACGAATTATAATGTGGGTGGGTCGAGGGACTGACAGGTAGATCCCTAATAATAGTATTTACTTACAAACTCATTTATGAAGAATAGATTTCTATTATTGGTACAATAGCCTCACCAAAGTTACTTCAGCTTTTCAATTTCCATTCAATAACAAATCAAATTGCTGAGTGGGAACAACTGAAAGCTACTTGTACATTGTTTCTTTCATATTTCACGGTAAGTTCGAGAAACAACTGGCTAGAAACAAAAACAAAAGACTGCCGATACGTTACTCGCAATTCTCGATTGTAAATGTTCATGAAGGGACGTGACTTTTTACCAACTTCAAGAATAGGGTGCTAGAACGCATTGAAAATAGGCACGAATACAAGATTTCAGAAAACAGGGCACTAACGCGCCGCACAAACCGCCCGGTGTTCTGCGTTCCGCGTTCAGAGTTTTGCGTTCCGCGTTCTTTCTAATGTATGGGGTTGCTTGGAACTGGCGAGTAAGAAAACAGTTGGAACCGTTCACACTGAAGCGATCAAAATGCGGAGTTCTCGTGAAGCAAATCTAAGAACTCTGAACTCGGGACGTGGAATCTTTCCCCTGGCATGCAAAGCAAATTTTCTACCCACTAGGCTTTACCACTATGCTACCAATGTTCCCATACCTAATTCATAATTTATTATAGCAATATAATATTGCGTAGTTGGTTAGCCTTAGCATAATATTAATCATTAGGTATATTGGCTACGTAATATTAATTGAATTGTTAAAGTTAAAAATCAAGTTGGTAGTTGACTTAATTTAGTATTTAATTTACTTTTATTCAGTGTACAGAAATTCATACAAACCAGTAGTGTCGCGGCGACACTTCACCTTCTGCAGGTGCTTGCAGTCGTCTACAAAATTAAAATGCACTACTTATTTGTACATAAAAACTATATTATAACTACTGGCATTTGCCCCCAACTTCGTCTGCGCAGAGTTAGATAAAAAGTTCCCTACAATTTTCCCCGCTATCGATGCCAACGTTGATGAATTCACGAGAAAAATCTAGTCAGAACATAACATAAGTGTAATTCTAATGTATGAGCTTTAACTAGCTATACAAAATTTCATCCGAATCCATCTAGCCGTTTGAGCGGGAAATAGTAGCAAACATCCATGCATCCGAACATCATTAAGGGTGGCATTAATAGTCGTCGACTCAAGATATACTCAAGTAGGTGATCTCAGAAAAGTCAAATGCTAATGTCAATGTTAATCTCAAGATAGTGTCTATTAATATGCTGACAACTACTCAAGTTTGACATTAGCCAAGACTTGTCATTAGCATTTGACTTTTCTGAGTTCACCTACTTGAGATCGAGGTCTAAACTCTAATTTTTAATTCGAGTCCACGGAATGACAGTTGTTACAAAGGCTTTATCTGTCAGTACCATACTAGCAACTGTCATTCCGTGGACTCGAATTAAAAATTAGAGTTTAGTAGGTGATCTCAGACGACTATTAATGCCACCCTAAACCTTCGGTGGAAAAGTCAACTCTTTTCTCCCTTATTGGACACGAAACAAAACGTCACTACACAAAAATCAGTCTCTCTTATGACGTCACTTCGTAGGCGGCAGATAGATGAGCTTTTAATGGTATTACTTGTAATTCCACTAATGTGCTTAGTTCAGGATCTCACGTTAACTTGATTAGTGGGCTCTACTTAAGGGTACGGCACCTGCTCGTTTTCCGTGTACGAAAGTCGATGAGTGATAAGGATAGCTCAGTAGCTATTTTCCTTTAAGACCGATGTACCTTAAGCGTAGATGGACTAAGACGCGTTATGCCTAAATGTCATATTTATTCGCTTTATGCCTAGGAAGCTGCTTGTATATTTAGCAAATTGCTCGATTTTGTTTACTGCCAAAATGTAAAAAATAAAGTCAAAGGTGGCCGTTTTTTTCTTGTTCGGGATTTATTCGTAGGTTCTAGGATCTGGAATCTAGGCCGTAAGTCCTAAAAATTATTAATCCTTAGGGTGGCATTAAGATTCGTCTGAGATCACCTACTTGAGCTAAATCTCAAGTAGGTGAACTCAGAAACGTCAAATGCTAATGTCAAGCCTTGGCTAATGTCAAACTCTTGAGATTGACATTGACATTAGCCAAAGCTTGACATTAGCATCTGACTTTTCTGAGATCACCTACTTGAGTTCGATCTTGAGTCGACGGCTATTAATGCCACCCTAAGGATTCTCATTTGACGGCTCGTTTTTAGCAAAAATCGCATAAAAAGAAGATGTTTTTTTTTTCATTGGCGTTGCTAGTGTTCGGGGTACCCTCCTCTTAACTAATGTTGTACACTAACGCCTCCACATATAGGATAGATATCTGTTTCGGAAATGTAATTAGTAGAATTCGGCTAGCTAAATCGCGCGAGGTACGTTTTGTTGGCAGCGTGTTAATTAACAGATTTAGTTAAGGTAACGTTTGGGCTTTCATTGCGTTAAATAGCTGATTACAGGATATCAGGCTTATCGGGTAGCTATACATTTCAGAGTAGTGATATTATTTGTGAAATGATTGTGTTCATACATAAAGGCCTCGCAACTTTGTCTTCTGAGACTACTTACTTAGTAGAAGTTTTTCCCACGTTTTCTATTTCAAACATTGTGGAAAGGCCTATTTTAAACTATCTGCATTTTTGCGCGCTTCGAAATTTGAACGCGACGCCCTCCCTATACGCCCTATGGTGTTAAGGCGCGGTGCATAGTGAATGGCCCGCGCGCCAAGAAAAATGCACAAAATCGAGTCCTGTATCCAATAGACTAAACAAATCGAAAATTTTCACATAATTATCAACCCCTAGAATTAGGTGAGACCTATCTAACACAGCCAGTTTTTTGTTGAGATTCCTAAAAATTTTGAAGACATTTTGGATGAAAAATATAGGCGGTGCACTTTTTTTCACACAAAATATCTTGCAATCTGTTATGGATATCAACACAAAACTGGCTGTTTTAGATAGCTCTTACCTAATTGTAGGGTTTGATATGTGAACGTTTTCGATTTTTTTTGTGTATTTGATACAGGAATCGATTTTGTGCATTTTTCTTTGCGCGCGGGCTAATTCACTATGCCCAGCGCCTTAAAAAGAAATAAAAGAACTCCTTTGACTCATCTGTGAAAGCAAAGAAGTAGGAAATTCATTTCACTAACCTTTGTACCTAGTTGTCTATTGTTTTTCTTGCACCAAACATTCTAATAATTTCCTCGCTCTGTGAGATGAAAAGTTTTGTGTTTCGCACGGATGCAACATTATTTACGTCTCGTGCTTCTGAATTACCTCGCTATGCTCAGGTTTCTTTTTTAGAACCAGTCGCTACGCTCGTGGCTCAATTTTAGGAACATTCGCTAGATCAGTATTCAATACCTTCAAGCACTCGCTGCAAATAATAATTTTGCATTCTTGCATAACAAATAATAACGATTTCTTTTTTGATTTTAGTTTACAGTATTTAAAACAAGGCAAATGCACCTATGAAAATCATATGTGATTTTTTTGAGGTTATAAAATAAAATACTCATCATATTTTTTATTTTTAGGAAAATTGTCGTCTTTTTACCCAGTAAGTTATACCCTGTACAAAACAGTTAGGACCTTTTGTAACAAGCATTGCATAATCTTTATAATTAAGTAATTCTTTTAAAACTAGGCCTAAGTTTGAATACTTGCTTTCGACTTAATTATGGGAAATTACACAGTACCAACTATCGTGCCAGAGGCCAATTTTAAAACCCATAATTCCGCTGTGCCAACTTTTACAACAGTTGTTAAACAATTTAAACAGTAAAAGAGCGATTTTACAAACTATTACGGGGCTGATATTTTAAAAAATGAAACGTAAGGTTCAAGCTGAGGTTTTATATCAATTTGATTGGTGGACCATAATATTTATACCGACTTTTTCTTCGTTAGCATCATTCGGCAAGGCTTCGTTCGCGCAAACTTAGTTTTTTTTTCCTTCATCGATATCAGCGCCCGACGAAGTAGCGGGATATGGCTGGTAATTTATATCCTATGTATTAATCTGGTGTCTTAAGTATATGCATTTCAAATTTCAGCCAAATCTGGCCAGTTGTTTGAGCATGAAAGAGTAACAAACACACACAATCACTACACTTCCCTCATTCAATCACTCACAAACTTTCGCATTTAATCATTAAGTTGGGATGGGATAGTAGGATAATAATCTTTATTTATCTCAAGTTAGTCCCCTTACTTTTACCGCTGTTTTTCAATATTGGAAAATTTACAAAACTCAATATTCAAGGAACTTACATGCCATGTTTTTTCAAAATTAAAAGTGTAAAATTACTATGCAAATTTTATTCCAACATAACTATTTTATTTCATAAACTTTGTTAATATTGACAAGATAGCGTAAAGGGTAGAAGGGCTGTATATTTAGTTCAATACTACTAAATAACGTTATACGAGTACCAATTTTAATATTGCCTTAGCATAGTAACCTTACATAAATACTTTAAATTCGTTCCGTCGACAGTTTCAAACTGAAATTCTAAACTCGAGTCTCGTAAAATGATTTTATGTTACACACAGATAGCAATCTTAATAGCCCTCTGAGGTCGGGTCATCTTTTATACATTGTCCTACATAAAATGTTTTATTACCGAACGTACCTTCATTTATAATAGGTAAGGTATGTATGCCCGTTGTTTTAGCGAAATGTATTAAAGGTCACTGATTCTGTTTTATTTTATTGGCCAATAAATCGGGGAGTTTTATGATTATCCATCTTGCGTATCAGTTTTTCCGTTTATGTATGTTTGCTTGCCACAGAGATAAAATTACAACTAGGGAGATAATTAATAGTCATCTGAGATCACCTACTTGAGCTCGATCTCAAGTAGGTGACCTCAGAAAAGTCAAATGCTAATGTCAAGCCTTGGCTAATGTTATACTTAAGTAGCTGTCATAATATTAATAGACACTGTCTTGGGATTGTCATTGACATTAGCAAAGGCTTGACATTAGCATTTGACTTTTCTGAGATCACCTACTTGAGTTCGATTTTGAGTCGACGACTATTAATGCCACCCTTAGACTGTGTTCTTCATATTCCTTGTTTATTCTGCACACCGTTTATTTATTTTGTTATTTTTAATATACATGGTGTTACAGAACGGTCCTGTTATGCTTGAGGTTGTCTACATCTACACTACTATAAAATTATAAAGAGGAAAGATTTGTTTGTTTGTTTGTTTGTATTAAATAGGCTCCGAAACTACTGGACCGATTTGAAAAAATATTTTACCATTAGAAGTCGACATTATCCCTGATGAACATAGGCTACTTTTTACCGCGGGAAAATGCTTCATTCCTACGGGAAAACGGGTAATAGGACAACGGCTAGTAACTAATAACTAGGATTTTGAACTGCTGACGTTTTTATTTCTCGAGTTTTTGTCATTGACCCTACAGAAAATGTGGCTTCTATTGATAAGCAGGTTTTACTTATAACGATCTCCGGACCTTTTTGTAATAAACGTAAGCTAAAGCCGACTTTAGGTACGCCTTTTTTAATTTGAAAGCAGGTTTTCTAGCGAGAGTTCTTAGGTGATATGTTTGATCAAAATTGGTTCAGCCGTTTAATAGCCACGCACCGTGCCACAGACAGGCACACACAGACACACATAGCGGTCAAACTTATAAGACCCCTCTTTTTATGTTGGGGGTTAAAAACAACACCAATTCAAAGTTACTCGAACGGGTGGGAAACACTGTTATCAAATAACAGAGCATTGTTAGTGTGGGACTGGAAATCTCCTCGAATGAATCCCGCGAGTACAGGCTGTAGCAAAACTTTATATCTCGACTAAATTGGCGAGACAATTAAAATTCAACGCGATCTTTAGTAGAACACCCTTGCTCCCTAACGTATAGTATTACCAGCTAGCTTATAAACTTTTGTGCTCGGGCGTACCTATAGTCGGCTTTAGCTTACGTTTATTGCAACTAGAGAAAGCCCGGAGTCGAAAGTGCATTCGTGTAAACAAGTTACTCACGCAACTTAGTGCTCTAGAGGCGGTCGAATAGTCAGCAATAAGCTAGGATGCTTTTTCTTTTTATTGACGTAGGTACTTATGCCGCGCATCCTTAGAGAACTTGGCATCAAGTACTGTCCTACCTCTAAAAAGTCGCATCTTGAGATTATTTTGGCCATGTAACACGACAACAACTCCAATGAGCGCATTGTAATGCAGGGAAGGGTGGAGGGCACTAGAACTTGGGGAAAACCACCGATGCGACGGACTGACCAAATCAAGACCACTGAGGGCAAAACACTGTATGAGTTAAGAGAAAAATCTGACCGGGAAAAATGGCGTGGCATTGTAAGGCGCGCAACATCGGCCACTGATGATGATACTTCATGGCCATGCGGACCACAACCGCTCTGACAAAAGTGCAACGACGAAGAAGACGATGCCGCGCGGGATAAGAGCTTCCATGTACCATGTTTCTAGGTACCTATTCCAGCCTGTCGCTGACTGTAGGTACTGGTTTGTTTAGCATGAGAGGTTGTAAGTAAATGGGCAACAATAAGGCGAAATGAATTTGTACGCAATTTGGAAGCGTAAAGCGAGTTTCATTGTACTCTTATTTGCTGAAATCGAGCAGTGCATTTTTCATAAACTGAACTGAAACTGACAAGCCACTGTGCACTGCTTCTGCGACGCGGGTTGCGACAAAAACCAAATAATGACACTGTAGCGACCTCTATTGATCAAATAATTCTCAACTGCGAATAAGGTTTTTTTGAACGAGCGAACGAAGCGAGCGAAGTTCTCCGAGTCTACTTGAACAATCCGGCGTTTATATGTATGTTTGTCTGTATGTATGTATGAATGTTCTTTCGACGATAACTTGAGTAAATGAAGTCGGATCGTCATGAAATTTGGTAGGCGGGTAAATGTGGCAAAGAGAATTTATAAGTTCGAACATGAGCCAAATCGGTATCGGTAGGGGATTGCTGAGATATGGGGTCGCGAGTTCGTAGTTCGGGGCGAATCACTAGTTATGTAGTTTCCATAGTGTCCCACTGCAGGGAATAATTTGGAAAGTAAGAAAAAAAAAGTTTATTGCAATACTCTGTACAACGTAACAATTTTCCGTCCATCTTCCTGCCATCCTCTCATTCCGAGACCTTAATCCACGAATTGGGACTGAAATACACTGAAATAAGTCTGGAATCGTGACATCAGTAAAAACAACTGAAGTAGCAACGAAAAAGACGCATCCGCCCGAAGGAAACAGAAAAAGAACTTGCAAAGTCACCCAGCGCTGTCGAAGTGGCGTTTTTGGAAAAAGAAAACGCAAGTCGCATCTCAGGTCGCAACGCAAAAGTCGCATCCTACCGAAGCACAGTGGTCGATTTGTACGATTTAGGCGGCCAAAAGTCCATTTCTCAAAGTTAACTTATAACAAAACTAATTGATTCCCGGAAAAATAGACACCCCGACTGCCCAAACCCCACCCCTCCCCTGTTCCTAGAACTGCGTGCGCGCCCCCACAGGTAGTCGGAACTTGATCGTCGCGCAAGCTGTACGCGTTCGTTCTCGACACTCTTAGCGCAACCGATATTCTAAAGTGAATATTTCATTGGATATTATTCAGTTACAAGTGAAAGTGATGGAAGTCGAAAATTCAGGTAAGCTCCTTCAAATATAATTTAAATTAAGATAAGGAATATCAATATTTAGTGCAGTTACAACGTATCAAAGATCGCCCTTTTTCATAGAAAATATTATCATTTTTTTATTTTCAATAGTAAAAATGTTGTACTTCCGAGACCGTCCGAGTTAAATTCCTTATGGTTTCTAATAGTATAGCTCTTTGAGCAGATAACCACAAAAAAAATAGCCACCACCTTTGACCACTTCGCGAGAAAAATAATAATTCATTAACTTAGGCAGAAAGTGAGAAAAATTCCTTTTTTGTTTCTTTTGCGTTAAAATTCCTTTTCGTTGTTCTAGGTTCATCAAGTTACTCGGGCATGGAGGTAGTAACTCGCAGATATCTTTTTGATAAGATGATTGAGGAAAACTCTCCATCAATAAACGACAAATTGGAATACTTACAAAATTATTTGTTAGTGTCTTACGGGGACTCCGACGAAGACAAAAAGTATATAAATCATAAATTTTCATATTTTAAAACAGAAATAAAAAAGAGATGGTCCAAAGCACGCAACACGCTAGAAAAATTTCTTATAAGCAATGATGCATGGTTAGCAGGAACGTTCGAGATGCCCATAAAAACGCATAATAAGTCAGGACGACCTAGTAAAACATTCAGTGAATGTAGTGAAAGAACTAAAAGGAGGAAAACAGAAGAAGTTCGCTCCTCTGTAGGCAAAGAAGTGATAGTTCACGCAGCGCAAGTAATTTTACAAAAAGAAGGAAAAAGAAACGCCTCGCAAGTCCTAAAAGATATTACAAATTCGCCTGCAGCCGCAAACGAATGTAAAAAAAGACATTCCAAATCAAAGGCACAAGATCCCCTTACGCCTCGGGAGGCACTGCGAATGTGCGTGGACGCTGATTTGACACGAAGTCAATATGAAATTGTGCGAGCAACCAACAGAAGCTTTTACCCGTGCTACGAATTAGTGTTGAAGGCTAAACAGGAATGTTACCCACCCAAAGAGACGCTACGAGTGACCGCTTCCTGTGCTGAAAGTGATCTACAATCTTTGTTAGATCACACCGTCACGCGATTATCAATTTTCCTCGAAGAAGTACTAATGACTCTTACAGAAACTGAGAGAAATTCCTTGCAGATTATCTGCAAATGGGGTTGTGATGGTTCACAACAAGCTCAATACAAACAAAAGTTAATGAATGACGCCGACTCGGATGCAAATATATTTTTGAGCTCATTACAAAAGATGAAATAAATTACGTTCGGGACAGTGTGAAGTCCCTAAAAGCCACGGAATTGGAACTGAATGGGCAAAAATTCTCGGTTAGCCACAGTCTTAAAATGACCATGGTGGACGGCAAAGTTTGCAATGCGGCGACTGACACCAAATCAACGAGTAGATGCTACATATGCGGAGCCACTTCAAAAAACTTTAATGACTTAAGTAAAAAAAACGAAATTCACCCAGAATCGCTTGAATTTGGCCTATCAACTTTACATGCCAGAATTCGATTACTCGAGAGTATTTTACATTTAGCTTATAAATTGCCCGTTGGGAAATACCGTGAAAAAAGAACCAAAGCAGAAAAGATGCTAGAACAACAAAAAAAAAAAAGAGATTCAGCAAAGATTCAGAGAAGAAGTAGGTATCTTGGTAGATATGCCAAAATGTAATTTTGGTAACACAAATGACGGCAATACTAGTAGAAGATTTTTTGAAAACCCACATCTGGCTGCTGAAATAACGGGAATAGACTTTAATTATAAAATTAACTATAACTATAAATAAAATTAAAGTTATTTTGGAAGCCATATCAAGCGGTCACAAAATAGATGTCCCGAAATTTGATGAATACGCCATGGAGACAGCAAAACTGTATGTAGAGTTATATGGTTGGCATTCTATGACTCCTACCATGCATAAAATTTTGGTACATGGTGGAAAAGTTATAGAAAATTCTCTAGTGCCTATTGGTCAATTTTCGGAGGAAGCTGCAGAAGCTCGTAATAAGCACTTTCGCTCATACCGTCTAAACTTTGCTCGAAAGTTTTCACGCGAAGACTGTAACCTTGTTATTTATCACAGGTTACTCTTGACATCAGATCCACTCATCAGTTCAATGAGAAAAAAAAAGAAGATCCGATCAAAACCATTTTTGCAGGAAACTTTGGAGCTTTTGCTTCCTGCAGAGCCAAATACAAAAGGCACTTGTGATAAATGCATGGAAAGTGACGGTGAGGAAGAATTGTCTTTTAAAGAGTAACATAACAATTTGTATGTTAAACTTTCATAAAATATTGTCTTATTGTTTATGATTCGGTACCTAACATTGTAAGTAACATTTAGTATAATAATGTGGTAATAACTGTTGACCATTTAATTTTAGTGTATACTGTATTTTTTTGTCATCCATATTTTATTTTCAATTTAAATAGGCATGCAGACTGTAGAGAATAAACATTTTTTTTTATGTACGGCCGTCTTTTACTTAACAAATTGTGATAATTCTTAACCCAAATATCAAAAACTACTAAGCCGATTTCGATAATTCAAATGAACTCAAAATATATATTTTACACCAAAGGGAGATTTAAAGAAAATTTAAAAACATTGGCGCTATTTACAAAAATATTTTCACAGAAATGTTTTTTTGTATAGAAAAATACGCTTTCAATGAAACGAATAGGGATAAACATATATATTCACTCTAAAATACCAGATTAGCATTTGTTGTCGTATTTATTACTGAAATAAAGCATAAAATAGTTTTGGCCGCCTAAATCGTACAAATCGACCACTGTGCGAAGGCAACATGAAAATGTAGAGTGCAATATAGTGAAATTGACAAGTGAATAGACAATAGACGCACCGTAGCCGGATAGAGTATGAATGAATTATTGGGTTGGGGCTCTCTCAGGCGGAGAGCCAGTTTTGAGACACAAACATTTCATTGGAAACATTCAAATGCAGATATTATTTTGATAAAAAAATACATCGATAAAGTGTATTTTTTTAATATGCTGACAGCTACTCAAGTTTGACGTTAGCCAAGGCTTGACATTAGATTTTGATTTTTCTAGTTCACCTACTTGAGATCGAGCTCAAGTAGGTGATCTCAAACAACTATTAATACTGCCTTAAGAGTACAGTTGACAGCATGTCGACCCTTACTTGCGTGCTCTCCATTCAGTTACGTTACGGGCGACTTTGCAATTAAAATTTTAAGATTTACGTGCGGTTGACTGTACAAGTACCTATACCAAGCGTGCCCACTGCGAAATGGGTATACATGCCAGCACCAGGAATCAAACCTGAGTCTCTGACTTCCAAGTGCAACGGTCTACTGCAGTTCTAACCACGAAACTACCGCCGCTCTCGTAATAACGCATGGGTAATGAAAGCTCTAAAATCAATGGGCTATTAAAAGGCCAAAGGCTTACGCTAGAACTAACCGTTTCCGAGGAACCGCAAACTTTCCACTCGATTCTCTGGAAGTAATAAGGCTGAGTATTCACTTTTGATTGTGACGGAACATAGACCATTCGCTCTATAAAGGTTGAATTACCTACTAAACTACAATATGATCTTCACTTTTAATGATTCGCGATATTTAAACATTATTGTATTCGTCTACCCGCGACCACGGCAGCTGTAACGCGGCCGAAACGTCGGGATAAATAAGGTAATTAATTTGCCTAAAAACCAATCGCGATTCGACCCGTTTCGAATACAATAATACAATATGATCATTTTGTCAATCGTTAATACTAATAGTGCAGCCGCCCGTAACGGTTTAATGCACCAAAAAGGTTACCGGTTTCCGTTTTGGTAATTTATGTTTTACGTACTTAATTCTGGATATAAAAAACGAAGGCCCGTTCGCGTCAACCAGGGTTAGTTAGTTAACTCTGAGTTAACGTGAATAATTGTATGGAAGTGTCAAATTAGCCCAGAGTAAGTTGGCTAACCCTGCTTGGCGCAAGTCTATCTTAGTCTTGCAATTCCTACCCGCCTACTAGCTTAAAAAAAATGGCTACTAGCTTAAAAAATAAAAGCGCGAACTTGGTGTTTTTTTTTTTTTTCATTTTTGTAACTGTTCATATTCGCAAATATAACCCACGTGCGATTTAATTCCACCTGCTCTATAAAAATGGCCGCTCTAAGCCGCAAAGACATTTGCGAATTTGTAGTAAGTATTGCTACACTCTCTAACTTTGAAGCAAAACATCGTCAGGAAACCATGTCAAAGCTTGTGAAAAAATATTTCAGAGCGAGGTACCTAACTTCGACGTATAATTATAGGAGTAATATTGATTTGCTGCTAACTTACTGCCTACTCCATCTAAAACAATGTCCCAGGGCGCCGAGTGGTCTCTTCACCCATCTATTGTGAGTGAAGGTGCCATTGGATGCTGTATAAATCATGTCATTACGTGGATGCAGAGGCCTTCTTTTTTACTGCATTTACGACATGTAGACTATTGTATGGAATGGCGACCCCGAGAGGGGAAAAGATCGGTTGGCAGACCACCAACCAGATGGTCCGACGGCATAGCCAAAGTAGCCGGAAAACAGTAGTTGCGCCTGGCGCAGGATCGTGAGAGGTGGCGTGAGCATGAAGAGGCCTTTACTCAGCAGTGGGTGTTAACAGGCTGATGATGGTTATGATAATGATGAGATTATTGTAGACGTTGGGTTGGACTGAACCTCTGTGTGGACACCATTTTGACACCACAAAAAAGAATGGTGATCAGAAGCGAATACTCAGGTTTATCAGCGCTTCTAAATAAATTCAGCAGCGTACCGAACATTAATATTCATTGATTGTTGTCTTAACATTTTCAACATTCTCCATTAATTAAGTCGCAGAATTCGTCCCGTTTATTGTTTTAGCGTCGTTCCCTTGTTTTGGAACTGGAAAGTAGAATCGAAACAAAAATGGCGATAGATTGAGAGCCAGTGGCAGATCAGTGCTAAAAGTTAGCCTGTCTTGGGTAGGAGACAGATTTTTGTTCTTGTTCTGTAAAAAGAATCCGCACAGTCGCTAGTCCTAAAAACCGGTTTGTTGGCGGGAAAATAGCTCTTATCGAAATAATACGTATAATTAAATGTGTCGAAAAAATGTTTTTATTTATATTTTTCCGCAAAGAAACCGGTTTTGAGGACTAGCAACTATGCGTTTTTTTTTTTCAGAATAAGCACACTGATGACCTTAACTAGGAGTTAAAGCAACGACCAGTGTCTGCTGGAATAGGTATATATATATTTTAAGAGGACATGTGCTTCAACGCGACAGGTACATGATTAAAGGTACATGAAACGTGTTGGTAGAAGAAGATAAGATAAAGATAAAGATAAAAAGTATTTATTTAAAAACCACACATAAATTATACAGACAGTTACAGTTTCAGAGATTGTAAAAATGGTTAGAGTGCAGAACAGTAGGTACCTAAGAAAGTCGTGCCTTAGTAACACTAGGTAATGGACGGAAGAAGAGTATGGAGAGCTGACGGCAAACCTCCATCATTGACGAGGTATGCCAAGCAGAAAACAGAATTTGCCGCTGGCTCTTCAACTATTTGTGTGGTATAATTAGATCAGACCTAAAAGGTAAAACAACAACTCTGAATATGTGATTATGAATTAAACAAAAAAGTCGTGTTTAGACGTGTGTTAACAATTTGTGGCCCGTGTTAACCGAATTAAGGAGCTTTCTGATTGTGTTTCGCCAGTTGTTGTCGAAAAGGATGTCCATTATGTTATTTTGTACTAACTTTTGACCGCGATTTCGTCCGCATGGAAAAGTGAAATCACTGTGAAATCAATTTCACCATCAAAAGATTCTTACCATAGAACATTTTCGTCTGAAGAGAATTTTTTGCCTATCGATGTTTTTGCCTAATAAATTCGATTGTCAAGCTCCGACTTACTTGTTGGCTCTACAGAAGATTACATCGCAAAAGTCATTAATATTATATTTACCATCCACAAATAATAACTCAACTGTATCATTTCCTTAGGCTGCAAATAGGGATATTAAATATGAATAGTTCAATTTGGGTAAATACCGGTTGTTCATTATTTCCCGGCCAATACCTATTATTCTTTTGTAACGGAAAAACTGCTTACATAGCAACTAAAGTGTAATAACTACGTCTAAACTTCAGACTCTAAAGGATATCCCAAAAAGCTCTTTTACAGTTTGCAGTAGGCTATTTGTTCGAACTTAGATACCTACTTCTCACTATTAATTAACGTTGATGGCTTCTGATTTTTTTTAAATGTAGCCTACACACGACCCCTTTCGCTGGACACAGGCCTTCTCTCTCAGAGGGAGAGTACAGGGTTAATTCCCAAGAGTGTCCACTACGGTACCGATTCTCACTTTTCACTTTCGCCTAATGCCTTTTGCCTCAGACACGCAGGTCTCCTCGTGATGTTTTCCTTCACAGTTAGCGAGTGCAAAATGTAGCTGATGAGATTTTTGCCCTGGGACCGTTTTAGGTGGCATAGAGTAGCATGAACAGTCTAGTCTTGATCGTACAGCAAAATGTATCGCTCTCACGAGAGAAATAAAAAAAGGTTGATGCGTTACTCGTGAGTAAAATATGAAGAAAGCTTTGTGAATAAATAGCACGATAGCTAAAGATAATTTTGAATAAATTCACAATTCTTAAACTGCTTTGTAGAAGAGGACTACCTAAATATGATTCACTTGTATTTTCTTTATAAAAAATACAAATTAGCTTTTACTTGCACGCCAAAACCCATGAAAAAATCGAGAATAAATCTTTGATGCCCTTTTTGTCACTTTGACGTAAGCATATTAGGCCTTTACTTTGGCACATGTTTCAACTGTGGAGCTTCTTGGATCACTTTTGCCCATCCTCCTTTACATTTTCCATAACTTTTATTTGGTATTATCTAAAAAAATATGTTTGTGTGTGTTGGTGCATTTCCATAGCTTTGAGTTGATAAAACATTGTGAATGTCACTGAAATCAATATTTAAAGAATACTTTTCACCAGCCACAGCGTGCACATTTTATTCATTTAAAAATCAACTGTGAGTCATAGAACAAAAATAGGTTATGATCCCTATCACCAGGTGAATTGGGTGCCTCGCAATTGGTGCTTTTGTTTATCCCACAACACTTTCGGTATAGCTAAAGACAGATAGGCTTCCGCTAGGATTTATTTTTCCAACAGCAGACGACATTAATTTCAACTCGTGATTGCCTAGTTAATTTCAACTTAATTGCCTGAAGCCAGGAGTCTACTTAGAGCATACACATTAAAATTATGCTTTAGTATTACCATTTATTTGGCAGGACGTATGAGGACATTGTCTTGAACATTTTTGAATTTTTTGTTCGACAGTACCAGAGGATTTATTTGTTTTCATACACCATCTCATAATGAAGCAAATATTTTATAGAGTCCAACGAATAGCCTATTATAATCTTCCGGCCTAATTATAAAAAAACAGCTTATTTGAATTTTATCATCATTATCAACTGTCAAAAATTTATTGTTGCTTTCAATAAGAACCATTATTTTCCAAGCCAAAAAGAAACATATTTTGATAGTTTTGTATTAATAAAATCATCGGTTTCACTCACTTTTATTAGGTCGGGACTAAAATCGCATTCGAATCGAAGAGCACAAAATAGCACTTTATAAAACTTAATAACAAAAATTCAAAACAAAACCAAACGATTAAAGTCTCATAGAATTTGGAATCGATCTTTATTGATAATCGGATATTCAGGTTAACGATTTGTTTTGTTACATCCCTAGTTACGTCCTAATGATAGCTGTCAAAACGGGCCTCTTATTTGACGACTTTAGTTTCAGTTCCCACTGGGGACCAAAGACGGCCCTCGCGACGACGCAAGTCGCTCACTGCACGCAAGCAGCCGCTGCGTGCGCGCCGAGAGGTCTGGCGCGGAACTAGGATATTAATTTTTCATCGCCAACACGGTCTTATTATTTTATTTATGAAAGTTGGAAGCAACTTTTTGGCGTAACTCTGTACATAAATGCGTCGAGAATTTTAAAGAATATCGTCTCAAACACTTAGAACAAAACGCCAAATAAGGAAGACAGACCCCAAACCTTACACCAACACGTAGTACAATGACGTCAGATATAATATTGCGCTGAATGTGATACGGTGTTCAAGACGAATTTTGGATGTCCAGCCACATTAGAGCACAAGCTAGGAAGCCCGAAGCAGTAACCGTCGCTGTCGACTGACAGACTGTAATTTGTGACGTTATCTTAATATTGATAGGTATGCCTTTAAATCCCACTTAATAGGGATTTATGTATTTGTAGCTTAAAGGATTCGAATATTCTCGAAAATAAATAAAACTAGTCGGTTACGATTTCTAAGCATGCAAAGGCACAACAAATACAAAAGATAATTTTGTCTTCGAATAAGAAATATTGGCAACTATTGTACATTTAAACATTTTAAATGTACCTCTAATATATGTAGCAATGAAGTAAAATACTTGTTTTGTCAGAAGAAAAACATGATATTCATCGCAGTCCACGGAATCCATTGTGGTCCATGGAACGGGGGAACGAGTAGAGGCCCCAAAAGCCAGTACTGCGCCAGCACACGTCCCAAGGCGCGACGGCGGTGGTTTCATTACAGTTACGCTTCGCGAATCAGCTGTGTTTTGAGAATTTAATCTACATTTGCATGTACTTCGCAACTCGCGCCGGCTAGAGAAATAACTCGAGTGTTTGTTACTGGGTTATTAGCACGCTGACTATGAAGGAATTCATAGTGAGGAAACCCGTGGCCCCTCATTGTCTTTCCTGTAGGCAAGGCCAACTAAAACTGAGAGGTTAATTGGTGGGCAAGCCTGCTCCATCTAAAACATGTCCCAGGTAGCTGCCTATCTAGTGTCATTCACCTATCTAGTGAGAGCCTGTGGAGTCTTAGGATAGAGAAAAAAATTGTATGCATTATTGGCGCCACAACCCGTCAGGATTTAGATAATAAGATAAGTTTAACTTGGTTTCCAAAAAAAGGACCCTCAGCTGGCCAATAAATTCTTTCTTGGTAATTCAACTAATTATATCCTTCACATTTCGTTATTTTTTACCATAATTTAATGCCTAGTAGCTGCTTTACAATAGATAATTATACTTCATGCTTCGTCCTCGAGATTAGCATAAGACACATGTAGTTACGCATTATGGTGTCGCCATTCCAACACTATTTTGAGAAACACTGTTTAGTTAGTTTTTTTATTGTAGGGTAGGTATTTCGTTCCTACTGACACCTGCTACCGCGTCAAACTTCATTCGCGTTTTTAGTGCTCCGCCGTTCCACACGCTTCTCACAAAAAATAAATTTAAAAATACTAGTTTTCTCAAAATGCCTAAAGGAAGTGTCCTGATTACTCCTGATGAAGATTTAGACGACGAACTAATCAGTGAGTTTTAAAAAAACACGTAAACCTCCGGCTTTTCGGTCGGACGACTCGGACGTTCAAGGTCAGTAACAGTGCTGATTATTCAAAGTACCTACTCAAAACGTAAATTTCCTACATATTATTCTCATAGAATCACGGACAGTACGTGGCAAACCCAAAGTACTGTTTCTTTCTAGTGAGCAAACAGATTTTCATCCTTTATTGAGCTTCGTGAGCTTCAAAGCAAATACAACTCGGACAGTACGTGGCAAATCCAAGGGACTGTCTCTTTCTAGTGAGCAAACAGATTTTCATCCTGTACCTATTGAGCTACGTGAGCTACAAATCAAATACAACTCGGACAGTACGTGGCAAATCCAAGGGACTGTCTCTTTCTAGTGAGCAACCAGATTTTTCATCTTTTATTGAGCTACCTACAAAGCATATAGAACTCCGACAGTACATGCTAAACCCAAGGGACTGTCTATTTCTAGTAAGCAAACAGATTTTCCATCCTGTATTGAGCTACGTGAGCTACAAAGCAAATAGAACTCGGACAGTACGTGGCAAACCCTAGGGCCTGTCTCCTCTATTTTGCTGCTCCAATAGCATGCTATACGCATTTGAGATCGTTAAATCACACCCGACATGTCATGGCTCAATACGATGGATGATGGACTACGTGAGCTACAAAGCAAATAGAACTCGGACAGTACATGGCAAACCCTAGGGCCTGTCTCCTCTATTTTGCTGCTCCATTAGCATGCTATACGCATTTGAGATCGTGAAATCACATCCGACATGTCATGGCTCAACACGACACACGGGCGGGAGGTTCAACTGCCCACCCAACGCTCAGCTCGCACCTCAACCACGCGTGGACCAACCAGCGGTACAGTAAACAGTACAACCGTCATCGCTCCATTTACCCGCACATCAACCGCCCGCGTGAGAAACGCCCGCCGTGCCCGCCTCAACTAATCGAAAATCCGATACGATAGGTACAATACGGTACAAACGCCCGCGGCCGAAACCGATAAAATACCACGCTAAGGCCAAAAGTGCCAGATTCTGCGCAATCACCAGAGCCCAAGTCCAGAGCCCAGAAATCAAGTATCGACAAAACAAACAAGTTGCTGTCAAATTTGAACAAGCAGCTGTTGACGGACTTTTGAAGGCTGTCGAATACCTGCAAATTGCACTCTTATCGACCCACCGGTGTTAAACGCCCAGCTAGGAGCCACTTCAGAGTTGGTGGTGAAGCGTGGTAAAGCAAAAGCATACTGCCGCTATCGCCTGCCTTGGCGAAGTGATATCACTGCTTTTTTTCTGCAGATAATAAGGATGCCGGCCGTAAGTATTTTTTAAGAGATACCTATATTGGTAAAAATTTGCAAATACTATCAAATCCTATACAGTAAAAAAAAAAAAATAATAATAATAATAATAATTGTTGAAAATTCAAACTGGAAGAATCCGCTCCCGGGCCGCAGGCCGGCAGCTGTACAGCCGCCGGGACCGGCCGCTGCCGCCCGCCGCCGCCCGCCACCGCCCGCCGCGCGCCTTTTACTACAAGAAGTTCATCGGCAAGCGAACTACCGCCACTGGCCGGCTGTTCACTCTTCGCAGTGGGCATTCATTACTGATGATCCTAGTCATACATTGTGGGTTGTTATTATAAAACACCATTTTCATGCCTTGTAATATAAATGAGTCTCCCCGTAAGAATATCTTATTTCGATATTGATAAGGTTCATTTTCTAGAATCGATAAGCAGCCTTTTAACTATAGGCTACTTCTGAGTGCAAACCGTTGGACGATCAATTCGTGTCTCCGGTATTTTTAATCTCTAAACCAAACGGTATAATGAGATTTCATCGATACCTATTATACGTTTTAGAATCGAACCTACCCTCAAACGATCAAAAAATGTTTGATAGACTCAAAAAATTACCTAAATTTGTGTTGACTTAAAAAATGCCTTTTTTCTTCTTAGTATTGATCCTGATCATAAAATTACCTTCAATTTAAATAGGAAAAACACATTTATATTTTTGAAATCAACGTCCTACCGTTTGGTTGGACTCAATACAGCCCCATGCGTTTTCACAAAGTTTAGAAAACCTGTCGTAAGACTATTACTTACGTTCTGTAAGACATTTAATGTTATCTACCTACGAGTACTTAGTATCTCGGTGATTTTCACACTTGGTCCTATTTTTTCACCCCATAGGGTAAAACTATGATGACAATCTTCGCAAGCTGGATGTTATTCAAATACTTTTTACTGCGTTAAGTTATATTATTAAAAAAAAAAAATAAATAAATAAATAAAAAAAAAAAAAAAAAAAAAAAAAATCTCAAAATCTCTAAAGCTCCAATTTGGACTTTCCGTATAAAAAATAATCGCTCAAAAATAACATTTTTACAAATCAAACTACAAGATTAGTTTAAGCTTTATACGTATTAGTTTCAGCTTGTCCAACAGTCAAATACAGTTGGATGTAGAAAACAATTTATCGATTGATGACGATTTATGAAGATCTTTGATTGTACCTGATTTACTGTGGTAGAAACAAGGGATTTTAAGCTTTGTTTGTAAAGTCAAAAGTGATGATTATTACTACATTATTATCAACTGAAGATTTTTTCGGATGACTCTCAACAACTGGGGAGTTTCTTGCGGAGACAACTGTAACACCGCCAGTAGACTACCGTGGTCCGATTCGGAATGTTTTTACCACATACCTACATTACCTTGAAATTCCAGCGGCTTTTCTTGGCCAATAATACTCAGATTGTCTTGAGAATCGATAATACGACCGCAATCTCGAATTTAATAATATAAAAAAGCATGAGCGGTATCCATTTTCCCCATTGGTGTGAACAGCGTAAACTATTTAATTTTGTTTTCGTATCTACCTACGCTCATCATGTCATCCATCGCCGATGCCGATTCCAGACGCGGTCACCCAGACATCGAATGGGAGCTTGCTCAGTAGATATACCTTCGGTGAGACGGTTAACCAGATTGAATCTCCTGACATTGATTTATTTGCAAGTAGAATAAATAAAAAACGTGGCAGACCCTGATGCCTGCCCCGTAAACGCATTCACGTATTATCTTATTTGATTTTATATTTTCACGCGTTTCAGCCGTTTACCGTGATGCATAAAATAGTATCACCGACAGAGCCAAAAGTTTACTTATAGTATCTACCTTTGTAAACCTCACAACCATGGTTTCCTTTATATTACATAAAGCTCTTTGGTCACAGAACCATAACAAAGCATAGAAGCAATTTTATTTTTACTTAATTTTATCTCATTAAGTATTTCAGCCGTCAGAAACTCAAAACATGCACTACCCTAGTGGTAATAGTCTTCTAACAACGAACATTACGAACAATTACTTGCATCCGCTCTTCACGTTGTGTTTTCATAGCAATCAAATAGTTCACCACAAAAAAAAAACGCTATTATTTACTTATTTTATGGTTGAGTAAAGTTGTACTCATATACCTAACCAGAGTGACAATACGCCACATTCAAACTCACGCTTAGTGTATTAGGTGATCCTAGCACGTTCCTAGCAATAACGAAACAATTAAACAATTATTATTGTTTAATTTGCTAACAACAATTATTGTTGAAAGGCGTATTCCGCCTTCGTCCTTCTCGACCCAAATATAATGCCACTTGAAATAACTCCATAGTTTCGAACAGTCTTGCTCTGTGGTATTCAAACTACATAAAGTTAAAACATTGCTTGTAACTTCATTACCTCTTGTTACCTACATCCAGTCCGCTCGCTGCCTACATCCATCACACAGAGCATAAATTAATATACAAATATTCACAACAAAAATACTTTAACTATTCCTGATTATATTAAACTACCCGTCCAGGTTTTTGTCAACCTGTTCTTTGCATTCCGTTTTTAACGAGAAGCCTTAAATTTGCCCTGCTCGAGCTTACAAGCCCTTATTACTTAACAAATAACCAAATCTTTGGACAAAATATTCACTTACTTACCTACAATTTCTAACATCGAAAGGCCTTTTAGTACCCAAACATTGATTAGGTGGACTAAAAGTATCTAGGTACATTACCTATTATGTTTCTGGCATCAATGTATCACACTTTTTCGCTCACAGCTCGCGGCGTGCTGCCGCGTTTGTTTGACCAAATTAGGCAAACCGCAGGCTGGAGCGGTTCTTCAAATACTTTAATAAAATTGTATAGTGTACCAGTTCAATCTAACTGATGCCACTAATTAATACATTATTTAGCAACTGCTGCAATTAAATTCATAATTCAGAGTTATGATGATACCTATCAATTTAAAAATCAAGTATGATTAATATTATCTTATTAATAAGGTACACAAGTCATATTATTCATTTTTGAAATATTTTCCCTTTTAATTTACCTATTTTTATTCAAATCCATGTAAAGATTAAAACATCATGATTGTGGTTTGATAACAAACACTCAAAATGGGGATATTTTACGCAATTATATCTCTAAAAGTCTACATGTGTCTTATGCTAATCTCGAGGACGAAGCATGAAGTATAATTGATGATTAATCGAACTTACCTGTAAGTGAAGTTCTATCATAATTATACGAAGGCTTCGTCCGAAGAGATTAGCATCCCTCCCTCCCTAGCTTGACAGCATCACCCAAAGGAATTGTCGTAAAATATTGGCAGATTCCTCTCAACTAAATGAAGTTTGACGCGGTAGCAGGTGTCAGTAGGAACGAAATACCTACCCTACAATAAAAAAACTAACTAAACAGTGTTTCTCAAAATAGTGTTGGAATGGCGACACCATAATGCGTAACTACATGTGTCTTATGCTAATCTCTTCGGACGAAGCCTTCGTATAATTATGATAGAACTTCACTTACAGGTAAGTTCGATTAATCATCAATTATATCCTGTGTATAACAGAAAACAACTGACGATCGTTAAAAGAAAACATGAATTGATCAAAAAGCCTTGAAAAAAACTTGCTTGTTTGTGGTTTCTCCCTGAAGGATTTATTGCTAACCAAATGTCAGTCTGGGTAATTTATTAAGTTTGAAGTTCGACCCAGTTTAAATATAACCTTAACGGGAAAGACATTGTGTCTAGTAAGGTAGCATAAATTAAATACAGGGCAATTTTTAAATAGCTTTTTTCCTGAAACACCTCAACTTCTAAATGTTTTTTCCAATAACTTTTGTTGTGCGACTTTGTGAATAGCTCGAGACTTTCTATTTATTGAACGTTTCTTATTCTTTGAAAGTGTGCATTTCTACCATTTTAGCGCTGCCTGCGCGGCGCACTTTCAAATCCACCCACTCTCTACCACCTTTCCAGCCTCTCGGTGGTCTAATTTGTTACTCTGCGCAAAAAAAAAAAAACTCGCTAATATGGTACAAAATAAAACGTTCAGTAAATCAAAAGTATCGAGCTATGCGAAAAGTTGTAGGACAAAAATTGATTTTAAAGTTGACGCGTTTCAGGAATAAGTCTACCAACATCCAAATATTCAGACCCATTCTAAACTTAAGAACGGTTCCCCATCACACAAAGCCTAGAATTACCAGGGCACCATAAGAGTCACGCGCGGTAAATCATACTCCAAACTAGAATGTAACCGAGTGTGGAACGGGGGGTTTGTATCAAATGGTCTTATAGGGCGGCTCGTCGAAAAAATATCCAGACCAAAATAAAAAATATATAAACTGACGTCGCGCTTCTTAGACCGCAGTTTATCGGATACTTCAACCATTTATACAACGTGTTACAAAACATCCTTACTCTTTTTACAGGGTGTAACCTACTGGTCAACAGGATGTCAATTCTGTAAAAAAAGATTTAAAAAATCAATTTTTATTTTATAACCTCAAAATTGAAAAATTTTCATAACTTTTTTGTTTTTGGTGTTAGCTCAAATTTAAAAATATGTTTGTGGGTGTAGGTGCATTTGCATAGCTTTGAGTTGTTAAAACATTGTGAAAGTTAATGAAAACAATATTTAAAAAATACTTTTCTCCCGCCACAGCGTTCACATTTTATTAATTTAAAAATCAACGGAACGTCATAGAGCAAAAAAAATTTAAGGTTGTGATCCCTATCACCAGGTGATATTACCCTGTAAAAAGAGTTAGCATCTTTTGTAACACCTTGTATAACTAACCATGTGCTGTGTGATAAAAACAGAATGTGTTCGCCCTGAAAGTCTATTCTGAGTGTTAGTGTTAATTATAATGATCTTTCGGACGAATATGTTTTCAGCAGAAATACCTTTCCTTTTCACCCAATTGCAGTCCAAATTAATTCCGACCAAAGTGCTTCTCACCCCTATTTCACTAGTCAAAAGTGTATAAAAAAGAACTGACAAGCTATTAACAGCCCATTTGTGTCCGAGAAATCGGGGATTACACCGGTTACTTTTTTGACGAGCTGTTGCAAATGCAAATAGACAACTCGCGTTTTAGACCATCTGATGCAAACCCGAACGAGGTACCCATTCGTGAAAGTGAACGCACACGTAATGTTAATAAAGATGTCGCGCCTGCGGATTCTTGCTCCCCTGGTACCATTATATCCTAACCTCATAATTCGTGATGAAATAATAAGGCTCCGAGCCGTGAAAAACTGTGTATGAGAGCGGCACGCTTCGGTCGAGTAAATCACGAACTATGTTTTAATACTGGGTTGCTAGGAATGAATATTAGATATTAATATGGACCTTCACTATTTGTTTAGGTAAAGTTTAGACTGTCTTGCAACGATTTCCCCCAAATTTCCTAATAACCAAGAAATAAAACCGATCAAGAAAGAAAGGTTTATTTCAGGAATCTTTTTATCTGGGGGCACGGCAGTGCCCCCGCCAGGTCGAGCGCGAAGCAAACACTGCTGTACCATCCTTTACTGGAACCATTTCGCCGCATTTTCAGGCCCCTATTTGAGAACCTCTGGATAAGACCAGAACGCAGAAATTTTCGTCATCTAGTAAGCTATAATCACATACTTAAAATCCAAAATTTCAAGTCTGTAGGTCATTTAGTTCCGAAGTTAAGCCTTGTGTACCCTTCAACGGCCAAGTCACACAACATTAACTATAATAATAAATAAATCGCAGTAAGGAACCTTAGACTTGGCACGACTTTGTCTAGATTTCATTACTTTTTAGAGCTAAACAAGCAGCTCCATCGAGACCTGGCTAGTTTTTTACAGAATGTTTTTGGTGGGATCTGCTTTACGTCAACTCTCGGTCTAAAACCACCCAGTTAAAAAGAAAACCTGATTCTGAACCTCTAGCTAATTTCGACAGCACTCTAAACAACCGCATACACTTTCGATGCTAATTTTAATACGTTTTTTTAGCCTTTTCTAACATCTACTAAGCAGCCCACTGTCAAGTCCTTTATATTGTTTCTTTGTCTCTTAGAGCTTTAGACAGCTAAAAGTCTTCTTCACATTGAAATCACTAAACTATGACGTGGTTTGTCACCACGCCGGTACCACAGTGACAGAGGCGTGTGGCCTGCTGATACGTCAGTTTCCGTGACGTCACGTGACGTGCTATCAAGTGACGCAGGCCGCTGTCGGATGTCAAAGGCGATTTGATTAGTGCCCGGCTGTCCACGTCAGTGCCATAATGTGTTGACTAATGCTGTTCATCATGGTTTTCTACAGGCGCAACGTTGAGCAGAGTCTCTACTAATAATAATAAATACTTTTAATGGATTTATAACTCCAACGTACACCTTGTTTACGTTACCATTCCAAAAACGTGTTTAATTGTGGTAGGGCTCCCTACACACCTAAGACAGAAAAGGAGCGAAAACATTTTGGACTATTCCATGTACTGACTCCCACTCTATTCAACCTGTACTCAGAAGCGGTCATGACTGAGGCACTAGAAGATCTTGACTGTGGTATCCGAATGAACGGACGTATCATTAACAATCTACGTTACGCCGATGACACCCTGCTGATGGCAGCTTCAGAGTCCGAACGACAGGAAATAGTGGATAGGGTGAATGAATGTAGCAATAGGGCAGGCCTGAGCATGAACATCAGCAAAACCAAGGTCATGGTCGTTTCGGCAATATCCAACTTGGAGCCAGTAATTAAAGTGTCAGGAAAAAAGCTGGAAAAAGTCACAAAGTACAAATATCTGGGCACCTGGCTGACTGAAGACTGGGATTGCGACACCGAAATCATAACCCGCATAGAGATCGCCAGGAGTACCTTTAACACCATGAAAAAAGTACTGACCAGCCGGAGCCTTAACATTACGTTGCGCAGTCGTCTGCTACAATGCTACATTTGGCCCATACTTCTATACGGAAGCGAGGCTTGGACTATTAAAGAGGATCTCAGGAAACGTATAGAAGCATACGAGATGTGGTGTTACAGACGGATGCTAAAAATTAGTTGGACTCAAAAGTTTACGAACGAGGAAGTCCTAAGACGTATCAACAAGAAGCGAGAGCTATGGAACACCATCAAAAGGAGAAAGATTGCATATCTGGGACTAGAGTTGTAAAATGACCGTCACATTCCATAACCGTCCGTCATTTATAATAAATGTCCGGTCACAATCGACATTTATGGTCACATTATACAAATAGGTATTTAAAATTCACATTATGCTTCGTCCAAAAAATTAAAATAAAAGAAATAATGTCAATAATAAAACAAAAAAATGATGACAAAGAAAAAATCAATAACAACAATAAGCCAATACCTACTCAAACAAACCACCCCGGGCCACATCCGATCCAAAGGTCCCCATGACGCTAGCAGCGTTAATAGGTATTTTGACTAGAAAAGTGTGTCGATGCTTTTATTTCACGACTCAGTAACAAAAAAGGGATATCTCAGCGTGTCGCCAACCATACCCACTGACCTACCCGTTGTTTTAAATCGTGTTTGACTGTCTTTCACACTTTCAGCAATACCCTGAATGTTTAACACCCTGTATATCAATTTTGAAAAAACATACAGTTGTAAAATGGTTGATTTCGGGGTCATAAGGGGGTTCGAAAATTTCATTATTTTTGCGCTAAACCTCTTAATTTACGAGATAACGTAACATTTATGGACAGCGTAAATTATGACATCTGGCCTTCAAATACGTGCCCGAAGATTAAACATTCCCCTCTTATCTCCGAAACTACTAAGCCGAAATTTTTTAAATAAATACCCAATATAGGTATTTACCCTTAGTGCACGAGCCTGACTCGCACTTGGCAATTTTTTTTTTTTAGGTAATCCGCCATAGTAACAAATGTTCTGTGATATTTTTAATATGCTACCTATAGCGGATCCCAAGAAAGAGCCCTTTAAAAGAAGGACAGATAGACTGACAGGCAAACGGACAGACAGACATTGGAGGTGGAGTAATAGGGTCCCATTTGGCACTCTACGGGAGCCTTACCCTCAAAATGGAGTCTAGCTTACTCGCAAAATGAATATGTCGTATGTGACCATAAGTGTCTATAAATGTCCGAGCACATTGGATAAATGTCCAATATGCTCATAAATGTCCGTAAGACATTTATAACGTGACGAGCACTTTACAACTCTATCTGGGACATGTGTTCAGACACGATAGATACATCCTCCTGCAACTTATAATGATGGGAAAAGTCGCTGGCAAGAGACGCGTCGGCCGAAGGAGAAAATCCTGGCTAAGAAACCTACGAGAGTGGACTGGGATCGCGAGTGCTGCCCAGCTATTTCGCCTCGCGAGAGACAAAGAGGGATTTGCAGAGCTGACCGCCAACCTTCGCTGAGTCGGAGAGGCACCCAAAGAAGAAGAAGAATGTACTGACTCTACCGTATGTATGTAAAAGCTGATTACAAAAACCTGTTTTATGTGCCTTTAGAAAGGGGATTGTATTGATGAGTACAAAGACTGCGTACCGTTTCGCTAATGAATTTTATTGCACCCTTTATAATAATAATAATATAATAGACGGCAGACAAATTAATAATGAAAGTGAAATCAAACGTCTGAAAGTCAAACTACAGTAAACTGAACGAACAGTTGTTAAAAGTACAAGAAATTAATATTGATTTTAATTCTGAACAAAATATTATTCATCTCTTAACTTAACGCCCATATTAATTACAACTTCAATCTTTATCTACATTTTCTCTCCACATTAAAACTATTGTCAATTCAAATGGTTTTGTTTTAAACCATGTTTATGTTGTCAACTGGTAACGATAAAACTATAATCACTTTACGACTCGACTTGTGTTTTTACCAACGTTGTAAGGGGATTATTTTTAGATATCCACTGACCATTGTCAATGTCGTTAGCTAAATAGACGTGCTGGACCGAATCTAAAAATTACGCCATTTTAGACAAGGCCCATTCCGCACAACCCCGTCCAAATTGCTCTCTCTAACTAATTACATTAACATTAGATTTTGCAGACACAAGCCCGACCCTACATTAATTGCAAGCAGCATTTTCACCGGCGCCTGAATTCGTCGCACGTAGACCAATAAACTACTGCAAGCATTTAGTGGGACGCTGCCGGGGTACTGAGTTCCCAAGATGCTGTTTGTTGGAACGAAATTGTAAGATTCTGCTCTCAGATTTATTTCGCACTAGCTGTTGCCCGCGACTTCGTCCGCGTGGACTACAGAAAAAGGATATAAGCTTTACTTTGTTCCTAAGTGTAAAAGCGTGATAATATGTAGACTATGTGTTATTCTGATGTCTAAGCTATCTCTATTCCATATTTCATCCAAATCCGTTCAGCCGTTTCAGCGTGAAAGAGTATCAACATCCATCCATCCATCCATACTTACAAACTTTCGCGAATATAAAATTAGTAGGATAGGATATTAGTAGGATAGTAGGAAGTATGATAGTAGCATTAGTAGGAAGTATGATAGTAGGACTAGCGTGCCACCGCGACTCAGCTCATTTTAACCCACGACCCAACAAGAGGGGTTTAACCTTATATTATGTTTCACCGCTATGTGTGTGAGGGTGTGTGTCGGACTGTGGCACCGTAGCTCTTAGACGAGTGAACCGATTTGAATGCGGTTTTTTCAATTATTTGAAAGTATGTTTTCTAGCGATGATTCTTAGACAGTCATTTTCTGTCAAAATCAGTTCAGCCGTTTATGAGGTATGCTAATATAAATTAATATGACGGGGGTTTTTTAAATGTTGAATTAAGAAGGATACCCGACTACCTATGCGAAACGCAAAATTATAAACTAAAACTCAATAACTTGAAGCAAAGCCTACTTACCTACTCTCTTCTTGAGTGTGAGAGTGTCAAATTGTGCCAGTGCTTCACGCGACGGTTATGGCTTTGGGTGTTAATGCTTTCAGCAAGTCTTTGGTAGTGCAAGTAAATGAAGAGTCTGTGCACTGAAGGAGGCCCTACACTACTTACCCTTTTCGTATTCGTAACCTTGACTTTTTCCGCAACTCGACTGCTGTTGAGCCTATTTTGCGTGACAGCTTATTGCGAAAGCGAAAGAAAAAGAAATAAAGCCATGCTACTTATGCCATCCCAGCTCCTCGAGAAAATCCAGCAGACTTCGGATCTTGCTGCAGGCCTCCCGCAGTGTCCCTGGGCTTGCGAGGAGAGTTGTTCTACACTTACCCTTAAAATTATTTAAATTCCGAAGAACCCCACATTCGTATTTGACAATCGTGTTTTAGGTTTCAACTTATTGTGAACGCGCGCTTTTCCTTGAGATTGTATTTGTGTTCTAACCTCTGTCTTTGATTGAAAAACAAGACAAACAAACTATCAACTTCCCGCTATAGCATAGCTAAGTCATAGAGATTCCTAGTATTTGCTAGGATGCTCTACAATCTACAATGCGTTAAATTTGGACTAACCGTTGTTGGCGGGGCAAAATAATTGCTCGAAGTAGATTTATGTTTAGTTTATTAGAGATGATTGAAATAAAAGTGAGTATTAAGATTAGTGACAATAAGGGCCATACCGAGGCTATATCGTCTCCGTAATAAGTGCGAAAATCTAACGTTTCCGGCGATATGTTGTAGAGAAGTGACTATATCAAATTACATTACAATACAAATTACAGTCTGACAAAAGAAGGTATACATCCACATTTATTTGCATCCTCCCAATTCAGCTATGGAAGCACAACGTCATGATAAAAGTTTTATCTCATTATCTGCTAGCGGCATCTTACGTTATTTCACAGCGAAAGGGCTATTTATTTATTTTATTTTATTTTATTTATGATTTTATGGTAATAGATGTGACATTTGCAGCAAACTGAGATTTTTCCTTCGCGATGTCCCGAATGCAAGATTCCCTAGAATTTGCCCCATGACATGAGATTTTTTTTCGAGATGTCTCGAATGCGAGATGCCCGAGACCTAAGCCCTTGCACAGACGACGACGGACACTGGCGGACAAAATGTCTGCGGCGAGCTAAGGTTGCACTTTGTCCGCGCAATACCTCGTCTCGCGTGGCGGTATACGCAGGCAAAGTGCAACCGTATTACTGTACTAATAAGAGCGCGCCGCGAACATTTTGTCCGCCATTGTCCGTCGTCTGCGCAGGCCCTAAAGCGAGATATGCCGCTACCCGATAGTGGGATAAAAAAATATCTTCATGTTGTGCTCCCCTAGCATCTGCTAAGGGAGCACAACATCAAGATAGGTGTTTGATAGGATGAAAAGACCACTCAGACATTGTTGTAAATAAAAAACCTTTTACGGAAAAAATATATTCATCGATAGGTACCTACTTACTTTGTGTGCGTTTACATAGTTTTGAGGTGATAAAACATTGTGAAAATAAATAAAAAACTGTTCTCCCGTCACAATACATAATCAACACATCATTCGCTTACATTTTATTAATTTAAAAATCAACGGAACTTCATAGAGCAATAATATATTTGGTATGTGGTCCCGGGTGCTATAAATTACCCTGTAAAAAGAGTTAGAACCTTTTTTAACACCTTTTATACCTACCTAAGCTAGTGATAAATAAAAGGAGTACTTTAAACTAACCGTGTAACTATCGTGAGTCGACTAACAAACTCCTAAGTACTCTACGTTGTACACACGACAGCACGTCGACCTTTATACGCTAGCACTGTACTCGGTTACGTTACGGGTGACTTTGCAACAAAAGTTACAGTCTGACGTGCTGTCGTGTGTACAAAGTGACCATTACTCTTCAGGTACTGTTATGTTCTTAATGTTATTAGTACTTTGACACGAACCCCTGATGTTTTACTACTCGCAGCCACCTCTACGTCATTTAGCTAGTAGGGGGTACTCCCCTCCCACTGAGTTACAAACATGTGTTAATAGTGTAACAACCATAAAAGCGTGACCATTAGCCAAGGTCTCAAGTCGGTGATTTTGTTTTCTGAGATCACCTACTTGAGCTCGAGCTTGAGCTGACGACTATTAATGCCACCCTTAGTCATCAAAACTATCCAACATCCCCACAACACCACGTCCTAAAGTGCATTATTTATATGCTCCCTCAGCGAAGAGGAAAGGGCAAAGTTACATAACCGCTGACAAAGTGTAAGAGTAGACAATTTCACCAGTCAGCGATCTTGGCTGGACAAATGCCTCGCAAGAATGGCCCGGCGAATTTATGTCCTATCATTTGTTATCCCCCGTTTACATTCCACTGCTCACGCTGCTGTCTGTCTTGTCAAGCAGCTCCGGAGCTTGCCAAGCTTGTTATTAGAGGTGCGCGAAACGCTTCAGTGAAAAGAAAATAATGATATAGTTCATTTCCTTCACTGAACTAGTTCACTCTTTTAGTTCACAGTTCATTCATAGTTCACAGCTTATTCATAGTTCATAGTTCATTCATAGTTCATTCACTGTTCATTCATAGTTCACAGTTCATTCATAGTTCACAGCTCATTCATAGTTAATAACTCAGTAGTTCGTTCACGTATCTTTTGACTCACGGTAGTCCGCGAATGACAAAGGTGACAAAGGCGAGACACATCAGTTACATAATTTTGGTCCTTAGTGTGATAGATTTAAGAATGTTTCTTTAAGAATGAACTACGTGGACTAGAATGAATGTGATATATAAAGATTTACAGAATTTTGGTTCTTAGTGTGGTAGATTTAAGAATGTTTCTTGAAGAATGAACTACGTGGACTAGAGTGAATGTGATCGCACATGAATAGTCAGAGGGTATTATCTCAAAAAAGTGAGTTTCGAGAAAAAGCGTTTTGAATATTTGAAAATTCATAACATTTGATGCAGGCCACATATTGATAACTTTTTGTATTTGCGTTGTAGGTTGATTCTTTCTCTGCATGATTCATGAAAAAAATAGAGTTGAAAAGGAGTAGATTAATAGTTATACTGTTTTTCCTGACTCTCTATCAAGATAATACTGTATAGCCCGACAAAATTGAATTAATTTGTATTTATGACTCTATAGCCAGTTTTTTTTTTGCAATTCTAATGTATTATTTCAAAATAATACAGGTCTTTTTACCTGAATTTGAAAATTATATCTTTTAAAGTGTATTAAAATTAATTTAAAATCATGAAAGCAGACTTTTGTTATCATTGACATTAGTTTTCTTAAGTAATCATGAAGTAAATAACAAAATAAGTCACATATTTCCCAACAAACAAAAATTTGTATAAATAATTGGGTATTTCAGTCGTCAATAAAGTACTTAAACTAATACAATCTAATTTAGTTTTAGGTCGCTTATAATTTAATTAAATTAATTCATTTCAAATAAACTACTTCCTGTGTGCTATTTACTTTAAGAAAAAGTTATTAAAGGTAGTCGTTTGTAATTAAAAATCTAGGAACAATCAATATTTCTAGCGAGGAAACATGGAGGCGACACACAATCAGTAATTTTAGACCTGCCCCCTTAGCACGCTACCATTTTGCCTACTCTCAACTGTCACCTTAGCCGCTTAACACTACTGAGGTGACAGTTAACAGTGGCTAAGGTGACAGTTGAGAGTAGGCAAAATGGTAGCGTGCTAAGGGGGCAGGAATAGCTGACACAAAATTGTTAGTCAATTGGTTTCGAACTCAATTTATCGAAGTGCGAGCTTAGAGAGAACCTCCTTGACGAAGAAAAACATGACTTGGCCTCATATTTTTACTCACTCATCACTGTGCCTCCTAAGATCCCCAGTGCAGGACGATTCCTACGAAAGATTAAATTCATCAAATTCGATTAATTTGCCAAATATGACAGAATTATGTTTGTGAATTTGTAGTAGCAATTACCTCTCGCTGACTGTGAAGGGAAACATCGTGAGGAAACCTGAGCGTATGAGGCATTATACCAAAAATAGCCAATCCGCATTGTATAGCACGCGTAGAGAGAGAAGGCCTTTGCCCAGCTAGTGGGACATGTACAATTGTACAGGCTACATCTTACTTTTTTTCTTACTCATAAATTATTGTACGTATTACGCTATTCAACATTGAGACAAAATTATAAGATAAACCTTATAAGCAGTCCTAAATTGCCCTTTAGAGGATAGACCCAGACCAAATTGTCGATCCGTCACGGTTGCTTGGGCATAAGAATGCCTTCAAGCATCGCGCTGCCAGCGTTCCTATCCTCGGTCGACAGCACGATCGACCTAATCGGCCAGGATCGCTTGGCCAGACATGGCAGGCCCAAGCCAGGATCTGCGACTGAATCTGTCCCGGGTCCCTGCTTAGCCTAGCCTAGCATGGCATAGCCAGAGACAATGGCAATAGGCCTGATGGGGTGACGCTCACTGTGGCGGTCGCTGCTTTGGGACACTACGTAAGTCGACATAGTAGCACAGTCTCTTATAAAAGTGGCCTCCTGCCGCTCCGGCGGCGTTGGTGCGGCTACAGCGGGGTACAAGAGGCACAAATATGCAGTCCTGGTACAGGGCTACATATTTGCGCCCTTCGGCGTAGAGACCCTCAGGGACCAGGTGCGCGAAAACTCTCTCAAGAGATTTCATTGTGCCTGGTTGACGCCTCGAGTGTACAGAGGGCTGGTGCTTACCAAGGGCAAAGGCTGAGGCTCGCCATCCAGTGGGGCAACGCCGCCAGCCTACCCTACCGAGCGACGTTGGCGATCTGGCTCAAATATTTTACCTATGTTAGGTTATTCTTAAGTTAGCAATGCAAAAGTTGGTGATCTGGCATAATATCCGGGGAACTTAGAGGCAGAAATTCTCCAGATGGACGATAAGTGGGGTCGGCTTATTCATCATCACAGTCTTCTTACGCTATTTCCAGGTCTTCAGCACTATTATCTACTTTGATAGCGGGATTGGCAGCAAAAACCACCTTCCTTGCACAAGACTTTAGAATTTATTATCGGTCAAAAGGGTATTATTCGGTTTACAACAAAAAAATATTACAAAAAAAAACTGGACAGAGAGTAGTATCTAGAAGAAACCGATGGCAATATGGTATTAAGTCAATATAAAACCAATGGTATTTAGAAAGTTGTGAAAAAAAAACGGACTATAGAGTATTAAGTCAAAATAATACAAATGACGATTTATTCAAAACGGGCTAAAGAGTATTAACTAAGAGATAATACGCTCTAGACTGCTCACATTTTAACTTTTTATAGTAATTATTGACAGAGCACCTGTCATAACTTGAAATAACACGAGTGACCCGTCAATTTCGGATGGCGCTTAGTGGCTAACTAAAATGTGACAGTCTTGCCTGCCCGAATATATCGCAAACCAAATTGGAAGACAGTCGTAAAGCTCCGTTTCTCGGCTTTAAACTAACCTACAGATATGGCTGTCTTGCCAGATTGTAGAGAAAAAATTTGCGAACTCGAATCCGTCGTAAAAAAAAAATTGCATTTTCCGAGATAATACCCTCTGACTATTCATGTCATGTAAAGATTGGTAGTGAATGAATGAATGAATGGTTTCATATAGCGAATACATTCAACCGAAGCATTCATTCGCGAACTACACACCTCTACTTGGGTGTCCCGAGCGGGGATTGAACCGCTAGCAGTTTTACGAATTGCGCGTGTGAGAGACTTTTCAGCTCCGGCACCTTACTGGAGAAGATCTAATCAGATGAAAAATCCGAGTAGTTCTATTAATAGAACTGGACGAGTGAACTTTTCGGAATAATCCAATGGTCGGGATCGTTGGATTAGTCGTTTTAGAGCGTTAATAAATTGTCGAAATAATTGTAATTTTTATTTTATCAGTCTTGGGTAGACAAGACAGCACGTCGACCCTTACACGCGGGCACTCAATTCGGTTATGTTACGGACGACTTTATAACAAAAGTGTACACTCTGATCTGCGTGTGTACAAGACTGATGTGCTTTACTACCGCGTGCGATTATTGCTGCGGCGCCTGCTCACACGAATGCACTTCTCACTTCCTTCCTAGCGAGCTGTCTAAAGAAAGCATTTAACATTTGTTAGACTCTTCTTGTGAGCTTGCGAGACAGTGAGCAGTGCAGGAATGTGTGGTATTATTCTGACCCGGTCCATTTAGGCCTGTCGTGTTAATTTATAATTTTGACCCAGGGACAAGAGGTGTTTAAAATGAAGGTTTTATACGTCGTTTTTTATCAGGGAACTGGATTAAGGGCGACGTTTATGTCGTATGCGTTTGACAAGTTCGATTCGGAATCTCAGCTGTTTAATCGATGATTTCGAAGAGTCGGACTCACGCACCGAGGGTCCGTATAGCCAGATTTTTTTAAATTGTATGGCGGCACGAAATCCTCAGTGCACGAGTCCGACTCACACTTGGCCGATTTTTCGCAAACTCAGTTTAAAAAAAAGTCTTGTTCGTTTAGGTTTTTATTTTCATTTGCAAAAGCCGTAGTGGTGCTCACCTATGAGTAACCAAGAGCTGAACCGGGGTCTCCCTCTCTCTCTACTTTTAGCTTTACTATGGCCAGCGGGGTATTTTGGGTCACAGAACGAAAAAAGCGTATTTTTTGCAATTTATGTAATCGGCATTAACTCAAATGAACATCGACGTACAAAACGCTTCGAGCTCGCGAACGTTAAGCCTATTTTTCAAGTCGAGCGAAATTAGAGGAATCCTTCCACGGCACGAAGTTTAAATGGGCTCTTAATGCGATTGGAACCCGCCAAGAATTCTGCTAATGTTAAAAGGAATCTGCACAATCTTATTGTTTCAATAACTTCCGGGCAGTTTCGTTTCGCGCTTTTAATACTTTAAAATTCTCAATATTCCCCCGCTCGCTGGAACTGGAAGCGTATTTCTAGAACTTTCCCGAGACTGCGAGAAGTTTCGCTATAGGTATATAGTTGAATTGCTTCTGAGGATCCACGGGTAAAGAAGTACAAATTTATAGTGGGGAATTATTTCACGAGACAGAAATTATAGAGCTTACGACAGTTTTCGAAACCAGTCGTGGCGGGTAACGTTGTAGTCGACGCTGAAATGTAATTTTCTCGGCTTGAGTCATAGATTTTCTTGACGGAAGCTTTCATTTTGACGTCTATCAATGCTAAGGTGCCGCACACACCGCCCGGATTTCTGCGTTCCACGCATCGATATAAATAAAATAGATGGTACCGCGTTCAGAGTTTTGCGTTCTGCGTTCAGAGGTCTGTGTTCCGCGTTCTTTCTAATGTATCGGGTTGCTTGGAACCGTTCACACTGAAGCGGTCAGAACGCGGAGTTCTCGTGAATCTGATAAATCTGAATTCAGAACGCGTAACTCCGGGGCAGTGTGTCCGGCGCCTTAAGAAACTAAAAATGTTTGCATCTATTTCAAATGAATAAATCCAGTACCTACTTAAATTTTCTTCGATAAAGGTAAATTTTATGAAAAACATAATGAAAACGACGGTCAAAATTAAATTCTCGAACCTACCTTAATATATTTCACAAAATTTGCACAAAACTCCTGTTAACAGAAAAGGTAAAGTAACTTTCCATCCATTGAACATTTAGTAAAATTAAGCACAAACAATTAGTGTCCTAAAACGCTCTTTTACCAAGAAAACGTTTTACGCTTCGGGACCATTCCGGCGAAATTCAATTAGGCGCCACACTTAAAATAAACCCAAATGAAATAAACATATTTTTCTCCACCCAAGAGCGAGATGAGCAATGACACTCGTTTCTATTCATTTCTCGTGTCGACGCACCGCAATATTTGAAGAACTTATGTAGAAAAAAACACGACGTGACGAGAATGTGTTATTATGAAGGACGAACGCCACCAATTTGCGACGCGGGAAACGCTGGGAAAAATTAAAAAGAATAACCTCACGGAGGTTGGGTTAAAATGAAAACTTTTTTATTTGTAAACAGGATTATATTCAGGCCTTTACATCTAGTTAGTACCTTAGACATAAATAATTATTTCACATAGCTAGATACTTTCATCGCTACAGTTGTAAAGATTGTAAAGTCGGCTCAATTTCTAACACAATGATGATTAACACTTTTATTGTGTTTTTACTTTTGGGTTAGTACTTACTTTAGAAAAAAATAAAGAGTCCAAATAGCAAAACCCCGAAACCCTCTGTAGTAAGGGCGTAGACTACAAACAGAGTGATTGAATTGGCTGAAAAATAAATTGGAAACATTTTCCAGGCGGGTGACAAACAAATTGGATACAAACAAATCGGAACTTTACTCCAGTCATGGTAATGGAAATAAGTGAAAAACTGCCGCAATGGAAATAAGCGATATCGCAGCCCTAGTCTAGGCTTATTGTCCTAATTACGTTATTTTTTCAATTCCCGAAAATAGGGATGACATTGCATCCAAAATAAAATTATAAACTGTATTGTTTCCAAACTTTCAAACTTTACCTCTTACACATCAAGTTTATCAAGGTATCGATTAAGTTAAAAAAAATACGTTAAAAACTTAATAAAAAACGGAAGTAAGTAATTCAATTAAACAATGAAAATCGCATTTCGCTGACAATTTTTGTTCATCGAAAAATAAAGCGCCTCTTCCTCTCACCAATTTACAGCGAAACAACTCAGACAAATAAACGTTAAAAATGCAAACTCTCATTTAGTGGAGGCAAATCCAGCGGAAAAGATTGACATTACGCCTCGGAGGCGCGCGGGAACAAAAAGACAACGAATAAGGAGGACAATAATAATTTTAATCAAAAACAATGAGATTGCTCTCAAGGCAAATTGCTCTTTTTCTTCTATTAACATGATGATGGAACGCCCGCTGTTGGCCCGAGGTGTGTGGGGTAACACGACGTAAAGCAGGCTTAGCGTAATTCCCTTTTTATTCCTTTCGCGTTTGAAATAAAAACGGCCGCCCCTAAAAGTTGCAGCTCCGTCGCTAACGGCGCGAGGCCATGAACACTGCGACGCACGTCGCAACGACAGAGTCGCAGTGCGCGCGACGCGCCGCTCGTCTTCCTAAAGGTACAAGTTCATAGCAGCAGCAGCAGGTGACGTGACGTCACGATACCACTAATTATTGTTGGTTAACTTATATTTCTCTCACTTGTACGTGTGAGGTTTTGTGGGCACGGGCCGCAGCCAAGTGCATTTTTTATTATTTTTTTACGAAATCCCTAAAAATTTTCGTACTATCCTGCAGGTATTCAGGATTACAGCTTTTTGAAGCTGTATGTAAGAATACGGGTGGACGGAGAGTTTTTTTAATTGTGTGTGAAGTAGCTTTGGTATCACGCCGGTTGCCGAAATTACTATAGGTATTGTTACTACTGTGCTCACCCGCCATTGTGATTGAATTTGTGCCGAAAGTTCTGTGTATTATTATTATTATGTGGTATATCTTTTTTAGATTCACGAGTCCATGGGGACCCGGGCCTTAGAGGCTTGCGTGGGGCCGAAGCCCTTTTACATTCTATTTACTCTATATTATTAAGTACCTTCGATATAGCGATTCGTCGTCTGCTGTATACTAATCAGTAGTGTCGCGGCGTGCAGTCGGCTACGAACTTGTAACTTTATACAAGCTCATGTTTCATTAGCCTAGAGTCCTAGACCACACCGGACGATCCAGCACTTCCTGCAGCGTGCGATCGGAGCGCGCTGGATCGTGGGTGCACTATTATAGATAGATTTTGCGTCCACCTTTCGCGGGGTTTCTAACGCAAAAACACATAAATGCTCCAGTGTAAGTAAGCCTTAAAAGTTGCAGCTTCTTCGCTAAGGGTGCCCGTAGCGCTTCTTATAAAGCGGCGGCGACGCTCGAACGACCACAAAATAATACGTGAATATGTGGCACTTTGTAAGTACTCTCCCAGCTAGTTCCAACGACTGTTTCGGTGTAAAAATGCGAGTCTCTACTTCTCAGGGTTGCTGATGCAGTGTAAACGTACCTTTTACGGAAACTTATGATAATAAAACTTTATAACTTTAAGGATAGAACGAATATTCATGCATAAACCGAATGAAAAAAAAAGAATATTCCGTGCCTTATATTTCAAGTTATGTTTATTTTCAAATTGAAAAAATAATATAAAATTCTACTGGCTTCGTGTTTTATTTACTAAAAAATATTTTTGAGGAGCGTTATAAGTCAGAATTTGTATACGTGTGGAGTGTGTACTTGTGTAGGGTTTAAAGATTAGGTAAGTAGTAGATAGGCACCAAACCCACTTTAACAACTAGGACGTGATTAAAGTCAGACATTTCAAACCAGCATCCGACACTAGAAAATCCTAACTTGCTTACCGACTCACCTTTTTAAACCCTCTAAACCTTATTTCTTATGTAACAAAGAAGTTTTTTCTTTCACAGAATAGCAGAGGAATGTTGGTCTAGCTCAGGACTTGGGACAAAAGAGATGCAATTCAAAAATAGAACGTCAGTGTCAGCTTGTCGACCTTTCAAGTGTAGACTCGTCATTCATAAGGGCGGGCTTAAAAAAGAAATGCCGCTGTAACGTCTTCTTGGAATGAAACAATGCATTCAGAAGTCTGATGACTAGAATATGAATTGAGTTTTCGTATTGTCTCAACTTCTCAACAACGATGTAATCTTAGAATGACGTTTGGACTAAACTGCTTTGATAGAATAACTGCTTATGAAAACATAAGTAGAATAGAATAGAACACTCTTTATTGTACACGAAAATAATTTACAAAGGAATTCTTAAAACTAATCAGTAAGCATACAATTGGCGGCCTTATCGCTAAAAGCGATCTCTGCCAGGCTACCATTGGATGGACAGGACAGAGATAATATAGTATTCGGTAGATTAGTGTACATAAATAAGTATGTATTTATTTCTTAACATTTTTCATACGCGCAGATAGCGGGCATAATACACTAGTGGTTCGCCCCGAAATTTGAACTCGTGACCCTCTATCTAAGTAACCCCTCGACTGATTTGGCTCATGTTCGAACTTAAAAATTATCTTTGCCTTATTTACCCGCTTACCAAATTTCATGACGATCCGACTACATTTACTCAAGTTATCGTCGAACGAACATTCATACATACATACATACATACAAACGCCAGATTGTTCCAGTAGACTCGGAGAACTTCGCTCGCTTCGCTCGCTCGTTCAATAAAGTTCAATTTCTCAAAGACAACCTTCTGAAAGCAGAAATAGTTTTCGCAAATATATTAAATTTTTACCGTTAGTTTGAAATTCAAAATTGTACCTAATTGAAATAATATGACCATTTAGTTACCGTACAATTTTCATTGACGCGCAGTGGATCTACACACCCCATGAAGTATATTGTATGTAGTATGTAGGTACTTAGGGACCAAAAAGTATTGAACAAAACTAGAATTCAAAGCATTAATTTGCATCATTTACATGATTTCTCACTTTACAAGTTGTTAAGACTTTAAATAACTGAGCAAGAGGTCTCAAAACTTAAGTACTCTCAAAGAGCCATTATAAGTTTCTTCTTTTCAGTCAAACCTTTCGCGAAGTTATTGGTCTTTTAAAGTTTTTTTCAGAAAGGCCTTTTTGTTTAGTCTTAATAACCCTTATAGAGTTGTGGAGTTATTTCTCGATTTTCAGCGACTTCAAAGTAGTTTATTACAAAATAATAACTAATAAGTCATGCGGTAGATAGCCCTACAAAATAGAGTTAAATGAATGGAATGAAAACAACGCTGATAAAATATTCAGTATTTTAAGATTAAACATCGTTGTCAATGGACTTGCCCGAAGTGCACTATGTACTCTCTCAGGTATAGCGCCAGCTATAGTGCCCGAAGTGCACTATAGCAGGCGCTATACCCTTTCGCGGTTTTTTGGCCCCCAAAAGTTAAGCTCACCTCCTGGGACGGTGCAAACTCGGATTGCATGCATTTAGGACCAAATGAAGGTATTAAAATGATATCCAGCTTTCTGGAAATTAATTCTTCAAAATGCTTTTTTTGAGTTTAATTTGCTTCGCCTATAAATCAAAAGAGGGAAAACAAAAATTTCAATCCAATAAGCAAGAATCACGTCTCAGCAGGGTCTCAGCAGTAGTATTCAGTATCTCAAGAGTAAATTCAGTCCAATATTGTCAGGGATAGACTCGCCGGAAGCACAATGTCTACTTCTCCAGCTAACAAATTGATAATTTCTGTGAATTGGAAATTATGTAATGAATCAAAAGAAGGAAACTACGTACATTGTATTACATGAAGCAAAAATCACGATACAGCAGGGTATAATATTCAGTATCTCGAGAGTAATGCAGTCCAATATCGTCGGGAATGGACTCGCCCGAAGCGCACTGTCTGCTGGGTACGTGTCCGGTGTACGAGACGCCTGGCGGACCCTAGCGATAGGAGATACCGTACAAGCGTGGGAACTCGGCGATGGCCAAGCACGTGAAACACTGTTTTCTATAGCCGTTTCACCCAGAGCGAGACGGGGCGCGGGGAAAGTGAGAGGCAATGCGGCTGTATGAGTCTACGTGTGTTCGTGTCCTTTCGCGAGTATGTAGTTGTAATGTACTAGATCTATTTCCCAATTTTTTTCGTACTTCAGCTGCCATTGCTACATTTTATTAGCTATTTAATTTTTTTTTTCTGACAAGTACCATACATTATGGATGTTTCCAAGGTTAGTAAATAATAGCTGAATGTAACCCCTTTTTCGGCGCGAAAAACGCAACGCTCTAATTTCTTTCAGGCAATTTTTTTTTTATTATAAAAACTAATTGCAAACCTCCGTATTGGTCATCTACTGATACAAACCAAGTTTCAGTAAGATCCAGCCTGTAGTTTAGAAATTAAACCTGAACTACTTTTGCATGGGAAATCACTGCTTCAGGGCGTTCTTAACTTATCAGCTTGCTTAGGATTTCTAAGGCCTTAGCATCTACGTAATGAGTTGATTTGTATACATCGTCCAGTGGCACCTTAACCACAGATTGGATAAGATGGGTGAAGAGACCACAAGGATGATGCAGTGCCTGGGACATTGTTGTAGATGGAGCTAGTCGTCCTAGCTCACTGGAAACTCGAGCCAACTTAGCCTAACTAGTGGTTCGCCCCGAACTATGAACTCGCGACCCCATATCTCAGTAACCCCTCGACCGATTTGGCTCATGTTCGAACTTAAAAATTCTCTTGGCCTCATTTACCTGCCTACCAAATTTCATGACGATCCGACTAAATTTACTCAAGTTATCGTCGAACGAACATTCATACATACATACATACATACATACATACATACATACATACATACATACATACAAACGCCGGATTGTTCCAGTAGACTCGGAGAACTTCGCTCGCTTCGCTCGCTCGTTCAACTAAGAATGAACAACAATTACATCTATCACAGAAATATTATAAACGCAAAAGTTTATTTGGATGGATATTTGGATGTTTGTAACAGTTTCACGCTAGACGGCTGGACGGTTCCGTGCTAAAATCAATAACGAGATAGCAGGAAATAATATTACGTAGTTAGCCAATTTTTTTCTTATAGTCTACGCGGACTAAGTCGCGGACTAAATGGCAATAACATTATTGCCTTTTTGCTACACCAATTTGGGGCCGAATCTAAGAAGATGCCTTGGTGAAAGCAATACTTGAAAGCCAGACTTGCAATCAGCAAGATGAAAGAAATAAAGCAATAGCTAACGGGTCTAGCATGATGGGCCATTTGGATCTTTGACAGTTTAATACACTTCTAATGCGGTCTTGTGAATCTTGTGATTGGAATATTCAGGTACAAGACCCCATTACATAGATGGATAATATCATGTCACGTCTATAGATACGCTCCAATGAATACTATTTGAATATCAATAATCTTGTCTCACGTAGCGATTCTAATTTCTTTACAAACAGATTTTCTTGATGGAAAGTGATAGGAAAAAGGTATTGTATAACCAATTCAGTTTCATGGAAATTCCTACGCTTTTCCTGTACATATTAATATTTACTTACATTGGGTTGGGTATGGCTTTTAGAGAGCATTAATATTTCGCATTTATAATTACTTTTTAACAACCTTTCAAAGCTTTCCTAGCCTAGGACAAGTTTTAGAAAACTGGACAAATCACTTGTTGAAATCACCAAAAAGGGGCCTGACCTTTAACTTTTTAATCTAAAAGGCAGAATTAGTTGATGAAACAAAACAAATTGGTCCATTTGGCCCACTTTGGCCTCAACACACTCGGGATACCATTATGTGAAGGGTCCAAAACACGGCCCTGAAAACTCGGCGCCATAAAGGTTGCCGCCCAAAAGGGTCCAACGGCTAATCTCAAACGATCGTCTCTAGATAAACCTTAAGCATTTCTATGGGAGGGGATTACAAAAAACCCTATTAGAGCATTCTTGTTCTTGCAAAAGCTAGCGGACTTTTTCCCCGCGCTGCGAATGAAAGATGTGACAGACAAGCCCGGCACAAAGTGACAAAAGGTCGCGAATTCAAAGAACTTTAGCGCTGACACTTGCAGAGTTCTTTTGCTCAACTCCTTTGACAGAGAACTGATGTGCTGTTTTTGAGTATGGCGCGACTATAAATCGCGAGTTAGTCGCGTTTGTCACTGTTCCGCGCGCAGAACAAAGTTCGGCCGGATTCTTTTGTGCGTTTGAAGTGTTATGAAACATGCATCATTAGCAGCCCGGATCTAGGGGGGTGACAGCTTCAGGGGGCGCCAAATTAAGAGGAAGAACGAATTTTTTCGACAATTTCTAACTGCTTTTATATAAAACTAGTTGTGCCCGCGACTTCGTATGCGTTTTGACACATTTGACATTTAATTTAAATTCGACTGTGGAGGAAAACTCAAAAGGAAGGTTTTTTTAACCCCCGACCGAAAAAGAGGAGTGTTATAAGTTTGACAGCTTTGTGAGTGTGTCTGTATATCTATGTGTTTATGAGGGTGTGTCTGTCTGTGGCACCGTAGCTCTTAAATAGGTGAACAATTTGGAAGCTTTAGGTTTTTTTTTTAAATTTGAAAGCAGGTTTTCTTTGTTATGTTTTGTCAAAATTGGTTCAGCTATTTATTAAATATGCTTATTTGAAGCTAAAATGTCGGGGGGTATTTTAATTTAATAGTTATTATTTCTTAACTTGCGGTAGCAGGGCTCAAAAGAAAGCAATATAATAAAAACCCTAATCTAAACAATACTTTTATAAATTTAATAATAAATATGTATTGTTTACATTAAGGTATCGCCCGTGATAAGATACCAGGAAGCTTAGCATAAGAATTGCCTAGAAAGTAAAGGCGTTTATATGTATCTCCCTCGACGTAGAGTGGGATAGATAAAGTTATAAGCCCATAGATAAGGTCTTACTCATTCTCATGCTAAGCCAGCAAGCAAAGCATACGGCTAGTAACTCTGTCTATCTCGCTCAGCGGTAAACAATAGTTATTTGTTATGCAAGGATGCAAAATTATTGTTTGCGGCGAGTGCTTGTATTGAATACTGAGCGGTGTTAAAAGACCGCCAACAAAGTGGGAGACCACATACAGTCCTCATCATAACAAACATTTTTGCCCAAGGAACTATGCCTAGGAAATCAAAGGTTTCCGAGATATTGAGGTTCCAAGTCGGACTTTTTTTTTCTTTTCGTTTTTTTTTTTAGACATGTATTTAGTATCACATTATTAACATATCTTCTCAAGAAGCTATATCAAAATTATGAATATTTCTTACAAACAACGAAGTTAAAATTGCAACCCGCAATGTATTCTGAACATCGGATAGCCTAGATTGTGCCCAGAACCAGGACTTATCATGGTCTTAAATTTGACTGAAAACTATTCAGCGGTATTCGCGTGATGAGGTAACACACAGACAGACAGACAGACATAGACCGATTTTTTTGCATTTTTGTATTCAGTATAGTTTACTTAGTAACCCCTTCTAGTTTTTTTCTAAAAATATTCAATGTACAGAATTGACTTCGCTAGAGTTTTATTATAAGTATAGATATATTTTGTTTAGATTAGGTATCGCCCGTGTAAGATACCAGGAAGCTTAGCATAAGAATTGCCTGGGAAGTATGGGGGTTTATTATGTATCTCCCTCGACGTAGAGTGGGATAGATAAAGTTATAAGCCCATAGATAAGGTCTTACCCATTCTCATGCTAAGCCAGCAAGCAAATAACTCTGTCTATCCCGCTCTACGGCAAACAAAATATATTTTTTTAATATCAAGTTGGGCTCAGTAGAGTAAATATTTTAAAAAAAGGCACAAAAAAAATTTCAACCTCGCGTGGATTCAAACCCAGAACATTTCGACCGCGACGCAACAGTACTACATTTCTAACATCGATAAACTTTGTCCGACCTCCACGGAAAACCACTCACAATTCCCTCCAGCAAGCATCATAAGGCTGGGTTAGAGCGTATCTATGGCTCTGTCCATCCCGCTCTACGTCAAACAAAAGAGTGAGATACATATTGTTTTAAACCCATAGATACGCTCTAACCCGGCCTTATGCTACGCTTGTAGAACTAACATTTTCCGGCAAAATAAAATAAAAACAAATGCCGATTTTTCATTTACAATATGCACCCAAAATGCCAAAAGTCGTAGCGTGCTATTATACAGAGTGTTAAAAGACCGCCAACAAAGCGGGAGACCACGTATACGTATAGTCCTCATCATAACGAACATTTTTGCCCAAGGAACTATGCCTGGGAAATCAACGGTTTCCGAGATAATAAAGTCGGACTTTTAATTTTTTTTTTCAGAAATGTGTTTAGTATCACGTTCTTAACATACCTTCTCAAGAAGCCATATCAAAATTATGGATATTTCTTACAAAAAATCAAGTTAAAATTGCAACCCGCAATGTAGGTTTTCGAGAGAATGTGGTTCAAAGTCGGTTTTTTTTTTTTTTGCAGAAATATCTTCAGTATCACGTTCTTAACATACCTTCTCAAGAAGCCATATCCAAATTATGAATATTTCTTACAAAAAACGAAGTTAAAATTGCAACCCGCAATGTATTCTAAACATCGGATAGCCTAAGTTACTCCCAGAAACGTGAGTTACGACCATGTTAAGTTTGGTTGAAAACTATTCAGCGGTGTTCGCGTTTATCGTGTTCATACAGACAGACAGACAGACAGACAGACAGACAGACAGACAGACAGACAGACAGACATAAACCGTTTTTTTTGCATTTTTGGATTTAGTATAGTTTACTTAGTAACCCCTGCTAGTTTTTTTCTAAAAATATTCAATGTACAGAATTGACTTCGCTAGAGTTTTATTATAAGTATAGATTTTGGCAATAAAAACTACTTAAGTAGTATTGTTTTGAAGGAAAACATGATTGGTGATAGTTTTCTCGATGATTAAAATGTTTGAAGTCGCCTCTTAAAAACCCCTTTTATGCTTTATCATCGAATTAAAAACCGTTTTTGTACGTGCCGTGCGTTTTTGAATAAAGTAAATTATCCAAGGGCAGTTACGAAAAACCACTTAGCAACAGTCTCAAGAAGCAATGTGTTCAGCAAATTATGTTCGACTGATTGATTCGTTTTAATACAGCAAAATTTTTCAGAGAGTTCTCGCGCGCGCTCGTCAAACATGTTTCTTATTACAGCAGTTTATAAGTTTCAGTTTCCTTCAATATTTTCCGAGCGACCGTATTTTTTGTAATTAGGAAAGTAGGAGCAATTAAAACTTTTATAATTGTCGAGATGGGGGAATGCTTAAAATTACCTCTTGGTGAGTAATGGCTACTGGCCAGGACAATAAAAAAGGGAACTGGAAAAAAGTTTCCCCAATAAGAACTGAAAGTTAGGTGGCCGGTCCGATGTATCATTTGTGCGAATCTTTAATTTTTTTCTCCGTCGCTTCTGTGAGGAAGTTAGGTATGAGATATGGCTGGAACTTTTTCTTTGCAAACAGAAAGGATGCTTTGATCGGTTTACCGTTGTATAGGTAGAAAATATGGTTTTTTTATATGAAAATCCTGCTACGTGATCCAGTCATGAAAGTAAAGGTTTGGCTATTATCTATGCCCTCTATTTAATAGTTGTTGTTTAGAAGAATTACATTGTATGAATATTTTTTTAATCAAAATAGCCCTTTGCTTTTATTACTTTCAGCGGTGAGGCCGTGGAGCAGGTCCAGCAATTTACCTACCTGGGTGGAGTGGTGGGGCCACATGGAGGAGCTGACATGGACATTGAAGCCCGCATCAACAAGGCCAGAGCCGCCTTTGCACTGCTGAAGCCTGTCTGGAGTTCCCCGGTCATAACACGCCGCACTAAGTTGAGGATCTTCGAGTCAAACGTTAAGTCAGTCTTGATGTATGGGTGCGAGACGTGGTTCGTTAGAAAAGACCTGTCCCAGAGGCTGCAGGTGTTTGTCAACAAATGCCTGCGGAGGATCCTGGGGATTTTCTGGCCGCGGACCATATCAAACGCCCAACTCTGGAGGCTGACCAAGCAGAAGGCGGTCAACGAAGAAATCCTCCTTAGAAAGTGGGGTTGGCTCGGACACACACTGAGGAGACACGACACCTACCCAACCAAGCAGGTGCTAACCTGGCTGCCCGAGGGCAAACGGCGAGTGGGTCGACCCAAATCCACGTGGCGCCGATCGGTCACCAGCGAGGCGCGGAAGGTCGGTCTGGACTGGAACGACCTCGAACCAACTGCGCAAGATCGTCCCAAGTGGAGAAAACTTCTTCGAGCCCTATGTCCCTCCTGAGGGATAACAGGATTTAAGTCAAGTAAGTCAAGTTTTATTAGTTTATTTTAGTACTACTGCCCCGCGTGTCTTGACGCCAAACCATAAATAAGTAAAGTTATAATTGAGTTCCGATATTCTACGAATAAAGGCGTCCCACCACAAAGGTGCCTTTTATCGGTCGGTAAGATCGGATGCGTTCTTGCGATATCTGTTTTCAGTACATTTGGAATTAGGCATGCCATTGCGTTCTTACCGCAGCAGTGTATAACTCCATGGCGATCCTAATACAAAATGTACTGAAAACAGATATCGCAATAACGCAATCTCAAAAACACGCCTGTGTGGGGCCGCCTTTAAGGTGGAAAGATAGCAAGGTGGCGGGAAATTCAAAATTTTCACAGTTTTTTACATTTTGTAGCTAAACTGAGCTATTTTTGTTCAGCGATTTTTCGTTCGCGGCAATAACATAGTATTCTTTTCATTATTGTAAACAACAGAACAACAATAATTCAGCCGATTATGTGTTCTGGTCTATGACAAGTTTTTGGGGCAGTGCCACTGCTTCGTAGACCAGAACACATAATCGGCTGAATTATTGTTGTTCTGTTGTTCACAGTAATTAAAATAATACTGTTTTATTGCCGCGAACGAAAAATCGCTGAACAAAAATAGCTCAGTTTAGCTACAAAATGTAAAAAACTGTGAATTTTTTTAATTTTCCGCCACGTTGCTATCGTCCACCCTTAAGTTGTGTTTCCACAAAAGTTTTATACAATATATTACTAGCTTTTGCCCGCGACTTCGTCCACGTGTACCGCACTTGGTATTCTTGCTAAGGGCACTTTTTTCCCAAATTGCACCATTGTTACAAGAGCTTTGGCTTCATTTATAATTAATAAGGTTAGCCTAAAAATCTTTAAAACGTTCACTTAACAATGTTTTAGGCTCCTGAGAGCTCTTGGAAACAAAATTCCCCACTGACCACAGGTAAATTTCGGCATTAAAGATAATGAAGACAAAGTTAAAAATTTATATTCATACGATGTAAGCGTTGTTCAACCTTTGTATGTTAATGAGACCTTTCCAGAAGTTTCTGTACCCTTTCCATCATTTACATAATTGTACAAACATTGTGTGAAATTCGTTGTAAACGCGCCCCGCTCTAAATCACCGCCCAGCTGTTGGAAATCTTACAAGTTTACTTTGCTCTCTAAAAACTGGGGAGATTACTACACGGTGTCATTGAATTAGCGCAAAACCTCATGAATAATTAAATAAATAATTAGTGTTTATTAAAAATATTATTAATTGTTTACTGCCAATCCGCAGTGGGCGCCCTGTGGTAAAACAAAATTGTGGCAAAGAAGAAACAACAAAAATCATGAATCAGGTAAATAGTTTTATATACTTACTTGCTAAAATAAAATCCTTACTGATTTAAGGATGGTATTAATTATCGTCTGAGATCACCTACTTGAGCTCAATCTCAAGTAGGTGACCTCAGAAAAGTCAAATGCTAATGTCAAGCCTTGCCTAATGTCAAACTTGAGTAGCTGTCACTGTCAGCATATAATTATTAATAGACGCTATCTTGAGATTGACATTGACATTAGCCAAGGCATGACATTAGCATTTGACTTTTCTGAGATCACCTACTTGAGTTCGATCTTGAGTCGACGACTATTAATGCCACCCTAAGATCCCTATTCAAAATTGGTTAGCCCCTTTGCAACACGGAATACCAACGGGTATTTTGTTACATATTGTATAATTGAAAACTGCACTTTAGGTATATTAAAGTAGTGGTAAAATTTTAACCAGTATACTCGAAAATATTGAACGCGCTCAAAATATTCACAGTTTAGGAATTTATGAGTTGAATATCTCGATCTCGGATGCAACAATCAACTACTACACCAGCTACTCGTGTCTGCTTGGTGACCTAACGCGGGTTGTACCTTCGACCATCAATACAAAGTTATCTACCTACCTAAGTGCCAAATGTACCGAGATTCGAGGCGCGTAAGTGAAAGGCGCATTTCGGTCCCTGCGCTGAATTTTTTGTTGTTTGGAAGCCGAAAGTATGCGCGTAAAAAAAAATCACTGCTCCATGCACTGTGGCGAAACTTCGGCTTTTTTATTTTTTTATGTAGCCTCCATGGTGTCCCACTGCTGGGCAAAGGCCTCCCCTTTTTTCTTCCACTCCTCTCTATCCTCGGCTGCCTCCCGCCACTCCGGCAAAAAGGTTGTAAGGTCGTCCCGCCATATCCGTCTCGGTCTGCCGGGGCGCCGGTGCCCATCTTGTGGGGTCCAGTCGGTGACGATTGTCGCCCACCTATCTGGACCCATTCAGCTTTTAAAACACAAAAAAATCTGCGTTTATGAAGAAGTACATTCCTGTATTATGAAATAGTCGGGTTAAAAGTGAAAATTTCATGTGCATAAAACACAGAGTGTGGCGTCAAGCGATTTCGCTCGCACAAAAGTGACGCCGACCGCAACCGGCGACCATCTCATTTTCCATTCATATTCATATTGCGTCAGCTTGGCATCGTCCTAACAGGTGGTACGGTCGGCCACAATCTCAGATACTCCATGGCAGCTCTTACCGCGCGCGGCATAAGGGCGCCAATCGAACAAAAATGGGTATCTGAGACTGTGGCCGACTGTACATACAAAGGCCATTGATTGACTGGCTACTTTTTTTCAATAAAATACCTCTAAGCTTTAGGTGCAATGTTTTTTTTTTACCGGTCTTCAAATAAAACGCTTCTTTTCAGATTTACAGGCTGACCTTCTTAGATTCGAGTCTTACTGCACTAATAATATGCCAGACCTAAATATCAATGTAAGTGTTTTATCGTACAATGAAAAAAAAAAACTCTTATTGATGAGGGCTATCGACTGAAAGCTAGTATTTAGAGTCAGCAAAATCCGGGACCTCGGAGTAATATTTGACTCTAAGCTCACTTTTGAGAGTCACATCGAGGATATAATTTCAAGAGCTTCAAAGACACTTGGTTTTATTATTCGGACCGCATCCTGCCTTCGCCGTTTAAAATCTATAAAGATCCTGTACGGTGCGTACGTTAGGTGTCACTTAGAGTATGCGTCCCAGGTCTGGAATTCAATGTATGAGCAATAAAACCCGATGGTTTGCAGCATAAATGCGTCAATCGAACAAAAAAGTATCCTAGCGTGTCGGTAAAAAAACCTTGCTAAACCTTTTCGCTTAGGACGACATGACAGTGTCAGTAATCATGGCGTATTCTCCGGTTCCCGGTATCGTGGTCACTGCAACGCCATAGTTCTATGAAACAGGGTGCATTTTAGCGTGACTGCGGTTAAATGTTACATACGTACAGCTTTTTCACGGACGCATTGGCGATTTGGCGAAGAAATTTGTAGATTATACTGACCAGGAAGTTGATAGAATTCATAGCCAAATCTCCATACAAACGAGGTAGTCTGCTTGTGTCGTCTACAGGCTACTACTTAATTTCCAGTTTTTTTTACTCCTTAGTCATGGTGTATATATCGATGTCGGTGTCAGCTCAGAAAATCAAAAAATGTTTTATATTTGTAATTATAGACCTCGAAAGATCATGAAAATGAGCCCACTTTCGCCTGTTCTGTCGTAATATTTATATCTGAGCGAACTTGTAAAAACCAATCCCACACCGACATGGGACATCTAATGTTTTTTTATTATGCAATAATGAAAAGTTTCTTCACCCTGAAGCATGTCCAAGAAAAGTAAAATCGGCTAAATGCGTATGGTGGCAACGAGCGAGGTAAGAGGTGGATGCACTACCGAGAAAACACTCTTTATTTCAATAATTTTGGAAGTGCCGACTCCCTACATGATTTCAAGTAAAGCAGATAGCTTTTAGGCCAAGCTCGTCGCTAAGTTCGTGAGCGCTAGCACTTTTTTTTTTTTTTTGATGAGTGTAAGAGAATTATAAAACTTTCGAGGAATATAACTATTTGCAGACATGTTAAATAACAGGGGGGTTACCCTTGAAGTTATTGCGTTCATATGAACTAAGTTTTAAAATAAATGTCTCTTCGAATTCGAATAGTCATGCATTGATTTTATATACGTTATAATTTTTATTCAAAGGATGTGTAGAATAAAAATATAAAATGCGTCTTAGTTAGTAAAATATAGACATTTATAAATTGCGCCATATTGAAAAAGTTGCGTCACGGTTAGAGAGGCAGGACAAGACCCGCAACCTCTTGCATACCGTGCACAAACGTTCCACCAATGGGCATTGATCAAGGAGGCATTGTAAATTGAAAACCATTTCGAGGAATAGGGATACTGATTACTATTCGGGGTTTAAATAAGTAAAAATAAAACGGATTATTAATATTTCCGCCAAAAATGTTTACTTCATTTTTCTTTCGATGACGTCATCATAAGCTCTAATGCGGTAGTTCCATTGCCTACAAATATTTAAAAAAATACATTCGTCAACAACAACAACTCTCAAAACACACAACTCTCTCTTGACTTGACACTGACATTTCGATGGCTCCTACGTAAACTACCGTATCCCACAAAATGGCGATTTTCATGTTTTTCGTTTTTTGTCATTAGATGATTATTTCGCATGTATCCCAAAAACAAAAACTTAATAATATTCAAAAATGAAGATTTTTTCAGACGTAAACTATCGTATGTTGATCACGGGCGCGCCGTAAACTATCGTATCGACCTCTTGCGGTAGTTTACGTGGGACACATTGCATGCTACGCCTATCGTAAGTATATCTTACCATTCTCTACGTGGGAAGTATATAGATCTGAGCTTGTGTTTTGTGATGAAGCATGTTCTTAGTAAACATGTTAAGTATTCAGTTTTGTTAGTTTTCCTGCGTTTTCTATCAATTTGTTCAAAACTATAGTATGTAACACATACGATTACGTACGTTGATTTTTCGAGGGGGTATGCTACGGTATGTTACACATACCATTTTGTACGACGTCGATAAAAAGTGATGTTGTATCGTATGTAACACGTACGATTATTTACTTGGTTTATATGAACCTGTTAACTATTGTATGTGTCACTTAGACTTATTTACGTTGCAATATTAGGCTGAGCTTATGACAATATCTTACAGATACGATAGTTTGCATGGAGGTTGAACAAAAAAAAAATAGATTTTTTATTCAAATATTCAAATAATTCAAATCGTTTATACCACTTAAAGCAGATTTGATTAATAATAACCTTTTTTTATCTTAGAAAAATATTTTTAATACAAAACCATCACTGAAATCGACTACTTATTAAACGGATGGCACAAACTAAAAATCAAAACAAAATCATATCATAAAAGTTTCCGCTTTGTGTATCGTATGGTGGAAAACAAATATACTTACTTCATGATGGTAAATTACACACTACTGTTTGGGACCTTCACTTTCACTAGAGTTATTTTTAACAAGGATTTGAAATGAAACACAGATGTGGTTTCTTATAGACTGACCAACCGTTTTTGTATGCATGCTTGAGATACGCTTTGGTTGACGATGAAATTTTAGTTACCCGGGTTTTAAATTTTCGAGACTCGACTTGGCGTAGGCAAATCAATACCAATAGAAGCTGAACACCAAACACATGAAGGTAACAGAAAATATATTTTTTACTGAAGATACAAACACTCCACAAAGAAGCTTCAAAACAAAGATTAAGAGATCCTCATTTGGTTCATCAAATACTCACAAACTTAGATCCTAAGGATTTAAAAAGGCCCAATCTTGGTGTAGTTTGCAGCAGACTTTTAGATTGAAAATCTGTTCATAGCCTGTAAGTTAATAAATTCAATTATTAAAATCATAGATAAATCTGTATTTATTCTAAATGAATTCTTTTGGCCAGTTGGATGGACTCAAGACTTGTTGAGAACTGTGTCTGTATGCTTGCCAAGCTCAGCCGTCACCATTAATTTCATTTGGTCTAGTTCCTAGACACGCGGTGTTCATGTGCATGGTAACGAGAAGATGTTAATGGATCAGTGGCCTTTATATAGACAGTATATGAACGCTTCTAAGTATGAACACAGTAGTAAGTAATGAGAAAAGCACTGAGGCAGAGAGTCTACAATGGGCCACTCCTACTTTATTTAAGTCTAGTACTTTTTCATTAAATATCTTGAAGTAGGAAAGAATAAATAGTTGATTCGGTCGTGAGCTTCAAGGAAACTGTTGAAATTAAAATTCCTATTTGCCAGGGTTGTAAACGCCACTAATTTTACCCAAGTCCCCACCCCGGTGGCAGTTTCGAAGGGGACAGTTGGGAAAATAGGAAATATGCAAATTGATTAGTGGAATGGAAACATAAGGAACATAAGGAAGAAAAAGTTATTTCATGTAAATGTTTATTTAAAATTTAGGTTTAGGTTCTACTAAATGTAATGAATGAAGTAAATATTAATTATCACTTAGATAAACCTCTGGTCCCATTTAAAATTTTAATATTTCCCCATGTATTTACTAAATTAATGTTACATACCATACTATTTTTCATGTGATTTACAAAGTAAAAAACTGTAAGTGCCACATACATGTCATTTTACCTGCGATTTATCCATGTAAAACATGGTATGTGAAACATACGATATTTTCAGTCACCTCATCCACGCCGTAAAAAATGGTAAGATTAACATACGATATTTTCTTACTTCGTTACCCCGTCGTAAAGAATCGTAACAACAATATCTCCAAAAGTATTCAAAATACAGCTTTTATTTTAGCACATAAAAATCGAGCCCAAAATAACCGAATTATGGTAAAAATTTCAAACCAAAAGCTTTAAAATCAAAAGAACGGTTAAAGAAAACATCTTTAAATGGCTCTCCTGGAAAGTTAGCTTTTTGAACATACGGTAGTTTACGTAGGAGCCATCGATTTGTCAAACATCAACATATTTTTATTTTTTAAAAGCTTGAATGAATGCAATGAACTTAGTACATAATGCCAGCGGTGACGTCATACACAAAGCTTTTAGAAATTTTAAATAATTAATTAAAAAAATTGTTACATTAAAAATTAAGAAAATATTCAAATTAGTGTCTTATATTTGTCTATATTTTCGATTTTTAAAATAAAAAATAGGATTTGACAATGCCCATTGAGCTACCCAACCAAGTACCTCTTAGTAAGTGGGTTAGTGCTTTAAAAAAAACAAAAAGTGGGCAAGTGTTTTTTTGCTGATAATAATCCAGGTAAATAATTGTATTCCGCGGTACTACAACCTCGTCTAAGGGCTTACCCCGCAGTGAAAGAGCTGTTTACAACTTTTACTATTGTGAAATGAAAATGACAAAGGACCAATCATGAATAATGGAGGATGGCATGTAAATGAATTCTTGAAAATCACTTGTGTTTTTTTTCAAAGAATTTGTAGTAGAAAGGCACTTAGAATCAATGTTCTATTAATAAATCTTACCTACTGAGTGACCTGTCCAAGTGTCCAATGTTAAGGCTGGAATATAGCAGCGTGGTGGGAAATTCAAAATTTTCACAGTTTTTTACATTTTGTAGCTAAACTGAGCTATTTTTGTTCAGCAATTTTTCGTTCGCGGCAATAACATAGTGTGAACACACATGCTGTTTGGGGAATAGTTCAGAAGGAAAACAACTCGTTTGACTTTAAATTAAATATATTTCATTATTCAACCATTTAGTTTTAACTAAAAATTAACTATGCAACGTACCTTTTAAAATAATCCGCAGTTACGATCATCAAGGACACTTTACGAATTTACTCTGGTAACAGCACCAATTTACTCCGATAGGTGTTTACTCGTTGACGGTTGAAATGATTTAAATTATAGTGGCTTTATCACAGCCGATACTAACACGGAGGTATTCCCACCTCGACGGTTGACGAGCGAATGCCACATGGCCGCGTCGCCAGCCGTTTTATATCGCAAAACGGCGGGTGGCGCCAAAGTAGTTTAGCACTTCTTTAGAAAACATAAATTAATAAAAACAATTAATAAATATCGCTGACAGTTCGGCCATCTGACTAATTTGTACGTCCTCGTACGAAGTAAAATTTAGACAATTATTATTATTTTTCATTATTAAAATATGTCAATTAAAACAATTACTTAGGATTACTTAAAACAATTACTTTTGATTTGATAATAAGTTTGAGTTTTACTAAGATTGTATTGGAAGACACTATTTATTTTATATGATTAAATATTTGACTACTTGATATTATAATAAACTATTGTTTAAATCCTTGGACTTCCGATGAAAGAATATTCCAAAGACTCACCGTTCAGTTCCTAAGCCATAATTAAGAGGGGAAAAACGAACTGGTGAAACGAAAAACCCTCTTGGCTTCATGATGGGATATACAACGGTCATTTAACCATTACATTTGTATTTAAATTTGAAGAAGGCTAGGTGCCGCTTATAGTTTCAGATTTACATTTTTAATGTGAACGAACAACAATCTAATTTACAGAATATCACTGGGAGCTAAATTAATAGAATGAAATGATGTTACTAAAAGCAAGCATCAGATTAATGGATCCTAATGATCTGATTAATTATACATTAAAGTACTTGACCGTTATTCGAAGCTTATTATTGAGATAGGCACTTCCGTTTTCCGTTGTTCTTTACCAGTTGACGTACTTTTAACCTCTCGTCATGATTTTGTCATGATATCTACGTCACTTCCGGCGGCGTCAACAGGCAGCGGCGCTATATAATAGAAACGAGCGCCATTTTGCCTCATTGGCGTTTTGTTTCCCGTTGAAGTAACTTGTGTGCAGCAACTCTGCTGCCGTAACCGTTACTAAAAATTAAAATAATTAAAAGTTTTTGCTATTTTAAAAAGTGCATCGTTGTGGAGAAATAACTGTGAGTAATACTTTTGTAAAATAGCTAGCTTAACAGTAGACGATCCAAATCGTTATTGAAATTAAATACATACACGTGATCATTTTAAATTTAACGGTTTTTTTCTCCGTTCGGATCACGTGCTTTTTGAAAATATTGCCAGTTATTATCGTACTAATTTCAGGTTGTGTGTTTAAAATAAATGCTGGATTAAGGCAATCTTAGTTAATAGTAAATTTATTTCAGTACCAATGGATAACCAAGAGGTGGCCCCGGCTAGCGAGCCGCGGGCTGGCCCCAGTAAGGTTCGCAAGCTAAGCGAGAGCAGTTCGAGCAGCAGCTCGACGAGCAGTAGCTCTTCTAGCTCAGGCCCAAAGCGAAAGCGGTCCCGACGACACAGGCGCAAAAAATTTAAACATCATAGACAAAGTAATATGATGGACAAAATTTTCAAGGAAATGGGTGAGTTACGCAAACATATTACCACCTCCAATAAAACTGAAGTTTTCCACAACCCCCACAATGCTGGTATTGCTTGTCGGGACGATGATGCGTCAATTTGCTCGGGGCTTAATGGCGAGTACGAACACTTTTCTGAAGATGTTACTGTTACTGAAGATCCAAACGTAGATTTCACATTCGATATTGAAACAAAGTTAAAAGACCCTGCTGTCCCAAAAACTCCAGACACTTTCTTGAAAATGCTTGTTGATGTTCAGCGCCTAGGCAACGCATCTTGGTCTGAAATAAGATACGCAGAGACACAAAAGTCATACAACCACACTCCAGGCTTCACAGACTTGGAGACAAACGAGGAGGTAAAAATATACGACACCTTACGTCACCTAACGCATGCTGACAAATCATACGCAGCCATAACTTACTGTGTTCTGAAACAGAAGGAGACATTGCAGGAGAACATCCGTGATCTTCTATCATGGGCTAAAAATACTGAACTAAATTTTGAGAGTTTGAGTGGAAAGGTGGAGGAGTTATTCTCAAAAGGAGACTTTCACAAGGTTTCGACAGATCTGCTGCAATTAATATGTGGCCACAGAGCCGAAGCTATCGAAATGCGTCGAGAAGCCATCACAAGTCAAGCAAAAGATCCCTTGGTGAAAGCATCCTTAAATAGAATACCCCCTTCAGCCAATTACATATTTGAGTCTGAGCCCTTCACAGCCACACTTGAGAAGGCAGGTGGTGTGCGCAAAGCTTTCTGGCCTCCAAAGTCCGAAGGTTTTTCGCAATCACGACCTAATAACCAATCAAATCGCTGCCCCTTGCGGGGGCAAGGCGCAAGAAGGCCAACAGTTCCATCGCGTGGAACTCAATGCCTCTTTCAAGACCCAGGCACTGTGCACACGCACGCCTGTAACAACCCACCCTCGCGGGGTGGATGTCAACATGCAAACTACCCTCCCAGAGCTCCGCTCTCAAGCGGTCAGTTTGATTTTAACAACTTCACTGGGAGAGGTGCATTTCACAACCGTGGCTCGCGGCCCGACCGTGGAGGTAACAGAGGACGCTCAAATCCATCCAGAATGTTTAGAGGCAACCAAAAACGGTATAAACAATGACTTGAACCTTTTCCAAGCAGGGCAGTTAGCGCTTTTCCATGCACAATGGGAGGAAATGGGAGCACCAGATATTGTTTTGAAGCTGATCCAAGGGTATCGCATCCCCTTTTTCCAAAAGCCTCCACTTTTTTATCCAAATTTAATCGAAAGTCCTTATCAGACTCCCTTCTCAGAGGAGATCTCGTCAATAGTTCACAAAATGAAAATTCAGGGCGTTTTACAAACGGCTCAAACCTCACCAAGCTTCATTTCACCCCTATTTCTAGTGTCAAAGGCCGACGGTTCATCCCGGCCGATATTCAATCTCAAAGCGCTAAACGAATTTGTCCTGACCGAACCATTTCACTTGATCAACATGTGTCGCGTCCCAGACTTTCTTCAACCCAGAGACTGGATGTGCAAGGTAGATTTATCCCAAGCATACTTCCATCTAAAAGTAACCGAATCGCACAGACGCTTCCTTCGTCTTGTGTTCGACGGGGAATTGCTGGAGATGACCTGCCTCCCATTCGGTCTCAGTACCGCCCCAAAAACATTTTCCATTCTCACGAATTGAGTAGCTCGGCACTTAAGGGACAGATGGAATATAAGAATCCTTGTTTACCTAGACGATTTTTTGGTGGCCCATCAGGATGCGCTCATGCTTCAGAACCATGTCAAAATAACCATACAAACGTTAGAATACCTAGGTTGGCAGGTAAATTTCGAAAAGTCTGTCCTACGTCCTCAAAAGAGTTTAGTGTATCTGGGAATAATGTGGAGAACTTGGGACAATCTAAAAACCTTGCCACAAGAAAAGATTGTTGCGATAGTAGAAAAAGTCAACCACGCTCTAAAGCTGAAAAGAATGTCTTTAAAGGATGTACAGAGAGTAGTAGGGCTCCTAAATTTTGCCAGTTTTGTAGTACCACGAGGACGGCTCAATCACAGACAGCTGTTAATGTTCTTAAATTCACTCCCAGACCCATCCACAAGTGCTTTCCCAATACCTCAATGTGTGGTCGAAGAGCTGAGTTGGTGGGCCCTGAACAGTCATCTATCGACTCCCCTACATTACCCTCCTCCAGAGAATTTTCTAGCAACCGATGCGTCAGACCAAGGTTGGGGGGCACAACTAAACAATCAAGCTTTATCAGGCCCCTGGTCCAGAGACGAGCAACCGCTGCACTGCAATCAAAAAGAGATGTTGGCCATACTGTATGCTTTTCAAAGCCAAGCCCATCAGCTAAACCGCAGTTCAGTCTTGATACAATGCGACAACAGGACAGCGGTTGCTCATCTACGGAGAGAAGGAGGTACGAAGTCATTACCCTTAATGAGAATAACTTACCAGATCCTGAATCTGTTAGACATACACCAAATACACTTCACGATCCAACACATCCCAGGCAGGTACAACAATTACGCCGATCATCTATCGCGCAATCGCCAACCTCCGGAGTGGCACCTTCTGCCAGACTGTGTAGGAATAGTGTTTGCAAAGTGGGGAACCCCCATGATAGATTTGTTTGCCTCTGCGACAGCCCACGTAGTTTTCAATTATGTATCACGGGACCTGAGAGACCAGCAAGCCCTGTTTCACGACGTGTTCAGTGTCCCATGGAATTACCCACTTGCATGGATATTCCCACCGCCATTTCTAGTCCCGAAAGTCCTGGCTCACCTAAACCAGTCGACAGGAATATTTTTAGTAGTAGTCCCTCGATGGGAGCAGGTATTCTGGCGAGCAGATCTCAAAGCCCGGTCGCTTGCAGCACCACTCACATTGAGGAACTTGAGCAAGCATCTAATAGACACGTCGACGGGGCTCCCACCTCCTCAGGTCGAGAATATAATTCTCGAAGTTTGGAAATGTGGGGGTGGTCCGCGGCGGTAGAATCGTGGAATGCTGAACAACTAGCATTGCTCAAAAATTCTTGGCGTAAATCGACCCTGAAGACTTATGAAGTAGCTTGGAAGCGCTGGTTGACATGGACTAGTACAAAGAAAATTGACCCTATGAATCCCACAGGTTCTCAATTAGCTCAATTTTTGTCAGATTTATATTTAATAAGTAAATTATCATACAACACAATTCTCTTGCATAAATCCGTTGTATCTACCTTATGTAATGCTGAAATGTCAAGCCACCTAAGCTCTCATGTGCTTGTTAAACATATTTTGAAATCGATAGCTCTAAAGCATCCAAAAGCATCGAAGCCACCGGTTTGGGATGTTAGTAAATTAACTTCCTATCTAGCTATGTACACCATTGATACCAATAATATTTTTCAAATATTGAGACATACTGCAATATTATTACTGCTCTGTTCAGGTCGACGGATACATGATTTAACATTACTTAGAGTTGATCCTAATTATTGCATAAGATCTAACGACAATATTGTATTCTGGCCCCAATTTGGTTCAAAAACTGATAGTTCTGATTACAGACAGTCTGGATTTAAATTTTTGAAAAATAATGACCACAATAAGCTTGATCCTTGCTTCTGGATAGAAAAGACAATAGCTATACTAAATGAAAGACGTGATACTGCAAAATGTTTTAATTTATTTGTTACCACTCGAGGCATATCAAAACCTGCTTCACGCACTGTAATAGCGGGGTGGGTAAAAACCCTCTTCAAGGAAGCCGGTATCACTGGTACTCCAGGAAGCGTTCGGTCAGCGGTAGCTTCAAAATGTTGGCTAAATAATCATCCCCTCGACGAAATCTTAGCTCGTGGAAATTGGCGATCAGCTAATACCTTCCAACGCTTTTACAGACGTGAAGTGATGCAATCAATTGATGATTCAGCAAGTGTGTCACAATTGTTCAATCCTGTTGATTAGTTGATTTCTTTAATTATTTAATTAGTACCTACCAAGTACTTACTTTAAATTTTCGTGTAAAATAATTTAAGATTAAGACTACCATTCACATTCGATTTAGTTAATTAAGTACCTACCAAGTTTAGTACTCAACATAATTTGAGATGTAGATGATATTTTTTCTTGAATAAAGCCACATCCTTGTGCTAAAATTATATTAATTTCTTTGTTTATTTTCAAGATACCTATATCACATTGGCGTTAGATTCAAAATACTATAACATTCTTGTGGCGTCACCAGGTTAACAAACATTTCTCAATAATAAGCTTCGAATAACGGTCAAGTACTTTAATAGCCGCATTTTACCTGGAATAAAACGCATATTAAAATACTTACCTTATTCGAAGCTTACACTTTTATTTCTGCCTGGTGCATTCAAAGCCAATACGGCAAAATGGCGCTCGTTTCTATTATATAGCGCCGCTGCCTGTTGACGCCGCCGGAAGTGACGTAGATATCATGACAAAATCATGACGAGAGGTTAAAAGTACGTCAACTGGTAAAGAACAACGGAAAACGGAAGTGCCTATCTCAATAATAAGCTTCGAATAAGGTAAGTATTTTAATATGCGTTTTATTCCAGGTAAAACGCGGCTAATAAAATATATCTGAAACCTTAGGCCTTTGCATCTACGTAATGAGATGATTTATACAGCGCCCAATGGCACCTACACTCACACTAGGTGGGTGAAGTGACCACTAGGACGCAGCAGTGCCTGAGACATAATTTTTAGATGGAGTAGGCTTGCCCAGCACATAAACCATCCCGACAGCTTAGTCAGCTTAGCATAATGTCTAAGTACATATTATTATGATATATCGTAATACTAAAAATATTCTGTGAACTAGATAATATAATAATAATGGCAACAGATTCACCGTCCTGAATACCCTGGCAACAGGCTAAACGTCTTGAATACCATACCATGGCAACAACCTCACCATCCTGAATACAAAGGCAACAGGCTGACCGTTCTGAATAACAGATTCATCGTCCTGAATACCCTGGCAACAGGCTAAACGTCTTGAATACCATACCATGGCAACAAGCTGACCATCCTGAGTACAAAGGTAACAGGCTGGCCGTTCTGAATAATAATTATGGCTAATCTTAACTATGGCAACAGGCCCCGCGCCATGAATACAATGGCAACTGGCCCCTATGTCTAGAATACCACACCGTGGCAACGAGTCCCATGTCCTGAATACCACGGCAACATGTCTCATGTCCCGAATACCAGTACAGCATAACATCTTAAGATTGCAACAGGTAATAACTACTTTATCCTGAATACCAGTACAATATAACTTACAGCATCTTAATATGACAACAGGTCTCAACGACTATATCCTGAATACCCGTCTAATATCACTAAAATCCCACATTGATACAACTTTGACATAACATGAAATGACATTTGACACAACTTTCTTCAGTAGTAGTAATTAGAACAAACTCCTAACCTTAAATTAGTTAAAGAACTCTGGTAACTCCGGCCATGCTATGTTCTGATTTCAATCGTTACAATGTAAAACATTAAATTATTGTCGCGATATTACACTAAAATAATATTCCTCTTGGTAACTGCCACAAATAATAACAATAGTCATACTATACATTAATGAGTGGTGGTAGCCTAGTGGGCAGAACCATGGACTCCGAATTCAGGTGCTGGCACGCACCTATGGCTCCAATTATTTTCAAAGCTAGGTATAACACATTCGTGAATTTATAGCAGCAATACCATTCGCCAATAGTTAAGGAAAACATCACGAGATAACCTTAGCATCTGAGGCATCGTGTAATAATATCCTCAGCGCGAAAATTGCCAAGCCACAGGGCATACGCGTGGGGGCAACTCCCGCTCCGAGAGAAGGCCCTCGCCCAGCAGTTGTACGGGCTACGTCTTTCCCTAAATACCCCTTAACAATGAAACATTTTCGTTAGTTTCTAGCTATATGAACCCAATAAGTCAACATTATCCGATCAGCATCAGGGACCGAAACCCTTCAAAGTTTCATAATAGGCAAGTAATATAATTTTATTTTTCTGTTATATCTAGAATTGTTATGGAAATAATTGTCTATAGCTATAGCTTAGCTTAGCTAAGCTACTTACTCCACGGCATTAAATGAAATCCATCTCGTTAGTATTAAAGAACATAATTTTGGAGTGCGACTGAAGAAGTAAGCAAGATCATACAGCAAGAAGCACTTGACTTCTCTTTCTTGAAAAACAACGTGTTTGCTGCAAAGTAGGTGCCAGAATCGAATTTATTATCAACGATGTGAATGTCAATCACAGTAATTTGAAAAAATCTCTTATTTCAATATAGATAAATTATTGAATTTGCTTATCAAATCAACTAGACATTCACCAAACATGTCTGAATGTTAAGAAGCCTTTGAGATATGGGTGTACTGGCGGATGCTACAAATCTTCTGGACCCAGAAGTCCGTAACATCAAAGTGCTGCAGAGAATGAGGAAACTAGAGTATTCTGGCCATATATTGCGTTACAACACGTACAGACTCCTTATACAAGGCTACCCACTGGGCAAAAGGAGACCTGGAAGACCCAAGACATTCTGGTTGCAAAACCTGCAGGAATGTTTCTAGGCAAGTAATGGCCATTGTTTCGTTTGGCAGCTTTTAAGGACAGGATAGCCAAACTGATCGCCAACATCCGGTAAGTGAATGCATACAAAGAGGAAGAGGAAGAATTTGTTAAGATTCCAACAATATAGATGAACACCAGATCAATTTCGACCTATCTATCGACAAGGAGGGATGACTGAATATGGTAGACGATATTCAAGAAAATGATATTCACTTAACCCTTTGACTATTTAAATCCATTATGTAGAACGAGTGGTAGTATTTAACGAGATCATTCTCTCCTGTATGAACAAAAACCCCAAAAAAAAAGACTGGGAGCCGAAGCTGTTAATCCACTAATCCCATATCGATAGAGCGACCGTATTATAAATACCAAAAACTACCTAGATATTGCAAGCTCGATAGGTCGTGGTGTGATAACAAGCCTCCTTGCGTAACTTGTACCTGCATTGCTACGTGACAACAAAGTACTTCAGTGCAACACAAGTCATTAGAGTGCTCGAGCAAATTGAGGAAACAATGTATAGGATACCTTAGTCGATGTTTAAAGGAGCAATTTGAGTTCCGATGTTGTTAGTTATACGTAAACAAACCTAAACCAAACTTATACAAACATCAAGATAGGGGATGCCCATGAGCACAGCAGAAAAGCTGTGCTGAATATGAATGTGTCGAAGATGTATGTTCATGGTTTACGCGAGTGGGCCTCAACCTGAGGCAGTCTTACACATGTGAGCGAAACTCGTAGAAAGAGTCGACAAATACAAGTATCCTAGACCATATTAACAAACTCATAGGGGAACGATACCGAAATAAGAGTGCGTATCGAGATTTCCCGAGCGTCATTCATGACGATGAAAGAAGTTTTGTGCTATCAACAACGCTTCATAAAACTGCTACTGCCTGGCGTTCTTTATGGGTGCGAGACATGGACCATGAAGGAGACTTCAAGCCGACAAGCAAGGAGACAAGCATTTGGGATATGGTGTTATTTACACTCCGGATCAGCTCGATTGCACAAAAAGTGGAACCAGTCAAGCAGCGAAAAAATTGCCTACTTAGGGAACATTTTGAAAAATAAATGATACCAGCCGTACGATGGTCCGACGATATCAAAGCTACAGCAGGCTCAAACTGGACCACAATAGCTACAGACCGGCTTATATGGAAAAGACATGAAGAGGTATACGATACGTCCAGCAGTGGACGATATTAATATTGAAAAAGAAGAAGAATTTTAAATTTGATATACCACATTTGAGTACACGCCGACTCGGCATTGACTCTCACAGCAAGCAAGAAAATGCAAAAGATAACAAACAATAACTGTACAAACTCTGAAACCTATAAAAGGAAAACCTTTGACCACTCACTACGAAAAAAAATGCCGTACCCTTCATTACACATGCCAATAAACTGGACTGTAAATAGTGATGAAAACGTACCCCACATCCATTCATATTATATACCCACGGAAATACATATTTCGAGAAGCGTTCAATTATATAATATATATTGTACAATATGGTAATAAGTATGTTTATTATGTTTATAGGTATAAGTACCTATATAGCTATAATAATATATGTTAGTTTATTTATTGATATAATATGTGGGTATTTAATTTTATTTTTTTCCTATGTTATATTTATGTACATTAATCTACCGAATATTTTATCATCTTTGTCCTGTCCATCCAATGGTTGCCTGGCAGAAATCGCTTTTAGCGATAAGGCCGCCAATTGTATGCTTACCGATTAGTTTTAAGAATTTCCCTTGTAAATAATTTTTAGTGTTCAATAAAAAGTTATCTATCTATCTATCTAACTATATCGAAAGGAAAACTGATACCCTATTTTACAAATACGTGGCCCGCTTTCTGGCAGGCGGCGTGGCCCGCCGTCAGCGTGGCCCGCCGTCAGGCATGCGGCGTGGCCCGCCGTCATCAGGCAGGCGGCGTGGTCCGCCGTCAGGCAGGCGGCGTGGCCCGCGGTCAGGCAGGCGGCGTGGCCAGCTGTCAGGCAGGTGGCGTGGTCCGCTGTCAGGCAGGCGGCGTGGCCCGCTGTCAGGCAGGCGGCGTGGTCAGCTGTCAGGCAGGTGGCGTGGCCCGCTGTCAGGCAGGCGGCGTGGCCAGCTGTCAGACAGGCGGCGTCACGTCGGCTGAGCTGCTCTCAGGCGTCTCCAACCACCAGAGATGTCCCAGTTTGTCAAAAAAAAAGAAAAACAAAACAATCGGTTTGAATTTGATCAAACAAGCAGAACCTTCCGGTCCATAACGACCAAATGTCAAAATACCCTAATTTCATCGTGACTAACTTTCAATTTAACTTTGTCTTTAAATGTGACGTATCTTGAAAACGGTGCATCCTAGCGTGAATTTGATGAAAATTTTGCTACCCTTTATAAAACCCCGCCAAAACCATGACACACTATAATTATAACCTTGACAGGTCTTTGACAGGTCCTTGACGGGTATACAGTGTAAAACTTTGAAAAATATGGTCAACTTCGTGCCGCAAAAACCATGACATACCACCATAATAGCCTTGACAGGTCATTGACAGGTCATAGACAGGCTGTTGACAGGTCATTGACAGGTATCAAGTGTACTTTTGAATAAAAGTGTATTTCGTGCAAGACCCACCTTATCTGACCTTGACCGGAGTTGCCTGCGTCATTGGCCACGTGGCTGGCTGCGTCCCTGGCTGCGTCACCGGCTAGGTGGCTGGCTGCGTCCCTGGCTGCGTCACCGGCTACATGGCTGGCTGCGTCACCGGCTACGTGGCTGGCTGCGTTCCTGGCTGCGTCACCGGATACGTGGCTGGCTGCGTCCCTGGCTGCGTCACCGGATACGTGACTGGATGAGTCACCAGCTGCGCCACAGACTGCGTGGCCAGCGGCCTGGCACGAGCGTCGCTCCACGTGCACGGTGTGAAAGGATAAAAAAAATACAACGGTTAATCCTAACAAGTTGTTTACACTTTTCGTTTTATGCAAGAGATAGTTACAAAGGAAATGAAAAACTTGATTTTTACTGTGTAATAAATCAACTCTGAGATAATATAAAAATTTTCTGTGATTTTTGCCAAGTTCAGAGCGTTAATGGGCGTCTAATGGGTAATTATCCCAATTCGGATATGTGAACACACATGCTGTTTGGGGAATAGTTCAGAAGGAAAACAACTCGTTTGACTTTAAATTAAATATATTTCATTATTCAACCATTTAGTTTTAACTAAAAATTAACTATGCAACGTACCTTTTAAAATAATCCGCAGTTACGATCATCAAGGACACTTTACGAATTTACTCTGGTAACAGCACCAATTTACTCCGATAGGTGTTTACTCGTTGACGGTTGAAATGATTTAAATTATAGTGGCTTTATCACAGCCGATACTAACACGGACTGGTATTCCCACCTCGACGGTTGACGAGCGAATGCCACATGGCCGCGTCGCCAGCCGTTTTATATCGCAAAATGGCGGGTGGCGCCAAAGTAGTTTAGCACTTCTTTAGAAAACATAAATTAATAAAAACAATTAATAAATATCGCTGACAATAGTATTCTTTTCATTATTGTAAACAACAGAACAACAATAATTCAGCCGATTATGTGTTCTGGTCTACGACAAGTTTTTTGGGCAGTGCCACTGCTTTTTAGACCAGAACACATAATCGGCTGAATTATTGTTGTTCTGTTGTTTACAATAATGAAAATAATACTGTTTTATTGCCGCGAACGAAAAATCGCTGATAAAAATTGCTGAGTTTAGCTACAAAATGTAAAAAACTGTGAACATTTTAAATTTCCCGCCACGTTGCTATCGTCCACCCTTAAACTGAAAACTAGTATTTGCTGCAAGAGTGGTGGTGGACTAGTTGTAGAACAATGGACTTGAAAGCGAGAGACCCAGGTTCGATTCCTGGCGCAGGCATGTAATCTATGACTTTGATTCTTTTCAAAGTTACGTAAATTTGTGAATTTAAAGTAGCAAAACCACTCGCTGACCACTCGTTAAAACCAACGACTTAGTTGACGTGTCTTTCCTGTGGGCCAGGCTGACTTGACTAAGCCATCAGGATGGTATAGGTGCTGGACAAGCCTACTCCACCTAAAACAATGTCTCAGGCACTGCAGCGCCGTCTCTTCACCCTTCTAATGTGAGTGAAGTTACCACTGGACGCCGTATAAATCATCTCATTACGTAGATGCAACAAAGGCCTTAGTTTTTTTTTACTTTGTAATAAGATTTTTGTAACTAGTTGTATTGACTGTGCTAGAGATGGTATAAATCTTGGTTTAAAACCTACGGTGGGTGCATCCAACCATTTCAAAAAGATAATAATTATGTGGAGCTGACTACCGTCCTTCAGAGTCAGAAAGGCACGTAAAGGAAAATATTACCTAGCAACCGCTACAGAGCTACAATAATTGAAATCATAGTCCATTAATGCATGATGTAATTTTAATGGCATTAAAATTTAAAGGTGACCATCGCCCACCGCTGCTTACTTTTAAAATAACCCATTAATTCCCGGTGAAATCAAACGTGAACGCGTGTACCTTGAGCGATAGCCCGGGGGTTTACCTCCACAATGAGAACTTAATGGGAAAGGATTAAAGGCTTCCGATGCGGTATTCGGCAAAAACATCACACGAGTCTGGCTAAGGGAGCGGTCACACATGGAGTAGAATCAGGATATTACATAGCTAGCTACGATTTCGCAGCTACTGGTTTTGGGGCCGTGCCACTGGTTTATGCGCCAAAGGTGTTTTGTAAGATAATTACATTATTTTTTAACAAGGACTCAATGCTCCCGTACTACCTGGAGGCGCTCAGTTAAGAAAGAAGGACTGGAAGGAGTTAGAGGCCGCCGCGAAAGTTAGGGGATGAAAGGATAATAATATAATATCATCATTACCTACCATTGGTTTTTGGACCTAATAATTTTTGTTATTCAATTATGTAGTTTAAGTGATGATGAACTAGTTTAGACGGTGGACTAGGGCACCGGTGTGAAGTTAGCTGACAAAACTTGGCTGACAATTATAATACTGCTAAATTAAGATGGTAATTTTCTTTAAAACATTTTTCAGGCCTTGATAGTATCCTGAAAGCCTGTAACTGTAAAAAATGATTGCCCAGATCAAAACGGTCAAGTTCGAACCGGAAGCAAATAGTTTTATTTTAATATGACTGTTCTCAGTTCAACCTTAATTTTATGCGAACCGACTAAGATTCCAGGCCAGATTCATTTTTTGCCACTCTAGACGCTATGGTTTTCTTTAGCCTATACTATAAGCTATCTAACAACACCAAAATCAGGCTTGGATTCCATTTAGAAGCACTCAAAAAAGGTAGCTGACAAAAATAATTTCACTATTTTTCCAACTATTTTCAGTTTTTGGAAAACTAAAAGCCGCCAGAGTTTTTTACCACTCTAGACGCTATGGTTTCCTCTTGTGCATACTATAGGCTATCCAAAAACACCAAAATCAGGCTTGGATTCCATTTAGAAAAACCCAAAAAAGTTAGCTGACAAAAATAATTTAACCATTTTTCCAACTATTTTCAGTTTTTTGAAAACTAAAAGCCGCCAGAGTTTTTTACCACTCTAGACGCTATGGTTTCCTCTTGTACATACTATAGGCTATCCAGAAATATAAAAATCAGATTTGGATTCCATTTAGAAATACCGAAAAAAGTTGGCTGACAAAAATAATTTAACCATTTTTCCAACTAGTTTTCAGTTTTTTTAATACTCAAAACCGCCAGAGTTTTTTACCACTCTAGACGCTATGGTTTACTCTTGCACATACTATAGGATATCCAAAAACACCAAAATCACGCTTGGATTCCATTTAAAAGTACCCAAAAAAGTTAGCTGACAAAAATTATTTCACAATTTTTCCAACTATTTTCAGTTTTTTTTAAACTTAAAGCCGCCAGAGTTATTTACCACTCTAGACGCTATGGTTTCCTCTTGCACATACTATAGGCTATCCAGAAACACCAAAATCAGATTTGGATTCCATTTAGAAGTACCGAAAAAAGTTGGCTGACAAAAATAATTTAACCATTTTTCCAACTATTTTCAGTTTTTTGAAAACTAAAAGCCGCCAGAGTTTTTTACCACTCTAGACATTATGGCTTACTCTTGCACATACTATAGGCTATCCAAAAACACTAAAATCAGATTTGGATTCCATTTAGAAGTACCCAAAAAAGTTAGCTGACAAAAATTATTTGTAGATTTCTATATTTTCAGATTGTTGAAAACTAAAAGCCGCCAGAGTTTTTTACCACTCTAGACGCTATGGTTTCCTCTTGTTCATACTATAGGCTATCCAAAAACACCAAAATCAGGGTTATATTCCATTTAGAAGTACCCAAAAAAGTTAGCTGACAAAAATAATTTAACCATTTTTCAAACTATTTTCAGTTTTTTGAAAACTAAAAGCCGCCAGAGTTTTTTACCACTCTAGACGCTATGGTTTCCTCTTGAACATACTATAGGCTATCCAGAAATATCAAAATCAGATTTGGATTCCATTTAGAAATTTCGAAAAAAGTTGGCTGACAAAAATAATTTAACCATTTTTCCAACTAGTTTTCAGTTTTTTTAATACTCAAAACCGCCAGAGTTTTTTACCACTCTAGACGCTATGGTTTCCTCTTGCACATACTATAGGCTATCCAAAAACACCAAACTCACGCATAAATTCCATTTAAAAGTACCCAAAAAAGTTAGCTGACAAAAATTATTTCACAATTTTTCCAACTATTTTCAGTTTTTTTAAAACTTAAAGCCGCCAGAGTTTTTTACCACTCTAGACGCTATGGTTTCCTCTTGTACATACTATAGGCTATCCAGAAACACCAAAATCAGATTTGGATTCCATTTAGAAGTACCGAAAAAAGTTGGCTGACAAAAATAATTTAACCATTTTTCCAACTATTTTCAGTTTTTTGAAAACTAAAAGCCGCCAGAGTTTTTTACCACTCTAGACGCTATGGTTTCCTCTTGCACATACTACCTATAGGCTATCCAAAAACACCAAAATCACGCTTAAATTCCATTTAAAAGTACCCAAAAAAGTTAGCTGACAAAAATTATTTGACGATTTCTATATTTTCAGATTGTTGAAAACTAAAAGCCGCCAGAGTTTTTTACCACTCTAGACGCTATGGTTTCTTCTTGCACATACTATAGGCTATCCAAAAACACCAAAATCAAATTTGAATTCCATTTAGAAGTACCGAAAAAAGTTGGCTGACAAAAATAATTTAACCATTTTTCCAACTATTTTCAGATTATTGAAAACTAAAAGCCGCCAGAGTTTTTTACCACTCTAGACGCTATGGTTTCCTCTTGTACATACTATAGGCTATCCAAAAACACCAAAATCAGGCTTGGATTCCATTTAGAAGTACCCAAAAAAGTCAGCTGACAAAAATAATTTAACCATTTTTCCAACTTTTTTCAGTTTTTTGAAAACTAAAAGCTGCCAGAGTTTTTTACCACTCTAGACGCTATGGTTTCTTCTTGCACATACTATAGGCTATCCAAAAACACCAAAATCAAATTTGGATTCCATTTAGAAGTACCGAAAAAAGTTGGCTGACAAAAATAATTTAACCATTTTTCCAACTATTTTCAGTTTTTTGAAAACTAAAAGCCGCCAGAGTTTTTTACCACTCTAGACGCTATGGTTTCCTCTTGCACATACTATAGGCTATCTAAAAATATCAAAATCAGATTTGGATTCCATTTAGAAATACCGAAAAAAGTTGGCTGACAAAAATAATTTAACCATTTTTCCAACTTTTTTCAGTTTTTTGAAAACTAAAAGCTGCCAGAGTTTTTTACCACTCTAGACGCTATGGTTTCTTCTTGCACATACTATAGGCTATCCAAAAACACCAAAATCAAATTTGGATTCCATTTAGAAGTACCGAAAAAAGTTGGCTGACAAAAATAATTTAACCATTTTTCCAACTAGTTTTCAGTTTTTTTAATACTCAAAACCGCCAGAGTTTTTTAACACTCTAGACGCTATGGTTTCCTCTTGCACATACTATAGGCTATCTAAAAACACCAAAATCACGCTTGGATTCCATTTAAAAGTACCCAAAAAAGTTAGCTGACAAAAATTATTTCACAATTTTTCCAACTATTTTCAGTTTTTTTAAAACTTAAAGCCGCCAGAGTTTTTTACCACTCTAGACACAATAGCTTACTCTTGCACATACTATAGGCTATCCAAAAACACTAAAATCAGATTCAAATTCCATTTAGAAGTACCCAAAAAAGTTAGCTGACAAAAATTATTTGACGATTTCTATATTTTCAGATTGTTGAAAACTAAAAGCCGCCAGAGTTTTTTACCACTCTAGACGCTATGGTTTCCTCTTGTACATACTATAGGCTATCCAAAAACACCAAAATCAGGCTTGGATTCCATTTAGAAGTACCCAAAAAAGTCAGCTGACAAAAATAATTTAACCATTTTTCCAACTTTTTTCAGTTTTTTGAAAACTAAAAGCTGCCAGAGTTTTTTACCACTCTAGACGCTATGGTTTCTTCTTGCACATACTATAGGCTATCCAAAAACACCAAAATCAAATTTGGATTCCATTTAGAAGTACCGAAAAAAGTTGTCTGACAAAAATAATTTAACCATTTTTCCAACTTTTTTCAGTTTTTTGAAAACTAAAAGCCGCCAGAGTTTTTTACCACTCTAGACGCTATGGTTTCCTCTTGTACATACTATAGGCTATCCAGAAATATCAAAATCAGATTTGGATTCCATTTAGAAATACCGAAAAAAGTTGGCTGACAAAAATAATTTTACCATTTTTCCAACTAGTTTTCAGTTTTTTTAATACTCAAAACCGCCAGAGTTTTTTACCACTCAAGACGCTATGGTTTCCTCTTGCACATACTAAAGGCTATCCAAAAACACCAAAATCAAATTTGGATTCCATTTAGAAGTACCGAAAAAAGTTGTCTGACAAAAATAAATTAACCATTTTTCCAACTATTTTCAGTTTTTTGAAAACTAAAAGCCGCCAGAGTTTTTTACCACTCTAGACGCTATGGTTTCCTCTTGTACATACTATAGGCTATCCAGAAATATCAAAATCAGATTTGGATTCCATTTAGAAATACCGAAAAAAGTTGGCTGACAAAAATAATTTAACCATTTTTCCAACTAGTTTTCAGTTTTTTTAATACTCAAAACCGCCAGAGTTTTTTACCACTCTAGACGCTATGGTTTCTTCTTGCACATACTATAGGCTATCCAAAAACACCAAAATCTAATTTGGATTCCATTTAGAAGTACCGAAAAAAGTTGGCTGACAAAAATAATTTAACCATTTTTCCAACTATTTTCAGTTTTTTGAAAACTAAAAGCCGCCAGAGTTTTTTACCACTCTAGACGCTATGGTTTCCTCTTGTACATACTATAGGCTATCCAAAAACACCAAAATCAGGCTTGGATTCCATTTAGAAGTACCCAAAAAAGTCAGCTGACAAAAATAATTAAACCATTTTTCCAACTTTTTTCAGTTTTTTGAAAACTAAAAGCTGCCAGAGTTTTTTACCACTCTAGACGCTATGGTTTCCTCCTGTACATACTATAGGCTATCCAAAAACACCAAAATCAAATTTGGATTCCATTTAGAAGTACCGAAAAAAATTGGCTGACAAAAATAATGTAACCATTTTTCCAACTATTTTCAGATTTTTGAAAACTAAAAGCCGCCAGAGTTTTTTACCACTCTAGACGCTATGGTTTCCTCTTGTACATACTATAAGCTATCCAAAAACACCAAAATCAGGCTTGGATTCCATTAAGAAGTACCCAAAAAAGTCAGCTGACAAAAATAATTTAACCATTTTTCCAACTTTTTTTAGTTTTTTGAAAACTAAAAGCTGCCAGAGTTTTTTACCACTCTAGACGCTATAGTTTCTTCTTGCACATACTATAGGCTATCCAAAAACACCAAAATCAAATTTGGATTCCATTTAGAAGTACTGAAAAAAGTTGGCTGACAAAAATAATTAAACCATTTTTCCAACTATTTTCAGTTTTTTGAAAACTAAAAGCCGCCAGAGTTTTTTACCACTCTAGACGCTATGGTTTCCTCTTGTACATACTATAAGCTATCCAAAAACACCAAAATCAGGCTTGGATTCCATTTAGAAGTACCCAAAAAAGTCAGCTGACAAAAATAATTTAACCACTTTTCCAACTTTTTTCAGTTTTTTGAAAACTAAAAGCTGCCAGAGTTTTTTACCACTCTAGACGCTATAGTTTCTTCTTGCACATACTATAGGCTATCCAGAAACACCAAAATCAGATTTAGATTCCATTTAGAAGTACCGAAAAAAGTTGGCTGACAAAAATAATTTACCATTTTTCCAACTATTTTCAGTTTTTTGAAAACTAAAAGCCGCCAGAGTTTTTTACCACTCTAGACACAATAGCTTACTCTTGCACATACTATAGGCTATCCAAAAACACTAAAATCAGATTCAAATTCCATTTAGAAGTACCCAAAAAAGTTAGCTGACAAAAATTATTTGACGATTTCTATATTTTCAGATTGTTGAAAACTAAAAGCCGCCAGAGTTTTTTACCACTCTAGACGCTATGGTTTCCTCTTGTACATACTATAGGCTATCCAAAAACACCAAAATCAGGCTTGGATTCCATTTAGAAGTACCCAAAAAAGTCAGCTGACAAAAATAATTAAACCATTTTTCCAACTTTTTTCAGTTTTTTGAAAACTAAAAGCTGCCAGAGTTTTTTACCACTCTAGACGCTATGGTTTCTTCTTGCACATACTATAGGCTATCCAAAAACACCAAAATCAGATTTGGATTCCATTTAGAAATACCGAAAAAAGTTGGCTGACAAAAATAATTTTACCATTTTTCCAACTAGTTTTCAGTTTTTTTAATACTCAAAACCGCCAGAGTTTTTTACCACTCAAGACGCTATGGTTTCCTCTTGCACATACTATAGGCTATCCAAAAACACCAAAATCAAATTTGGATTCCATTTAGAAGTACCGAAAAAAGTTGTCTGACAAAAATAATTTAACCATTTTTCCAACTATTTTCAGTTTTTTGAAAACTAAAAGCCGCCAGAGTTTTTTACCACTCTAGACGCTATGGTTTCCTCTTGTACATACTATATGCTATCCAAAAACACTAAAATCAGATTTGGATTCCATTTAGAAGTACCCAAAAAAGTTAGCTGACAAAAATTATTTGACGATTTCTATATTTTCAGTTTTTTGAAAACTTAAAGCCGCCAGAGTTTTTTACCACTCTAGACGCTATGGTTTCCTCCTGTACATACTATAGGCTATCCAAAAACACCAAAATCAGGCTTGGATTCCATTTAGAAGTACCCAAAAAAGTCAGCTGACAACAACAATTTAACCATTTTTCCAACTTTTTTCAGTTTTTTTAAAACTAAAAGCCGCCAGAGTTTTTTACCACTCTAGACGCTATGGTTTCCTCTTGCACATACTATAGGCTATCCAAAAACACCAAAATCAAATTTGGATTCCATTTAGAAGTACCGAAAAAAGTTGTCTGACAAAAATAATGTAACCATTTTTCCAACTATTTTCAGTTTTTTGAAAACTAAAAGCCGCCAGAGTTTTTTACCACTCTAGACGCTATGGTTTCCTCTTGTACATACTATAGGCTATCCAAAAACACCAAAATCAGGCTTGGATTCCATTTAGAAGTACCCAAAAAAGTCAGCTGACAAAAATAATTTAACCATTTTTCCAACTATTTTCAGTTTTTTGAAAACTAAAAGCCGCCAGAGTTTTTTACCACTCTAGACGCTATGGTTTCCTCTTGTACATACTATAGGCTATCCAAAAACACCAAAATCAGGCTTGGATTCCATTTAGAAGTACCCAAAAAAGTTAGCTGACAAAAATAATTTAACCATTTTCCAACTATTTTCAGTTTTTTGAAAACTGAAAGCCGCCAGAGTTTTTTACCACTCTAGACGCTATGATTTCCTCTTGTACATACTATAGGCTATCCAAAAACACCAAAATCACGCTTGGATTCCATTTAAAAGTACCCAAAAAAGTTAGCTGACAAAAATTATTTTACAATTTTTCCAACTATTTTCAGTTTTTTTAAAACTAAAAGCCGCCAGAGTTTTTTACCACTCTAGACGCTATGGTTTCCTCTTGTACATACTATAGGCTATCCAGAAATATCAAAATCAGATTTGGATTCCATTTAGAAATACCGAAAAAAGTTGGCTGACAAAAATAATTTTACCATTTTTCCAACTAGTTTTCAGTTTTTTTAATACTCAAAACCGCCAGAGTTTTTTACCACTCAAGACGCTATGGTTTCCTCTTGCACATACTATAGGCTATCCAAAAACACCAAAATCAAATTTGGATTCCATTTAGAAGTACCGAAAAAAGTTGTCTGACAAAAATAATTTAACCATTTTTCCAACTATTTTCAGTTTTTTGAAAACTAAAAGCCGCCAGAGTTTTTTACCACTCTAGACGCTATGGTTTCCTCTTGTACATACTATATGCTATCCAAAAACACTAAAATCAGATTTGGATTCCATTTAGAAGTACCCAAAAAAGTTAGCTGACAAAAATTATTTGACGATTTCTATATTTTCAGTTTTTTGAAACTTAAAGCCGCCAGAGTTTTTTACCACTCTAGACGCTATGGTTTCCTCCTGTACATACTATAGGCTATCCAAAAACACCAAATCAGGCTTGGATTCCATTTAGAAGTACCCAAAAAAGTCAGCTGACAACAATAATTTAACCATTTTTCCAACTTTTTTCAGTTTTTTGAAAACTAAAAGCCGCCAGAGTTTTTTACCACTCTAGACGCTATGGTTTCCTCTTGCACATACTATAGGCTATCCAAAAACACCAAAATCAAATTTGGATTCCATTTAGAAGTACCGAAAAAGTTGTCTGACAAAAATAATGTAACCATTTTTCCAACTATTTCAGTTTTTGAAAACTACAAGCCGCCAGAGTTTTTTACCACTCTAGACGCTATGGTTTCCTCTTGTACATACTATAGGCTATCCAAAAACACCAAAATCAGGCTTGGATTCCATTTAGAAGTACCCAAAAAAGTCAGCTGACAAAAATAATTTAACCATTTTTCCAACTATTTTCAGTTTTTGAAAACTAAAAGCCGCCAGAGTTTTTTACCACTCTAGACGCTATGGTTTCCTCTTGTACATACTATAGGCTATCCAAAAACACCAAAATCAGGCTTGGATTCCATTTAGAAGTACCCAAAAAAGTTAGCTGACAAAAATAATTTAACCATTTTCCAACTATTTTCAGTTTCTTGAAAACTAAAAGCCGCCAGAGTTTTTTACCACTCTAGACGCTATGATTTCCTCTTGTACATACTATAGGCTATCCAAAAACACCAAATCACGCTTGGATTCCATTTAAAAGTACCCAAAAAAGTTAGCTGACAAAAATTATTTTACAATTTTTCCAACTATTTTCAGTTTTTTAAAACTAAAAGCCGCCAGAGTTTTTTACCACTCTAGACGCTATGGTTTCCTCTTGTACATACTATAGGCTATCCAGAAATATCAAAATCAGATTTGGATTCCATTTAGAAATACCGAAAAAAGTTGGCTGACAAAAATAATTTAACCATTTTTCCAACTATTTTCAGTTTTTTGAAAACTAAAAGCCGCCAGAGTTTTTT